>OX439382.1:2284691-2433691 GCA_949319315.1 Zelleria hepariella | reverse complement strand
GTACAGTACCTTCTTCTTCTTCTTATATCCCTTTACTCCTTCGTGGAGTCTGGGGCTGACACAAGGGCTTTCCATTTATCTCTGTTCATGGCTAGGGAGGGCAGCTCTGGCCAAGTTGCTCCCTTCTCTTTCGTCTCAGAAAGTACGGATCTCTACCACGTCTGGTACGTACATGTACAGTATATGTACAGTACCTACTCCCAAATTAATAATGGGCATACAGATAGCGAAGATCTGTACGTGAGTTACGCCTGATCTTCGCTATCTGAATGCGCATTATTAATTTGGGAGTACTTTACGGACTTGTCTTCTGCACAAACAACAGAGATTTTCCTGTTTATCAAAGTCTCGTGTTTGGTTAAGGCGCCATGCATAGTGAATAGCCTGCGCGCAAAGGAAAATGTACAAAATCGATTCCTGTGTCAAATAAACTAAATTAATCGAAAAAGTTAACATATCACACACTAGAATTAGGTGAGAGCTGTCTAACACAACCACTTTCATGTTGATATTCATAAACGTTTTGAAGATATTTTTGCCTAAAAAAAAGACGGCGTGCTTTTTTTCAACGAAAATATCTGTTAATCTGTTATGGATATCAACATGAAACTGACTGTATTAGATAGCTCTCACCTAATTCTAGTATTTGATATGTTTACGTTTTCGATTCGTTTAGTGTATCTGATACATGAATCGATTTTGTGCATTTTTCATTGCGCGCGGGCTAATTCACTATTCACAGCGCCTTAAGTATTTAGTAAACGGTCTTGTATTACAAGGGATTTCGCTTTTTAAATAGTGAATCTCTACAAGTAGGTGTTTATCAAAATTACTCTCGTAAAACTCGTGAAAATGAAAATGTGAAATTGTTCTTGTGGACTTGTAACTTGTGATTTTTAGACTCTTACTTGTCCTGAAAGTAATTTATGGGAACCTATGAAGTTTGTCTTGTAACTTGTGAGCTTGTAGACTTGAACATTTTGATAAATGGGGCATTGGACACTTGACTAGCTGGTCAGTTATTCCTTGTCAACTTTACGATGCATCGCCAGTTCCTAGTTTTTTTTCGAAGTCAATGAACTATCAAGGCTATCAAAGGCTTCAAACTACCAAGCCTCAATAAACCCTAACCACAACAATAACACCAGTCTTTGCAGAGTAAGAGAAAGAAGAAGTCGACGACATCGCACAACGACTCTAAGGAGAACTTCTTTGACGTCTTCGAAGGTGAGCAATACTTCCACGGGATATTCAAATCATAGTCCAATCATGTTGCGACGATATCAAAGTTACAGCAGGCTCAAACTGGACCACAATAACCACAGACCGGGTTATACAACGTGTTACAAAACATCCTAACTCTTTTTACAGGGTGTAACCTAGTGGTCAACAGGATGTCTAATCTGTAAAAAAAAGTTGGAAAAAACAATTTTTATTTTATAACCTCAAAATTAAAAAAAAAACATAACTTTTTTGTTTTTGGTATTAGCTCAAATTTTAAAATATGTTTGTACGTGTAGGTGCATTTACATAGCTTTGAGTTGTTAAAACATTGTGAAAGTCAATGAAAAAAATATTTAAAAAATACTTTTCTCCCGCCACAGCGTTCACATTTTATTAATTAAAAAATAAACGGATCGTCATAGAGCAAAAATAATATTTTGGTTGTGATCCCTATCACCGGGTGCTATTACCCTGTAAAAAGAGTTAGCATCTTTTGTAACACCTTGTATGTATGGAAAAGACATGAAGAGGCATACGTCCAGCAGTGGACGACATATATGCTGAAGAAGAAGAAGAAGAGAGTGAATATTTGAGTTAATGTTTGCTGATGAGGCGCCATCAATACATCTTTCTCATTATCATCATCATCATCAGCCTGTTAACACCCACTGCTGAGTAAAGGCCTCTTCATGCTCACGACACCTCTCGCGATCCTGTGCCAGGCGCAACCACTGTTTTCCGGCTACTTTGGCTATGTCGTCGGACCACCTGGCTGGTGGTCTGCCAACCGATCTCTTCCCCTCTCGGGGTCGCCATTCCGCAATGGACTTTGTCCATCTGCCATCGGTACGTCTCGCCAGGTGTCCTGCCCACTTCCACTTCCATCTTTGTGCTTTAAAAATTTTTAATGTTCATCTTTGACCAACATCTGTCCGTTCCACAGCCGACAATTCAGACGACGATGACACGCTAGTGACGGCGGGGCTATCCAGCCCGCTGGGGGCGCTCAGCCCCTGGGGCAGCAGCCCCGACCTGGCTCGGAGGACGCCCGTCGGCAGCGCGGACGGGGACGACGACGGTGAGACTATGGCTATCCAGCCCGCTAGGGGCGCTCGGCCCGCTGGGGGCGCTCGGCCCGCTGGGGGCGCTCAGGCCACTGGGGGCGCTCGGCCCGCTGGGGGCGCTCAGCCCCTGGGGCAGCAGCCCCGACCTGGCTCGGAGGACGCCCGTCGGCAGCGCGGACGGGGACGACGACGGTGAGACTATGGCTATCCAGCCCGCTAGGGGCGCTCGGCCCGCTGGGGGCGCTCGGCCCGCTGGGGGCGCTCAGGCCACTGGGGGCGCTCGGCCCGCTGGGGGCGCTCAGCCCCTGGGGCAGCAGCCCCGACCTGGCTCGGAGGACGCCCGTCGGCAGCGCGGACGGGGACGACGACGGTGAGACTATGGCTATCCAGCCCGCTAGGGGCGCTCGGCCCGCTGGGGGCGCTCGGCCCGCTGGGGGCGCTCAGGCCACTGGGGGCGCTCGGCCCGCTGGGGGCGCTCAGCCCCTGGGGCAGCAGCCCCGACCTGGCTCGGAGGACGCCCGTCGGCAGCGCGGACGGGGACGACGACGGTGAGACTATGGCTATCCAGCCCGCTAGGGGCGCTCGGCCCGCTGGGGGCGCTCGGCCCGCTGGGGGCGCTCAGGCCACTGGGGGCGCTCGGCCCGCTGGGGGCGCTCAGCCCCTGGGGCAGCAGCCCCGACCTGGCTCGGAGGACGCCCGTCGGCAGCGCGGACGGGGACGACGACGGTGAGACTATGGCTATCCAGCCCGCTAGGGGCGCTCGGCCCGCTGGGGGCGCTCGGCCCGCTGGGGGCGCTCAGGCCACTGGGGGCGCTCGGCCCGCTGGGGGCGCTCAGGCCACTGGGGGCGCTCGCCCCGCTGGGGGCGCTCGGCCTACTGGGGGTGCTCGGCCTACTGGGGGCGCTCAGCCTACTGGGGGCGCTAGGCCCGCTGGGGGCGCTCAGGCCACTGGGGGCGCTCGGCCCGCTGGGGGCGCTCAGGCCACTGGGGGCGCTCGCCCCGCTGGGGGCGCTCGGCCTACTGGGGGTGCTCGGCCTACTGGGGGCGCTCAGCCTACTGGGGGCGCTAGGCCCGCTGGGGGCGCTCAGGCCACTGGGGGCGCTCAGGCCACTGGGGGCGCTCGCCCCGCTGGGGGCGCTCGGCCTACTGGGGGTGCTCGGCCTACTGGGGGCGCTCAGCCTACTGGGGGCGCTAGGCCCGCTGGGGGCGCTCAGGCCACTGGGGGCGCTCGGCCCGCTGGGGGCGCTCAGGCCACTGGGGGCGCTCGCCCCGCTGGGGGCGCTCGGCCTACTGGGGGTGCTCGGCCTACTGGGGGCGCTCAGCCTACTGGGGGCGCTAGGCCCGCTGGGGGCGCTCAGGCCACTGGGGGCGCTCAGGCCACTGGGGGCGCTCGCCCCGCTGGGGGCGCTCGGCCTACTGGGGGTGCTCGGCCTACTGGGGGCGCTCAGCCTACTGGGGGCGCTAGGCCCGCTGGGGGCGCTCAGGCCACTGGGGGCGCTCGGCCCGCTGGGGGCGCTCAGGCCACTGGGGGCGCTCGGCCCGCTGGGGGCGCTCAGGCCACTGGGGGCGCTCGGCCCGCTGGGGGCGCTCGGCCTACTGGGGGTGCTCGGCCTACTGGGGGCGCTCAGCCTACTGGGGGCGCTAGGCCCGCTGGGGGCGCTCACACAAACTGATCCACATCGGAGCGCAATGGAGAACTCTACTCTCCGCCCCCTTCAATGATGGTCACGAACCTCAGCATTGAGGGAACGACTAAATGGATGGGAGTATAGACCTTGTTTGTTGCAAAGTTTTTTCCTTAGTTTTCAACGTTTCTGACAAGGACTTCTCTCCCCACAGGAGAGAAGACGCCCACAAACGAGGATATGGACTTCCGCAGCCCGCTGTCCGTCTCCAACCTGTCAGACGACTCGCAGCAGTCTCTACACACGGCCATAAGTCCTGCCAGCTCCATGGGCACACTTGTGTCCACCGGCGGACACGTCTACCGGAACGCGAGAAGACACCGCTCTTGGTGCAAGCCCAGGTATGTACCAGCCTGTGTCCACCGGCGGACACACTGAGTTTGGAGTAAGCCCATTTATGTACCAGCTTGTGTCGACTAGAGACACACTGCGCTTGGAGCAAGCCCATCTATACTCCGTGCAATTTTAGTGGTTTTAAAGCCGAAGGTATTTTGTTGCACTGGTGATTCTGAGCCAAATTACAAAATTTCATTCCAAAACGCGCGAAAAAACGCGGCGATAGCCGTTTGTATTGGGAAGTGTTTTTTTTTCGCTCGTTTTGAAGTAAAATTTTGGAATTTGGCTCAGAATCACGAGTGCAACTAAATACCTTCGGCTTTAAAACCCCTAAATTCCACGGTGTATACCAGCTTGTGTCCGCCGGAGGACACACCGCGCTTGGAGCATGCCCAGGTAAGTATGTACACACGACATCACGTCAGAGTGTACAATTTTGTTGTAAAGTCACCCAGTCAGTTTTGTTGTTGTAAGTAACTGATTGCTGGCGTGTAAGGATCGACGTGCTGTCTTGTGTACATCCAATAGTTCTGCAAGGTCTATAGGGAGAATTACTGGTGTTTCCTAGGAGCCGAGGTTTGTTGCCCCTTAGCGGGGATTTAACCGATAGCATTCTCCTTTAATTGACAAAAGTAGTGACAAACGAAGAGAAAGCGGAGGCGGCAGTACCTTCCGTAGATCGTCCTGCCGCCCATAGCACCTTGCTTGCCCTTTTCCTGACACCTGTTTTGGAAAAGAGGCTACTATTATTAATATCTAGAGGAAACAGGATGGGAATTATAGGGTATGGATTGAAAATCATCTAGCTAGCCAATCTGCGATCTAATCACAAGCGGTTATGTGTGCAAGCGGCGCGAGCCGTTTCAGTTTAGGAGATGTTTACAGTGTTTACACATATTCTTTAGTCCCAAAACCATGATGGAACTACCAGATGGACTAAGAAGATGAATCGATTTAAATTGCCTTATTGCTGAGTTATTTTTCTCATACTTTGATATTAGTTTTGGTTTGATCTTTTCCTCTTGAATATTGGTTATCTAAATATTTATTATTTTTGTTAATTTATTCCTTTTGCTTTTGTTTCAGTTCTCAGTGGTCTATTTAAAAGAATTGGCGGTAAATGCACAAGATAAAGCACCACTAACAAATATAATAATAGATCTGGCACAATTTAGTCAACGTAAACTTAGCCAAAAATATTGCAATTTATACGCTACATTATGATAATAACAATATTTTTTTAAAATTTAGTGAAAGCACACTAAAATAGTAATAAATTATTAATGCACCAGAGTAAGTAGTGCCATCAAAGTATTAGTTTAGTTCTGAGTATATTTTATACAATGCACAATAAAGTCATAACAATAATTATTGATTAGTTGCATTTAATTTTTAAGTAAGTATAGCATTTAGTAGCATTTAGGTAATGAGTACAAAAGGAAGTTACCAAACGTCTAATCAATTCTTAGCTGACATAAATTAATTTTAACATAAACTATAGACTAAACATTTCTATAAAAATTGGGTTGTCTTCTAACTTCTACAACTCAATTAGACTTTTTTTTCTAATATCTATACATTATGTATTCTTTTCATTGGTGTGATGGACCAAAAATTATGAATAATCAGCTGTGATAATGTGCCTTGTGACTTATCTTTTATTGACATTGACAATTCGATTTTTAATTACTTTATTTTGTGATTTTTAGTTCAAATAATTTACTTCTAAGTAAGCATTTGTATTTTCTGCTATTAAAGTAATAATTTTAAATTTATTTTATCGTATTATTTGTAACTTAAATCCTCTATATTATATTTAAGTTTGTTTATAAATGTGTAGTCCAGAAAAGCACTGCAACCATCAAACACGCGTAACAATAACTTATAATATCACATCAGAATAAAATAACAAGCCTCTACATACGAATAAAATAAAGAAAAATAATTAATACAACTGTCAAACTAAATCATCCTCAATTTGCCAACTCGCCTCGAATTAAAAATAAACTGCATGCCGCAAGCAACAGGCTAGCACAGAACATCAACTTAGGCCGAATTAATTTTATCATGCCCATCGTGATTAAGCCAGTAGGTAAATTGATAATATTATAATCACCAGTGCTAAGGTACCTTCACGGCATATCTTCGTACGTACTAAAAAAGTTAGTTACGTATTTTAGAAAAAAAAAAACTACGCTTTTGACGGATTTGGCGCTCATTTTTTATAAACTTTTGTTTAATGGTCCAATGACCTTTGCAGTGCCCGAGCAAAACTAAAAAAATATTACGTATTTTACAACTAAAACTTTATCTTCAGTCCTTTTGCTCCTCCACGTCTTGTGAGTTGTTCGGTTATTTTTAGCAAATTCGAGTTTCAGTTTTTACTCAAAGACTTTAATCGAGGGGGTCCGAAAGCACATTGTCTCTAATAACTACCGATTACCTACCTACCTACTATAATAATAATACGTCCCCACATTCGTACCTACGTACTTGCTTTGTAAATCAAACTACCCAAAGCGGTGCCTCAGTGCTTCGTTAACCTCCTGTGGTGCACTGAATGTTGGGTGCCTTCGCCCCACGTCGGGCGCCACCCTGTATCTAGCTTGGAGTGGGGAGGTGGATGGCGCCCCGAGCACCGAAGGGCATACCACGATATGCGCGATAACTGTGGTGGTAGGGGGCATGTCACTGTCGAGTATTCTAGGGCTTTGACTTGTAATAAAAAACCTTTTGACTATAACCGGATTATGACTCAAGTACGTAAGGTAATTTAATCGTTTTTCCATAGGGTCAGTCAGAGTAGGTTCTTAAAAAAAGAGAAAACAGGATTAAAAAAATTGGTCGAAAGCAATGATTGTGTAATCATTGGTGAACATGTAATGTGCTGCTAGAGCGACCGTTTTTTTGTCATGATATGATGTGAAAGAAAAACGATTATTACAGCTGCACTTGAACTGTTGAACCTACAACCTCCGGCAGGCACGACAGGGTAACCTGTTCAGTGTTCAAGATACTTAGATTTTAAGGCCCGGTTTCTGAATTGAGAATTTTGCTAAGCAAATACTTAACTATCGTTCTGTCACGCTCTTTTGTGAGAAATCTGCAGAGACGGGACGATACTTACCCATTTGCTTAGCGAATTTCTCAATTCAGACACCGGGCCTAAGGGTCGCAGACGAAGTTCTGTTCTTATCTGAAAGGCGTTGTTCGTGTTACTTTTGGAAAGTTCTACAAACCCGCTGGTAACCGATAACCTCCACGAATTCGGGGGCTAGAATGTTCAGGCTCGCGTAACTTCCAGCTCTCGATAGCCCCTCAAGCCGAGAGCATCATCCACCAGCCAGTTGCGACGCAGCCGTCGTCGCGAGCTGACGTGACGTGCGCGAGTGCTAACCCGACACAATACACCGGACATTTTTGCATAGAACCTCTCTCCATAGTCGGTAGCTATAGCAAGGCATAGAGCGGCTCATCGTGAGTGCTTTTTAGCGGAGTTATGTAACGTTTATTGTATTGTTGGTGTCAGGCTTTGATTTGAATTAATGTGCAAAAGGATGGGCAGAATGGGGTTGAAACTTTTTCGTTAGCTTCCATTGTATCAGGGCATCTAGAATGGGATCTATTTAATTAGTAACGTAATTAGTGCCAGAAGTAAATCTGTTAAATGTTTGGAGGGACTAAAACTAAGTACTTAAATTCTTTATCTTGTCCCACATGGAAAGCGCACTATGATTGCAGTTTTTTCAAGCTTCGTTTGGGCTAAGTACTAACCTACGGTCAGCCACACTGAAGGATACCCCATGGCAGCTCTCGCCGCGGTCGACATGCCTAAGGGCGTGAATCGAACAAAAAGGGGTATTCTAGCGTGTGGCTGACTGTACCTACATAAGTAAATCCTAATCTAAGAAAGCCAAGATTACCTAATCTTAGTGCCTTTACCATGTGCAAATAGGTGTGAAGAGAACTGGAAATATTCGATTGCGAAGAAACGAAACCCACAAACTAGCCATTAAACTTGAAATGTTATGAAAAACATCCATACCTACCTACCTGCTGAGTTTGCGGTAATTGGCTCCATAAATTCCGGACAGACCCAACCTGTTACGTATTCACTTCATAAGACTTCATTACTATTGACAATTTCAATGTCACTCCCTCTTGGTGACCTCGATTTTCCTACCCTCACGCTTAAACCCCCGTTCAACAGTTATCCTTTGGAGAAACAGCCGAAGCCCCTGCATCGTTGCAATTTGGACCATAAGCCTATAGGTGTAGGTCGTACTTTCGTCCAATGCAGTACTGTCGGTTTTCCGGACGTGCTCAAATACCCGGGTTGGGCTAGCTCGTTCTAGACCGCTTGAGCTGGGATATAGTCAATAATGTACTGTTGGCTCTACGATTTCCATGACGTAGGTAAGTAAGAAAAGTAAGATGTAGCCTGTACAATTGTACGTGTCCCACTAGCTGGGCAAAGGCCTTCTCTCAGAGAGAGAGTTCGAGCTTAATCACCGCGCGTGCTCAATGCGGGTTGGCGATTTTTGCGTTGAGGGTATAATGCCTCACACGCTCAGGTTTCCTCACGATGTTTTCCTTCACCGTCAGCGAGTGCTATTGGTACTACAAATTCACAGACTTACCTATTTTTTTTTCAATTTGTGAAAATACTGATCAAAAATTTATCCATTCAGATGAATGGATAAATTTTTGCTTGCGGGAAATAGTAGTTTCTTTAAAAAATTATGGAACAAGTTTTTTTTCACCGCTTGCTACTGCGCTTGGATTTGCCGCTAGCGTTGCGTAAGGTCAGAAATGTCACTGTTTGTATGGGTTAGCGGGTTTTGTGAATATTTTGTAATAGGTAGGTACCTACCTGAGATTAATTATAGCAAATAATTGTTGGCCCGCTACTAAACACTGCTTCAAACAGTTTTAACTTTCAGAAAATTGTGGTCTAATGATTTTTTTGAATATGGGGCTTGCTCTATGTGTTTTATCGGTACAGTTTTAAGGTAGGTATAATGCGCGCGGGATGAGAATGGGGGAAAAATCGGTTATTTTTACGGAGGATATTTTAGAGAATACAGGGCTGGACTTAGATACTCGTGCTCAGTTTATGAGGTTTGCTTTGATTTTATAAAGTATACTGTAAAGTCAAAGCAAATTCAAAGTATTGTTTATTCAAAGGTTAGGCTATTTTGCACAATAAACATAAAAAATGCATCTTAAAGCGTGATAAAAATATAATTATTGAATTTTGTGTAAATTGAAAAAAAAAAAATGCGTCAAGGGTAGAGGGGCAGGCTCTACTACAAATAAATCAAACATATTTCTGCTTTTTTTTTTACAGAAACACACTTTGCACTACGACTCTTTCCTTATCGTCTTGAGCTATCTAAGACTGAGCTCCATAAATCCGTGAAACTCTTGTATCAGTTTTCTTTTGTTTTATAAAATTATTCTTTTGTTCGATAAGGGCCACCGATTTGACCCTGGCTAAAACAAAAGTTTGACGAGGGTGCTGCGATAGCATATTGAAATATTTGCCTTCAACAACTTTCGCCCCAAGTTATTCGCAAGGGCAAAATTCTCAACTCAAAACCTACTGCCTAAGTATTCATTGATTTTGTCGTTCAATTTTGGAACCTTACATACCTAATGGCTTATAAGTTCTAATGCATTTATCAAAGTCAAATAATGTTTTCTGTACTAATGGTTTTGTAATTGCCTACTACCCAGGAATGGTCACCGTGAGTGACACGCAAAGATACCACTTTTTTGTATCATTTACGCACTTAATTGTGCCTCGCACGATATAAACTAACATTCTGTGTATCAAGGGGCCTTAGTATGTAACGCAATGGCGTGTCGATGGTGTCCCAGTAGAAGGGGCCCTGGGGTTTTATGAAGTCCAAAATTTTTGTTTACATTCCTCGCACTAAGTGCTATCCAACCTCGCAGATTTTTTAGCTAGTTCAATACGGTTTGGTGTCAGGGTCCGAGGGGGCCCCTTAAGCTTGGGGGCCCCGTACATTGTCCCGCTTTGCTTTGTCCCTATGTAGCTACGCCACTGAAGAGGTCAGTAGTGTGAAAGTCTTGGACATAATGTACGTATTCTGTGCATTTTCCTTCTACTTTTCGCATCTTTGTGTGTGTGGAAGCTCGTAAACAGCCCCGACGAGCCATTAGTCAAGATGATAAAACGCCGCAGCTGACGCCACAGCCTTAAGATTGCGAATGAGTCATGGCACAACCCATTTGCCTTTGTTTTTAAATGCTATTTTCTTATAAATTACTTACTGCTATTTGAGAAAGACTTTAGTGCCTTTTTTTAAAGATAAGTAGTCATGAAACACTCTGAAATGCAAATTAATATCAAATGAGAGTCTCATTTTATTTCTCACAGTATTTTGTAAAAAAAAAAACTAAATAGATCAATGACCTTGATCGGAGACATTTTCATCGGTTTTGGACTAGGGGAAATGATTTTCCAATTTGCTATTTTTATTTATTCCCAAGTATATTTGTGCTGTACTGTCAAAACACTCGAAAATATTACACTTTATTGCACAAAATAAAAACTTAAATAACAATGGTGAGAAATTACATACAAGGGCGGAACTTATTTCAATAGAAATTTCTTCCAGCCAGCCAAATAAATTGTGAGTTATTGTTTTGAATGACGGCGGGAGACGGCCAATAAAGTAGACGTACATGAACGTACAAATAGCCCTTATTGAAATGAATAATCCTTTTTTTGACATTTAAAAACCGTTATTTTTACGGTTTATATTTTAGATAATACAGGGGCTGATAGGTAAAACTCTGACAGGAAGACTCTACAGTTATTACTTGACGTAAAAAAAGATCCAACAGAAAATAAACCGCTACGTACCAGTTGCATTAACTCAAGTAGACTACACGCGTTGGGAGTAGCACACTTCAAACCACCGAACTAAATCCCATAGAATCTGCATTACGTATAAAATCACAATAAAAACTTGTCCCCACAGAAACAAATGATATCAGCAAACGAACAATACGAAACATCATTTCGACCATACGTCTAATATTCGAATGTCAACCTTATTGCATTAGTGTACAGTTTTACTTTAATTGCATAGACTACGAGCAAATAAGGTCCCAAAGGCAGTTTGGACATCTATTTTTCCAGACACATTTCAGAGTTCTATGTTGTATCTAGTTTTATCCTTGATCGAAGCTTCAAACTCAATTTTTGCTTTGCGGTTGCAGAGTGCACTGTAGTATTCTGCCTTGGGCGTGAGTGGAAGCTTCATTTTGGTGCCCTAAGTGAATACAGGATGTTAAAAGACCGCCAACAGACCCGAAAGCCACGCATACTAGACACCAAAACAAAGTACTTTTTTGATAAATTATTGCTGAGAAATGATTTTGGTTTTTTAGGTTATAATTTTGAAAAATATTTTATTACTCAATGGACGTGTAACGCACAGAAGTCATATTGCGCAAGCGTGGGTATAAGTTTATGTTACTTAACCTTGAAGTGCCGATGTTTAGAATACATTGCGGGTTGCAATTTTAACGTCGTTTTTTGTAAGAAATATTCATAATTTTGATATGGCTTCTTGAGAAGATATGTTAAGAACTAGATACTGAATACATTTCTGCAAAAAAAAAGTTTTGAAAAGTCCGACTTTGAACCTCATTATCTCGGAAACCGTTGATTTCCCAGGCATAGTTCCTTGGGCAAAAATATTCCTTATGATGAGGACAATACGTGATTTCCCGCTCTGTTGGCGGTCTTTTAACACCCTGTATATCTGAATTGTTTTCGAGTTGGTTTTCGTACCTAACTAGGTTTTACTTTTTGATACTGTAGATGCCGCAAAATGCCGTTGTGTGAGTAAAGTTGGGGCTTTCATGACTCCATCAAACTCGAACACAAAACCCAAAACACACCAGCGCACTCATAGATTTGTATGTTGTTGTTTTCGGATGTCTACTACACCTAACAAAGTCATAAGTACAGTCGGCCACACGCTAGGATACACCTTATTGTTCGATTGGCGCCCTTATGCCGCGCGTGGTAAGAGCTACCATGGGGTATCCTAGACTATGGCTGACCGAAACATTTTGCAGGTGATCTTGGAAAGAGTCGTGTTTTTATTTATTAAGAATCGTACTACAAGGTATGAACTCTGCTGCTCTGGTTTTCATCAGTCACCCATCCAACTAATGTAATATTCACTCAGTGACGGGGGGATAATGCGATTAACCCCGTGTGAAATTACGAATATGTTAGGTGAGGAGATCGCCTTTGACTCACGTCTTACCTTACTTGTGGATTAGTTTCAGGTTTCTGATGTAGGTAAGGGGGAATTAGTTTTCTCAGTAGGTATTCCATTCTAACTTTGTTGTTCATATAGCTTAGAGCTAGTATGTGATGTATTCTAATTTTCCACTTGTCTAAGGCTTAAGAGGAGGGTACACTAGCGTTGCCAATATAAAGATTTAACAAAATACAATAAATCATAATAAAATTCACAAAAGCTTCGTCAAAATATTAAAATAAACATGGCGCAAAGAAGAAAAACCAAATACACAATCAGAAACGCACACCACACAAACACACCCTCTCACATACAACTCCGGGCCATTTTCGACCCAAAGGGCCCCATGTTTTTTTCGTTCGCCGTCCCCATATAACTAGTGGTTCGCCCCGAACTGTGAACTCGCGACCCCATATAAACTTAACAACCCCATATCTCGGCAACCCCTCGACCGATTTGGCTCATGTTCGAACTTAAAAATTCTTTTAATTTCATTTACCCGCCTACCAAATTTCAAAACGATCCAATCAAATTTACTCAAGTTATCGTCGAACGAACATTCATACATACATACATACATACATACATACATACATACATACATACATACATACATACATACACACGCCGGATTGTTCCAGTAGACTCGGAGAACTTCGCTCGCTTCGCTCGCTCGTTCAATAACTTGCCGCGTTGCCTGCCAATGGACAAAACACTTGTTTTCGAAAAACGTAATGTCATAATGGCTGCTTTATTAACCGACTGCCAAATATGAGGAGGTTCTCAATTCGTCAGAACCTTCTATTTTTATTTATTCTAAAGACAGTGAATAATTTACAGTACCTAACCTACACTCATCAAAAGTGTTAAGGGATATTTTGTATTTTGTATGGAGAATTGCTTTTCGGAAAAAAATACTCGGGCTCCGAGGGGAAAAGAGTTAGTCCAACCGATATAGCGCCAATGTGGAGATGAGATACTATTGTTTACCAGAAAATTACGATATTGTGACATTTCAAGAAAACGGTAACTAGCAAAACTATGCTGGATCCCTAAATACTTTTGATGTGTATAAATTCTAACTTATAAAGCGTGGGCGATATTTTTTCAGCCGCCCACAAGCTATACTCGTCAAAAACTTTACCATCTAGTCCATTAAAGTTTCATTAAAACCTAAACAACTGCCTACATCGTTATTGTCATCAATAAACCATTATACTTTGCCTTGAGTGCTACGACAATGGCTACGCCGTAGCACCGTAGCACATCGTAGTACTTCGTAGCACATCTTGTAGCAAGATTGGTTTCGTGATTGTGTGAAAAACGAATGTTCTTCAATAATGAAAATAAAATTGGTAGTACTGTAGCTATCCCTTTTTCTTCGATTGGCGCTCTTTTGCCTTGCGCATTAAGGGCTACTATTGAATATCCTAACGTGTAACGTGAACGTCTTTGCTTTGAACAAAGAAAACGATGAAAGAAACGAAGAAAAAGATTTCTAATAGAAACGAGAATAAACTTAAACTTTCGTAAGCACTGCATACTTTGTGTTTGCTCCACGATTGAGGTCTCCGAATGGGAACCGAAACTAGTCGGATATCCCGAAATAAATAAAAGTAAGTGGAACTGTTTGCAAATAACAAAACGAGAATAAACTATTATTATAGTGTTTTTAACCGAAAAAACACCCCCAAAAAGAGGGGTGTTATAAGTTTGATTGATATATGTGTGTGTGTGTGTGTGTATGTGGAGGGTATGTGTGTGTGAGGGTGTGTCTGGCACCGTAGCCGTTTTTGAGATAATGCTAATTTTGAGCTAATATGTCGGGGTATTTTTTTTTTATTTATTTGTTATACACAAACTTTTAGGTACGTACAATGCCCTTGACTTATATTTTTGTACAGTTAGGATCAAAACCAAAAAAAGAAGATTTATCATAATTTGGAAGCAGGATTGTCGATTTTTCGGTTTCTTGATTTCTGGATATCTCAAAGTTAACGTAAACTAGGCCTGATTTATTTACCAACCCAAGCAGGGGCTAAGCAAAGGTTTTTTCATGACATTTCGAGTTTTAGGTCGTTCGTGGGTGGTAACAAAGCTAAAGATATCACAGTTCTAAATAAATAAGAGAAAAGGAAAAGCTAACCTAAATCCAAGGATTTGTTGACCTTTTGGACGATTATGTTATATAATTTAGAATTCCTAGAGCAGGTTAAATATAACCAAAGTTTTATATATTTCCCTACATTTAATCCATTTTGTCGTGCAAAGGAATATTCAGAAAAAAGTCTTCCTACAGGGTGCAATCGAATTCGATAGCGAAACTTTAACCGCCGATTTCTGAATTGAGAAATTAGCTAAGCAAGCACTTAAGTATCGTCCTGTCTCTGCTGATTTCTCACAAAAGAACGTGACAGAAAGATACTTAAGTATTTACTTAGTAAAATTCTCAATTCAGAAAACGGGCCTATGTAGGCCGTCTACTGATTACTACAAACAACTTGTACCTACTAGGAGGCAAAAAATATGGAGCGAAAACAATATCAGCTGTTCCATACATAAGGTAGACTCAGTATTGCACTAAGAATCGAATTTGATTGCACTCTGTAGATTGATTGATGGAAATTAAATAACAGACAAAGCAATCATGCACTTATTACTCACTTAGTACCAAGTGCATTAGAACTAAACTCTGGCAAACGCAGGTGCGAAAAGACGAAGCTGAATATGGCGACTACATGACAGTCACACCAAACACACACTTAACTTTCAGTACATAAGGACTAATTTATCTACTTATTGTGAAGTGCCAAGTGTCAAATAAAGTAGACAAGACGGGCGTCGCAGAGGGCAGTGACGTCACAGGAGCGAAGGAGTAAAATGGGAGAGAAATCCGAGAGACAGTCTCAATTCAGGTGAGTCATTTTTTCTTCCTCTTCTGATCGTAGTGGACCGCACTCGGGCTTTTGTGTTTCATTTTCGCCCTTATTTTGCGGGCGTTAAGAGCTAGAATCGTTTAGCTGCATTGTGCTGTCCTCTGTACTTTTTGAGGGCGTTACCAATAACTTGATTGTGGTCCTTTATAATCGACTGACTGCTGTGATATTTGCATGTATCGAATACTTTATCGTTATCGTTTCCGATTAAATTTTGATTACGTTTTCTGTTAAAACCGGTTTATCATTAATTATTCTTTGTATGCTGATCGTTACATAGTGCTAAAGAGCGTCCACAAATATTATCTTTCTGGAATAACTCGAGTTATGTTTCATAAGGCAATTGTGTTAAATTGTGTAGAATTTCAGAAAGTTTTGAGGCTGAGATTTGGCTTGATGTATGAACAGTTCACATGGTATTTAGGTATGAGTCATTCTGACCCCTGTATTGCGTGGGTAGTCCCCTCTTTGTCGAGCCCTTTGTCGAACAAAGGGAAGGGAACAACTTCAAAGTGAGAAAAACGAGTAGGTAGGTAACTTGTTCTTCCTTTTAGGTAGGTATGGTAACGATAAAATAATATACAGTAGGTTATCTAAGCACAGTTGTCTCACAATCACAGTCTAGAGCAGTGTGTTTAAACCTTTTTCATGACGCAACTTAAATAAGTGAAGAAACCTTTCGCGACCACCTCCAAGGGTTTTGCCAGTTAAGTATACCTTTAAACCAAAACCATGTCCCCAAAAAACCGTCCTAAAGAAGCTTCGCGATCATAAAGAATTCCCTAAGTTCGTTTGGCGACCACCCAGAAAGAAGCTCATAATTTTGAGCCAGGTAAATGGCCAGAGGAAAGGCACCAACCAGATACTTAGTCTGATGTGATAAAGGCAGCGGCTGGAAGAAGCATTCACCGGGCAGTTCATGTGTCCTAAGTCCGTACAGAACGAGCACTACATGGTTGCGATCCTCAGCCATGAGAAATCGATGAAGAAGAAGAAGATCAACCCACCATAGAACGAATCCAGCCAGCAAGTCCGACTTTTCTCAAAGAAGTTTGTCAAAATAATGGCCGCGTTACGAGCGCTTTTTTAGTAAAATTAAGCTCTTTGTCTAAAAGTCAAAAAGACAAAGAAAAACGAAAATTGGACCTACGAAAAGAAATCCTTTATCAGGCACTGAAATATTGCCTAAAAAAGTTGGCCTTTACGATCCGGGCCGGGGTTGAAAAACAATAGCTGTTGCTACAAAAAGATAAAATAAATAGAAACCCATTTGACATAAAAAGTTGGTACTGTAAGTTCACTACCCGGTTTAGTATTCATAGAGTACCTTGAATTATTAGCGCGACTATTGGGAAATACAAGAAAACGTAGTACATACCTAACAAAACCAAAAAAGTGTAGTGTTAAATCCTTAAGGCTGGAAGATAGTAGTGTGGCGGGAAATTCAAAATTTTCACAGTTTTTTACATTTTGTAGCTAAACTGAGCTATTTTTGTTCAGCGATTTTTCGTTCCCGAGAATAAAACCGTATTATTTTCATTATTGTAAACAACAGAACTACAATAATTCAGCCGATTATGTGTTCTGGTCTACGACAAGTTTTTTGGGCACTACCACTGCTTCGTAGACCAGAACATATAATCGGCTGAATTATTGTTGTTCTGTTGTTTACAATATTGAAAAGAATACGGTTTTATTCTCGCGAACGAAAAATCGTTGAACAAAAATAGTTCGGTTTAGCTACAAAATGTAAAAGTCTGTGAAAATTTTGAATTTCCCGCCACCTTGCTATCGTCTACCCTTAAAGACCTATCAAATATACGGTACGCAATAAGTAATCACGCTACTTTTGCCGTAGTTGGGCAAATAAAAAGCAAATCAATAAACCGGCCCCGAGAGTTTCTTTTCTCACCTCGAAGGCTCGTGCAGACCCTGCCAAGGTCACAGGCTGTATTGATCGGGATATTTGAACTAAAGCCCGCGCTTGGCTGTTTGGCCCACTCTGTGATGAAGTGTTAGATGCATGCACCCATTCAGACTTACATGCAGTACCAGATGGAAAATAAGAAAACAAATATACAGTATTGCATTTCTGTTACACTATTAAAACAGCGAGTATTTAGATGGACGAAGTGACAATTTGGACGCTGCGATGCATGGGCAATTTTTTTTATCTACTAGGCTTGCTCATGAGCTATATCATCCTATCACCGTAGTCGGCTTCTTACTTCAAATAAATAAAAAAATGCTACCTGATGAAGAAATGTTCGTCTGCTCTATTTGGCAAACTCTACTTTTTATTACTAGATGGGAATACTTCTAATTGGGTATCTTATGTTATACCTTTGAGAATACGGCTAAATGGTTCAATCTTTGCAAGTCCAAATAAAGAGCGGCCAATTGGATCCGCGACGATTACAGCCAACTCATATAAGGGAATTGGGAGGTTTATTTTGAGGCAGAGTTTGTCTTATGGTCTCATATTTTTGTATCTTGTATCTTATCTTAGATATTTTCGTATCTTATTTATTAGATTTTCTATCTTTGTGGCTGTAATTTCATGATGTCTTATTATCGATTCGCTATAAGATGAAAATAGCCTTAATAGTTTGCTACGCGGCTACGCCCCACCGCTACGACTATTGCTACGCCGTAGCACCATGGGTCAACGACAGCTACGCGCGATGTTGCCGAACAAAAACAATATCAATTATTCTCGAATTTGAAGTAAAGTTAAATCAAATATTCAAAACCAATATTAACTTTTGATATCAAATCAAAGAAAGCCAAATGGCGTGGTTGGAGTTAATTGAACTTTCTCAAAGTTCCAGAAACGAATAAACTTAGTAGGTTTTTTACTTATTTTGGTTGCGGGGTAATCGCGTGCTGAAAAAAACTGTTTCTATTGGTCAATGCTTAGCTACAATGCGCCATTCGCTAGTGTTTCAGTACAACCCCAATTAAACACCAGGCAAAATAAGCCACGCTATATCAAACGTAGGCTCAAGGGGGTAGTATATTGAGGTAGGTAAGGTAATTCTATGCATAATAGAGTAATTTCTATGCGGTCAAATTGGGTTAGTATACAGGGTGACTATTCAGAGCGTACTTCTCATAAATATTAAATGCTTACGTTTAAAATACCTGCTGTATCAAATGTATGAAACATTTGATACCTTTTTCGACATATTTTACGTTACCTTCATATCTTTTGAGCTCGTTATATAAATTTAAAGTAACTATTTGCTAACGAAGTACTTACGTGAAAAAATTGCCAGTGTCGAACCTTAATCTACATTAATCTCGTTAAATTCAAATCCACCTTTGATAACTTTAGGTATGACTCTTGACCTTTCTCCATTGTAACTACAGGGTGCACTCTAAGTCGATAGCGAAACTTTAAGTAGGCAGTCTACTGATCAATACAAACAACTTGTACTAGGTGGCGAAAAAAATACCAGCTGCTTCATACATTTGGCGCAGTACCGAGTCGACCTTTTGTATGGAACAGCTGATGTTTTTTTCGCTCCATTTTTTTCGCCACCTAGTACAAGTTGTTTGTATTGATCAGTAGACAGCCTACTTAAAGTTCCGCTATCGACTTAGAGTGCACCCTGTAGGGATCCCTAGGGACGAGATCAGGGAGCATCAATAACAAACATTGTTGAGCATAGCCTAGGCATTATTACAAGGCAATAAACTCTGCGTTGAAGGGTGTTGGTGCATTAATTTTCTTTAGTAAATTAAATGCGGGGTTGGTAACTATGAAGCTCACTCACATAATCCTTGAAGCATCCAGAAGTGAATCAACAAAATTGTACAGAATTATATCAACTGATTTAGTTACGGTCGGCCACAGTCACAGATACCCCATGGCAGCTCTTTCCGCGCGCGGCATAAGGGCGCCAATCGAAGAAAAAGGGGTATCCTAGCGTGTGGCCGACTGTACGTTCATACTCATCAAGCAGGCGTAGAGTTAATGTGAAATTCCTTCAGATAATAATATACAACACAGCGCTCACGCCGTCGCGTCTCCGCAAATGAGATCACGCTCTGTATTTAGTATGCCAATGCAGACTGCAATTGTCAAAAAAAAAACTAAGGCCTTTGCATCTACGTAATGAGATGATTTATACAGCGTCCAGTGGCACCTTCACTCACACTAGATAGGTGAAGAGACCACTCGGCGCTGCAGTGCCTGGGACATTGTTTTAGATGGAGTAGGCTTGCCCAGCACCTATACCATCCTGACAGCTTAGTCGACCAAGCCCACAGGAAAGACAGGCAATTGTCTACGCTTAGCTAAATGGCTTTGGGCTCTTCTAGCGCACTAAATAAGTGCGAATTTTGAGCACAAATTAGTTGCTGGTGTGAAATATCCAATCTAACTTTACCTATCTTTCAGTATTTCGAAATAAGCAATTAAAAAGTAAACTTCAACTTAAAGTGCTCATTTAGTAGTCAGCTTTGTGTGACACAAAGTTTCTAAACTAATCAGCCAAGCCTCTCTCTTTTTAGTAGGCACTGTGAAAATTTCCCAAAAATGCCGAAAAACAACCTTATACAAGGTGTTACAAAAGATCCTAACTCTTTTTACAGGGTAATAGCACCCGGTGATAGGGATCACAACGTAATTTTTTTTTTGCTCTGTGACGTTCAAAAATACGAATAAAATGTGAACGCTGCGGTGGAATAAAAGTATTTTTTTAATATTGTTTTCATAGACTTTCACAATGTTTTAACAACTCAAAGCTATACAAATGCAACTACAAACACAAACGTATTTTTAAATTTGAGCTTTTAGAAACAACAAAAAGTTGTGAAATGTTTCAATTTTGAGGTTATAAAATATATTTTTTTTTTTCAACTTTTTTTTACAGATTTGACATCTTGTTGATGAGTAGGTTACACACTGTAAAAATAGTTAGGATGGTTTGTAACACGTTGTAGAATATACCTACTAAGAAGTGGTCTAGATAAATTTTCTGTGACTGTGATGTTATCGGAGCTTGCTGTGCAGATTGGCTGAAAACCCCCTCTTGTTTTCAACCGCCGCCCCCCCTCCAGTCACCCAGTCCAAGTGGGCGTTTAACCATAGTGTTTAACAGTGATGGTTTGATCGACGAATGGGTGGAGTTTTATTTCATTTCTCCGTCAATGTTTGTCTCATGTAAATTGGAAAAGGAGACATCGCATTTTTGTAGAAATGTAACCTGTGTGCAGAACGAAACAAGAGCTAGTTTTGTTAGAAATGGCTCAAAAGGACAGTGTTGAGCTGACCAAACATTGACATCTGGAATTTGCTCACGTAATGGTTTGTGCAAACGTTCCCAACCTCTCTATTCAAGCGCTACGCTGTTGATTTTTCCCATTTATGTTTTTCCAATTGCTTGACATGTTCTCCGTATTTGCTTTATCTGTATTCATAACTTTTTCTCTCAAGCTAAATAGTGAAAAATACAGCGGATTTGGCCGTTACAAACGTCCTGAAGTAAATAATTATGCTAATTACAGAGCGCCACCCTCCTCACACTCCTACAAAATTAAGCTCTTTACAATGCGCAGAATAAGGGCTAAGATTAAATAAATGCCACGAGTACCTCAGCTGTTAATTGTATACGGCTTCACACTAGTATTTTACATTCAGTGGGCAATGATGAACATTCTTTGTATCGGAAATCCGTGTAGCAACTAGGTAAGATACATTTTTTTCTTAGCCGAAGCAGAGACTAGTAAACAGCTAGTGGAATGACTGTTATGAGTGACGATTTCTTCAGTATCTAAAGGTTCTTTGGCATAGTTTTGTTACCATCCATCTTGTTAAGACGCCGCCGTGCTTAGTGAATAGCCCGTAAACGAATCGAGAATGTGCTCATATGAAACCTTAGAATAAGGTGACAGCTATCTAACACAACTAATTTCGTGTTGACATTCATACAAGTTTCCAAGACATTTGGGTTGAAAAAATTTCGTGTTGACATTCATACAAGTTTCCAAGACATTTGGGTTGAAAAAAACGCCTGATTTTTTTCAAGCCAAATATCTTCAAAACTTAACTAGATTGAGCAGCAACGTAGCAACCTACATTGCATGTGGGAGGGCCCACATTCCAAATTCCTAACAACGAAGGTTGGAACCTACTCGGCAAACGGTGCGGTAAATTTAGCGCAGACACAGTCAAACCGCGACCTTCCCGCTCGGCAATATTTCATCAGACCCTAAGGGCGAGGCCCCAATGGTGCGTTGCGCTGCGTTGCGTCGTCGTTGCGGACACGTTTGTATCTGTCCATTGCGAAGGCTGAACTGAGACGCAGATGCGACGGCGTGTATACCCTCTTGCGTCGCGATGTCGTGCGACGACGCAACGCATTCGCAACGCAGCGCAATGCACCAATGGGGCCTCGCCCTAAAACGGACAGAGGCGACCCGGGACGTGCGTGGAGATTATTAATTCATGTTCATATTTGGTAGTTATAACTGGCCTTGATTAGCAACGTTTATGATTCAGATTCACTACACTAGTACAGTCGAAAGCACAATCAGACTACAATACAGGTTAGTTGCAAAGTCTGTATCTACGTAACCTATCTACGTATCTACGTATCGACTCATCGTACATATTGAGACATTAAATATACCTAGATATAAACTAGATCCTTTTGAGAATTTTAAATGCAAGAAGAATTATTATTGTTGGCAGTAGCATTGCGACTCGCTAACTAAACGGTAAACGACAATTGCCAAAGCCCTAATAAATTACTTTCTCACTTACTAAGCCGACTTAGGGACGTTTCCGCCGAATTAAATCCCGAACCGAAGGGCGGGCGGGAACGCGTTCAAGGTTGCCAGATGCCGCCCTACGGCCTCGACCGGGAGTCGACCTTGGACCTGCTTTGGGCGGTACCCCTGAGCTATGGGAAGATATTATGAAGCTTCGTATGGACTGCGCGTTCAAGTGTACGAGGAAGTTGTGTAGGTACGTTGAACACGCATACAGATTTATGTATGTGCATTGTACATCTTCAAAATGTATACCTACGCCTTACGGACTAGATTAATGGACTCGTTCCAATCTACGGGTAACGACTACGCAACCTACTCTGGAACGCACAGTCAGTAATAAGCAGAGGTTTTCTTTGCATTTGACATGATAATCTGAGCCGAGCGTACTGTACTGGCTAAGACGAAGCCGATTACCATTGGCGAAAATCGAAGTTCGATTTATGAAAAATTAACATGGGTGGCAGAAAATGAACTGAGTGGCAGTACATTTTTCAAAAATCCAACTTCGATTTTCGGTAATAGTAATCGGCTTCATCTTAGCCGGTAGACCCCCTTAGTGGGGTTACAAATACAAAAATAAAAGTCATCTCTGCTCTACGAAGGTAGAGTCTGATGTGCTGTTGACTGTACCTACAAGTTGATAAGGTCCTGTTATAGAGGGTGTTAGAGAAAGGTCCTGTGATACCGAAAAGGGTCACTTAATTCACCAATACAAGCAACTTTTAATATGGGGTCGAGTGCGAAATCTCGAAAAAAATATCAGCTGCTCCATACTTCAATACGTAGAGCACCAAATGTATGAAGCAGCAGATTTTTTTTTCGATATTTCGCGCTTCCCCCATATAACGTTGTTCGTCAAGTATTCGTGAGCTAAGCTACCCTCTTTAGCATCACATGACATTTATGTAACACCCTGAATTTCAGGTTCCTAAATGGCACGCCAATAACAAAATCATTGGCAAGACAAAATGACAATGGAGCGGTGAGCTGTTCTGGCAGTTTGCCATACCCGTAGGCACTATAATTTTACAAGACGTGCCATAAAGTTCAAAGTTCAACAGAGATTGTGGGTTCAAATCCTGACTTGAGTGAACGTTTTAAATCCCTCTACACATTTTCATGTATCCCCGGGATAGATAAATTGCCTTAGAATAATTTATAAGTACTAAATTTAAAATTTTTTTTACCCCCGACACATTTTAGCTTTAAATTAAACGGCCGAATCAAAAAAAGATTGTTCATTTCAATAAGGGCTAATTTTGAGTGTTTACACTCTCGGCGGTTAAGTAGATTTTTTATAGAACCGACGCGCAAGAAAGTCTTTGTAAGTTTGTACCTATGACCGGCCAAAAAAAATATTTTTCCCAGACTCAGCGAAGTCTACTCTTTCAGTCTACCAACTCCCAGCCTTGTACGAAAAAATATCTCGATTTGTCACCACTTCACCAGCTCTAAACCCACTGTGGAAATATTCTAACATTCTATAAAAATATTGAAAATTAAAGTTCAGTAATATACGTATGTTCGTAGAGGTTACTGAATCTATTACAGGAAATTCTCAGAAACATGTTTACATAACGTTCGCTACATCTTCTAGGAAAATGTTCACTCTACTTATAAGCCCTGTGAAGGATTTCTCTGTTTTCATATAATACAGGGTGTTTCTGTGATAGTAAAAGGGTAAGCTCACTGATACAAGCAAATTTAACTATCGGGCAAAGTGCGAAATCTCGAAAAAAATATCAGCTGCTCCATACATTTGGTGCAGAAGGTATCGAATTTCAGTATGGAACAGCTGATATTTTTCGAGATTCCGCACTGGTTTGGTCCCATAGTAAACGTTTTTCGTAAAAGTTGTTTGTATCGTATGACCTCTGTGAAACACCCTGTTTCGGAGTGTAAACGCTTCAGGGTGAAGTAGTTTCCTTCAAAAGAGCATTGAGCTTTTCACTCTATTATAATAAAAATAGAAGCTACAGGAAATGCGACTCTACAAGGACTGTAGCAAGTAAAGTAGTCATGGAACTGTGGTGGTCTCAAGATTCATACGATTAGTTTGACGGCCAGATCACCAGTGTTTTCGTAAGACTACTTAATAAAAATCAAGTGTCCTCATAGCACTCTGGCACGAAATATTATACATCAGAAGATACTCTTACTGACATGTTATCTTGAGTTCTTGACATTATCAAATCCAACAAACACATGAACCCATAATTGAACGAGCGAGCGAAGCGAGCGAAGTTCTCCGAGTCTACTGGAACAATCCGGCGTTTGTATGTTTGTATGTATGTATGTTTGTATGTATGTATGAATGTTCGTTCGACGATAACTTGAGTAAATGTAGTCGGATCGTCATGAAATTTGGTACGCAGGTAAATGACGCCAAGAGAATTTTTAAATTCGAACATGAGCCAAATCGGTCGAGGGGTTGCTGAGATATGGGGTCGCGAGTTCATAGTTCGGGGCGAACCACTAGTTAATTAAATCTGCAAAAAGAACCGCGATTCGACTCATTTCGAACCAACTTACATGAGCCCACGTGCCTCCACTTAGGGCTTTAACAGAGCTAGTAGAAACCACACACTGTCAAGGCCGCGCGACACGATAAGTTTTTGTTTCATAGGTAGTGCATCGTGAGGAAACCTGAGCGTATGAGGCATTATACCTACCCTCAACGCCAAAATCGCCAACCCGCATTGAGCACGCGTAGGGATAACATAGGTAGTGCATCGTGAGGAAACCTGAGCGTATGAGGCATTATACCTACCCTCAACGCCAAAATCACCAAACCCGCATTGAGCACGCGTAGGGATAACATAGGTAGTGCATCGTGAGGAAACCTGAGCGTATGAGGTATTATACCTACCCTCAACGCCAAAATCGCCAACCCGCATTGAGCACGCGTAGGGATAACATAGGTAGTGCATCGTGAGGAAACCTGAGCGTATGAGGCATTATACCTACCCTCAACGCCAAAATCGCCAATCCGCATTAAGCACGCGTAGGGATTACCTACGCTCGAACTCTTTCTCTGAGAGAAGGCCTTTGCCCAGCTAGCGGGACATGTATTGAACGAGCGAGCGAAGTTCTCCGAGTCTACTAGAACAATCCGGCGTTTGTGTGTTTGTATGTATGTATTTATGTAAGTATGTATGTATGTATGTTTGTATGTATGTTCGTTCGACGATAACTTGAGTAAATTCGATCGGATCGTTATGAAATTTGGTAGGCGGGTAAATGAAATTAAAATAATTTTGAAGTTCGAACATGAGCCAAATCGGTCAAGGGGTTGCCGAGATATAGGGTTGTTAAGTTTATATGGGGTCGCGAGGTCACAGTTCGGGGCGAACCACTAGTTATTTTACAAGCTACATCTTACTTTTTACATGGCGTTAGTTGAACCTCTGTAGTATCATAGCATAGACTGGCGACGCTCGAGACTGAAGGGCCCGTCCTTAGGAAAGACGAGATCGGAACGTAAACAAAGGGTAACAAACAACTTTATCCAACTAGTATTTTCTTTTTTGCTGAAATAAAGACGTCTTCTTGAATGTTCACGCCTTTTTTGGACATAGCTGCGTTTGCAGAGTTTTTCTCAAAGTTTGATGGCAGTGGTTTGGCCGTTTGAATGTCCTCCTGATGTCCTTTATCTATAGAACACCTCTTTACCTAATTATTTAGAAAGAAACCAACTGCAAGTGCCATTGCCAACATTCTCTCCTCATCTATTGCCGTGAATTTATCATCTTACGATGAATTTACAATATCAATTAATATTGTCTCTACATATTTTCTAAATTAAGGTTAGGGTGTCTTTGTAATCCAATCACTTACCACTATCACCTTATCTGGCAGAATCTATTAAAAGTTGCCTCCCTACCATCTTTGCCTTTTGCGGACTTTAGAGGAAACCATACGTCTTTCCCCCTCAATACCAATGTGCAAAGATATGCCACGACAACCCGCCAACGCAATAATATACGGTGGAACGGTGGAATGTATAAATGCGTTTCAAGGTCCGTATTCATACATTGAAGCGCTGTATCGATCGGGGCGGACGCTTCCCGGCACGTCCCAGGCAGCCAGCAGTGTGTGCGACAAAAGTCTAACAAGCACTAGCTCTCGAAGAGAGTGCGAGCTGAATTTATGCTGATGTGGAACCATTTCTTTAGGGATACAAGCTCTTTGAATCAACGTATTCAGATGATTGAACGAGCGAGCGAAGCGAGAGAAGTTCTCCGAGTCTACTGGAACAATCTGGCGTTTGTATGTTTGTTTGTATGTATGAATGTTCGTTCGACGAGCACTTGAGTAAAATTGGTCGGATCGTCATGAAATTTGGTAGGCGGGTAAATGAGTCAAGGAATTCAAGGCTTAGATATGGGGTCGCGAGTTCACATTTCGGGGCGAACCACTAGACTATGAATTATAGTTTTATGAAATGGCCCGAGGGGTCTTCGAGCCAACTAAAGCAGAATGGCCCATACTCATAGTTTGTCCCGTGTGATCACTGTCTCTACCTAAGATTAAAACAAACTGTGAAACTTACAAAACGGTCCTTCATCTAGAAGGACCTCTTCCTAGAAACATTTGAAAACTGAGAAACCTTCTCAGTTTCTGTTAGAATAGGTAGGTGTACTCACTGTACAGTTGAGCACACTTAAATTTATTGATTTCAGCCGAAAGCCTGGGCGCGTTGACTTTGACTTGTTGCATGTAGGTACTGTACACTGTCTATCGATTTGAATACTAGAGACCTGCGTCTGTCTCGACTCGATATTACCTACCTAGCCAATTTAGATGCAGTAGGTACCAACTTGCCTTGGCAAATAAGCACTTTAAAAATTAGCCCATTAAATAATATTGCATCTAGGGTTGTTAGCCGCCCAAGGATTTAGCCAACACAATATTTTATGAAATACGCAAATTAATGCAAAATTTCCTTTTAAACAATGGACTTATTACCATAATGGATGTCGTTGGAATCTTTCAATGACCTCGGCAAGGCTCGGCAATCAGCAGCAGTCCCAGTATTGTTTCTCGGCTGGAAACAAATGTTAGCCATTTTCTAGGCTTTGGTGTCGCAGACCGCATTTGCGGGCAAGGCAAGGTAGAAACCTTGCATTGATGATACTGTGCTGACTGAAATTCAATACCCACGGGTAAATAAAAAAATTCTACGTAATGAAAATTCTACTTTGCATCTACGTAATGAGATGATTTATACAGCGTCCAGTGGCACCTTCACTCACACTAGATGGGTGAAGAGACCACTCGGCGCTGCAGTGCCTGGGACATTGTTTTAGATGGAGTAGGCTTGCCCAGCACCTATACCATCCTGACAGCTTAGTCGACCTAGCCCACAGGAAAAACAGGTCAATACGTGTGGAGCCAACTGAGCCGCGGGTTTCCTCACGATGTTTTCCTTCACCGTTAGCGAGTGGTATTGCTATTACAAATTCACAAATGTACGTAACTTTGAAATTAAACAAAGTCATACCTTCACTCACACTAGATGGGTGAAGAGACCACTCGGCGCTGCAGTGCCTGGGACATTGTTTTAGATGGAGTAGGCTTGCCCAGCACCTATACCATCCTGACAGCTTAGTCGACCTAGCCCACAGGAAAGACAGGTCAATACGTGTGGAGCCAACTGAGCCGCGGGTTTCCTCACGATGTTTTCCTTCACCGTTAGCGAGTGGTATTGCTACTACAAATTCACAAATGTACGTAACTTTGAAATTAAACAAAGTCATAGATACATGCCCGCACTGGGAATCAAACCGGGTACCTCTTGCTTCAGAGTCCACTGTTCTACCCACTAGACCACCACCGCATTTTACGAACACATCAACATCCGAAATCATCATCAGCGTGTTGACAACCACTGCTGAGTAAAAGGCCTCTTCATGCTCACACGCCCCACCGCTCATGATTCTGTCACGATATAGATCAACATTCAAAATCAATCCAACATCCAAGCGGTGCCAGACGCGGATCTCCAAATGTCACCGTCAAATTCCACAAGTGGCATTACAAACTCAATAAGAGGAAATTGCCCGGAAAATAGGATCGGAACAGGTTTGTGTAAATACGTTTGAGACAACCCTTAGGGAGCCGCTTTAGGTAGGTGTACCACTAAATATGCAACGTGGCAACCAATATACAGAGTAATACATTTTTAAATAGATTTATTATATTCCTGAAACACGTCAAATGAACAGGTAGTCTAATAGGCCGTGCGGGCTTAACCGATCGCATTTATGCAAAACCCAACCTTATATCTTATTAAGTTAGTTCGGTTATCCGAATAACATTCAAAATTTTGTTTTTCCACGGTTTAATGACAAATTAATAATGGCATAATTCTTGGGCAATAATGCCCAAGAAGCAAACAATGTGATTTCGACTTTTATTTAATTCCAAAAGTCGTAGCGCAATATTATGTACCTAGTCTAAAGCCGCCTCAGGAACATGAGTAATGGACTATGGTAAGCTTCACTGAAAACTATTCAGCGGTATTCGCGTTTATCGTCATCGATACGTCAGAAAGACAGACTTGACTTCGTTAGAGTTTTATTATAAGTATCGAAGATATAGATGACAATTCGATAACATTGAGTAGCCGGTTTGCAACCTTACTTTTATTGTAATCTTTTGAGTACTTAATTGTTGTTATTGTCAGTTTTATGAAATGGTCCACAGAAGGTATTTACAGTATTCGCTTGGCTCCGACGTAAAAAGTTGACTGGAATTTCAGTACCTTGTATCTATAAAAATTTCGCTGAATTTTACAACTTTCTTAACCTTCAGCGATGTTTTATTTTTATGAACTTTGGTGATAGAATTATGTTATGCCGACCCGCTATTCTAGAAATACCACCATAGGTTCAGCTAGGGTGGATATTTATATCCATAATCATAATTAAGCTTAGAGAACGTAGATTAAAATGTACCTACTCTCAATAGATTCCCTGGGCTACCCTTACCTAAAAGTAACAAAAAAATACCTACCTACTTATTTTTTGTTTTTTTTTAAAGCTCTAACCCGTGCTAGGGAATTTTAGTCCTGAGCGATTTTTTCCCACTTATAAGAAATCTCAAATTGAGGTACATAGCGAAATTATACGTTTTGTCTGACTACAGATAAATCAATCTCTACTCAGTAAGTAGGTACAAAACCAAATATCATAACCATACCTACCCCAACAACTAAGGGTTTGAGTATAGCTCTACGCTAACACAAGAAGAGTTATTGAGACACTCCGCTCCGGATTTTCGTTTCCGACAAAATGGCAGGCCGAAGTGCTCTTGACCTACTTATTTCGCGCCGGTTTACTGTTTCCTACACCCTGTATATACTTTAATGGCGGGATTTACTGGCTAAAGTAGGTATTCGGCCCTCGGGGAGTGAGGCTGTAGGCTTATTTATTGGGTACTCAGGATAGGCAACTGGTGCGTAAAAATGGACTTAAATAATTTAGTTTCCCTCTGCGATATTGGCTGGCGGACACGTGAACAGTTGAAGAAAATGTTATTATAAATTAATACATAGAAATACCTGAATGAGGAAACCCGCGGCTTAGTTGGCCCCACACGTATTGACTTGTCTTTCCTGTGCAGATACATGATACTGTAGATACTGTGAGATACTGTGAGATACATACAGGTGCTGGGCAAGCGTACTCTATCTAAAACAATGTCCCAGGCACTGCAGCGCCGAGTGGTCTCTTCACTCATCTAGTGTGCGTGAAGGTGCCACTGGACGCTGTATCTCTGTATCGCTGTGGTGATCTCATTACGTAGATGCCAAAAGGCTTTAGTTTTAGTTAAAAATACCTAGGGTCTTACAGGAAAAAATGTCTAGTACTTATACCTAGTGTAGGCAAGCAAGTATTGCTAAGCTAGATAAAAGAACAATGTCTGAGTGCGGGACGGGGCCGGGCGTCATCGAGGCGGCGGAAAGAGGTGCGGGAGGCGCGGTAAAGTCTCTTATTTCATGGCACGTATTGTTACAAGACCTGTGGTTATGCACATATAACTCTACCCCCTCTCCCCCGCAGGACTTCGCTCCCAGTGGCCCAGTTCAGCCGCGGCGACTTCTCTCTCTGGTCCGTGCTGAAGAACTGCGTGGGCTGCGAGCTGTCAAAGATCACGATGCCGGTGGTGTTCAACGAGCCGCTGTCCTTCCTGCAGCGCATGCTGGAGTATCTCGAGTATGCGCACTTGCTGCGCATGGCAGCCGAGCAGACCAACCCGACCGACCGCATGGAGTATATTGCTGGTGAGCTTTGTGGGACAAACTGCTTCAAGCGACCCCTTTCTATTTGAGGCTCCCATCGTGGCCTTTCTTCAAACACTTTTCTAGGCTCTTTTACTGATAGAGAGAGAGAGAGATAGAGAGCATTCTGAATGGCTCTGGGCCATTATAAAAAAAAGAGAGAGCCTCTCACTATATGCTGCGCATGGCAGCCGAGCAAACCAACCCGACTGACCGGATGGAGTAATTGCTGGTGAGATTTCTACTCCTCTCTACATTGTGCTACCTAGCTCCGCATTTAGCCATTCCATCCTAGAAAATCCCGACTTCTTTCTTACCCGTTCTTTCGCTTTTTTAACCGACTTCAAAAAAGGAGGAGGTACTCAAAGCGACCCGATCTCTACTAAAAAATGGGAACCACGGCAATGGAGGATGATGATGTTACCTCAGAACTTTTTCCTAGTTAGAAGTCCTCAGTCCTTCTTAGAAATTGACGCGTCTCAGGAATAAGGCTTTTTTCAAATTACTTTGTATAAATCATCTCAATCTCAAGTATAAAGCTCCCCACTGACGAACCGCCCATCACGCCAAATGGCGTGGTAGCATTCCATAATCCGCAGACAGTGTGGAAAACCAAATTCATTTTGTACTGATCATGCGTCCATCCGCCAGGACGCCTTCCAATGAGCAGTTTTCAGCACAAATTCACAAAGCCTACAGACGTGGCCACAGAAGCACCGGAATACGGCTGTCAAAATCAATCTATGGTAAGCGAAATTTGACAGCCTATTCCGGTTCTTCTATGACCACGCCTGTAGGCTCCAACTATGAAATGCTTTGTGCTGAAAACGGCACATTGGAAGGAGTTGTATCCACCGATCCCGGGATCAGATGGATGTCTCCACGGATCCCGCCGAGTTGTCTCCACCGATCCCGGGATCAGTGGAAACATCAAAATTCAGTTAATGTTTGTATCCTGTGATCCCGGGATCGGTGGAGACAACAAAATAAATATATTTTTGTGGAAACTGATCACGCTGTACAGAAAGAAAAAAGATCACGGATGGACAAATTTTCTTCCGCGAGTTTTTTCCGGAGTTTTGCCAGAAAAGATATTTGATGGAAAAGTAAACACGACAGCACGTCGAAACATACACTTTGGTTGTAAAGTCGCCCGTAACGTAACCGATACTAGGTCTACATAAAGTCGTAGGTGCCTTATACTCAATGCCTAATGGGTTCAAAGCATCGTCAAAAGTTTAGTTTGATGTTTGTCCGCAGCGTTCGCCGTGAGCGCTCTGGCATCCAACTGGGAGCGGCTGGGCAAGCCGTTCAATCCGCTGCTGGGAGAGACTTACGAACTGGAGAGGCCCGAGTTCAGGGCCGTTTGCGAACAGGTAAGAAACTACAAGGTGTTACAAAAGACCCTAACTCTTTTTACAGGGTAATAGGAATCACTACCCAAATATTGTTTTGCTCAAATGAAATTCAGCAAAAAGTGCAAGAAAATAGCTCTTATTGAAATGTTTTTTTTTTGACATTAATTCCTATGACTAGAGGAAAAAAATACCTATAAGTCGTAAAATGGGATTATCGGCTTTTGTTCCGGAGCTCCCCATTTATATCTAATGGGGTTTTTTCATCCTAAGGGTGCTTTATTTTAAGAGAAAGTCCGCGTCACAAATTGTTTCTAAAGATAGCGAATTGAATTGCAGGTGTCGCACCACCCGCCGGTGTCGGCCTTCCACGCGGACAGCCAACACTTCGTGTTCCACGGCTCCGTGCACCCCAAGATCAAGTTTTGCGGCAAGAGCGTCGAGTTCCAGCCCAAAGGACACGTCACTGTCGAGTTGCCCAGGTAAATAAGAATAATAAATTTATTTCAGATATAAACATTACATCTCGCTCAGTTGAGAAAGAGGCTGCATCAAATGGACTCGGCTGGAAGGAGCTAGAGACTGCCGCGCAAGACCGCGAAAAATGAAGATCTCTTCTTCGAGCCCTATGTCCCTCATAAGGGATAAAAGGATGTCATCATCATCATCATAAACATTATTAAATATACTTTCTAACAAACTTTCGCACTTATTATACAAGGTGTTACAAAAGATGCTAACTCTTTTTACAGGGTAATAGCACCCGGTGATAGGGATCGCAACCTAAATATTTTTTTGCTCTATGACGTTCCGTTGATTTTTAAATTAATAAAATGTGAACGCTGTGGCGGGAGAAAACTATTTTTTAAATATTGTTTTCACTGACTTTCACAATGTTTTAACAACTGAAAGCTATGCAAATGCACCTACAAACATATTTTTAGAGCTAATACCAAAAACAAAAAAGTAATATTTTTTTTTAAAATTTTGAGTTTATAAAATAAAATAAAAATTGTTTTTTTCAACTTTTTTTAACAGAATTGACATCCTGTTGACCAGTAGGTTACACCCTGTAAAAAGAGTTAGGATGTTTTGTAACACGTTGTATTGCCAGCCAGCTAACGAACTTGAATCTCTACGGAAACGAGGCCTAACCCCCTAACCCCCCACAGATGGGGCGAGGCCTACACCTGGAGCAACGTGAACTGTTGCGTCCACAACGTGATAGTGGGCAAGCTGTGGATCGAGCAGTACGGCAACATGGAGGTGGTCTGCCACGGCGGGGCGGGACTCAAGGCCAACCTCTGCTTCAAGCCGGCCGGCTTCAACAACCGGGACCTGCATCGGGTCGACGGGTTCATTGTGGATCCCAGGTATTTATCCCGCAAATAAATAATTGAAGGATTCAAAGATTGAATCCTGTAGCTAATGGTTCAAAAATAGAATCCTGAGCTTAGCGAAGGCTTCAAAGGCACAAGACGCAAACATTTTTGGATCACACAACTCTTTCACCCAAAAACAGCGAAAGATGCAAGAAAACAAAAGAACGTGATAGGTTTGACCAAAATAATATTATGTAAGAAACTACACTGCGTCCATGTAATGATAGTGGGCAAACTGTGGATCGCGCAGTACGGTAACATGGAGTCTAGAAAAACGTTTTCTCAGCGCAGTAAATATTAATCTGGGCTTTTAAATTAAAAGGCAAATCATCGTTTTCATAACTTTTAATTAATTTTGTACTTACTTTTAGGTACCTATCCTTTCATCTATCTTTTTGATGTCAGTGCCACCAACCAGATGGTCCGATGAAAACAGTGGTTAGGTAGGTACGTCTGGCACAGGATCGTGAGAGGTGGCGTGAGCATGAAGAGGCCTTTACTCAGCAGTGTGTGTTAATGATGCTGATGATGATCTATCTTTTATCGTACAAACGTAGATAGGCTTTTACCCTAGGCTTGTTTAATCTTTTGTTACGATGATAGCCGGGCAGTCGTCGTGTGAAGACACATTTTTTAGTTCAGTAACTTTGTTCTCGTCTTTGGGCGGACGTGGTAGATTGACAATACGGGCATCCTTACTTATGTCTTCAAATTCAGCTTGGAAAAGTATGTCGTTAATTAATTTCTCTGCTAAACCAACTCTTTCCCTTGAAAGTCCAGCAATTCGTCTTAATTTATTTGCGAAACATTTGCCTATGATATCGAATTCATCATCACAGTTTGTGTGAGAAATAATGCCTAATTCATCAATGATTTCAAATTCATCTTCGCAATTTTCATGAGTATTTTCTAAGCTTTCCTGCTTGATTTTTTTCTTTGGTACTGCGGGAGGTAGTTTCCGGGATGGCTCGGGGCTCGGCGCTGGGCTTGGCATAGAGTCGTCGAAGTCATCATCAGCACTCTAAAAGTGAAGAAGATAAAAATGTTTTTATTGCAAAATTCAAATACAATCAACTTGTTGATGAGTATCAACTTGTTGGTGAGTGAAACTTCTTTTTCTCCTCTGTGGTGAAACAATAGGTAGGTAGTACAGTATAGAAGGAACAGGAATTTTTATGATAACTGGGCAATCCTTATTTTATTGAGATTATCAGATTACTCAATAAAATTTCTGCTGTTGTGGTCCAAGATCTAAAATTCTGGGTTCAATTCAGCGAGGTAATAATAATAAATACCTAAGTACTGTTTTGCCGTCGTGAATACCTATTTTTATGCTACAATGTCCATATTTATTTTTAAAAACCCATTTGAGAAAACTAGAACAACATAGAGACTGAATGCCTATAAACTTTAATAACAATCTTCAGTACAAAGGCTGATACCTCCTAGTAAGTAAATAAATACCTGTGCCGGGAGGCTCCTTTACAATCTGTAGAGTAGTTACTTAAAAAAAAAATGATTTAATTTTTAAACTATTATACAGGGCGTCCCACGGCTATGCCACATGGAGGGAAAGTACCTTAAATATTGTAGATGGAAAATTTTACTGAAAGAAGACATTATTTGAATTTAAAAAACAATTTAAACTGCATTCATATATATCTAAATAATTACATGGTTGTACCAGTAGCAGTTGTAGCCGTGGGACGCCCTGTATACAAAATTTGAAACAAAATAAAAAAAAAGCTGAAAAAAAATTGAATTTCCCGCCACGCTGCTATCGTCGCGTCCTCATTGTTCTGTGGTCGCGTGGTCGCGTCGGTCCATGCAGCCGCCCGCCTATAATTTATTGTATATGGCAACATTAAAAAAAAAGCTTTTACAGACAACAGACAGACAGCTGTTTCATGTTTGTTTACAACTCGATATATCGAACCACATCGAACATAATAAATGAATTAAACAATTACTTACGGCAACGTTTCTGCTGAAATCTATGTCGTCGTCGTCGTCACTTTCAACTGATACCTCCAAATATTTGATAGGCGGGGTGCTGGATATGACTTCCTCTAGAAACGATAGCATGTCGTAGTACCAGAGTTTAGGCTTGTAAATCCGACCTTTCAAAAGATATTTAGATTTCTTTCTCTCCTCTCTTCGAAAACTCGCTCTGATGCTATTAATCTTCTTTTTAACATCTTGTAAAGTAACGTTGTCGTGGTAGAGTTTCATTACGTTCATAAGGGATTTGTAACCCGCTTTCTTCTTACTTCTGTCGCGGTAATCTAGTGTAGCACCGTTCCACAAGCACGGGTTATCTTTGTAGGTCTCTATGAACTGAATAACGAATTCTCCCGGAGAGTTTCTTAGGTCCATTTTGGCTTGCACTCTCGTTCAGTTCACACCACTAAGTTCCGCGTTTGGTTGGGATCGAAGCGCTCGACTGAGCTCCACTGAGCTCGAGCTCGTTCGACTGACCTGACGTTCGTTTGACAAGCAAGCAGTGTTGCCAGGCGTCAAGAAGTATAAACTACCGTTTTTCTCCGGCCTTCAAAATACGTTATCGTATTAGTCGAAAACTTTTTTTTATTTTAGAGGATTTAAAATTACTAAAATACTTAAAACTTCCCACGAACACAAGACCGCATGGAGACGCTTACACGCGTGCACTGTATTCACTTACGTTCCGCGACTTTGCAACGAAAGTGTAAGCGTCTTCGTGCTATCGTGTGTAAAGTCAGCCACACGCTAGGATACCCCTGTTTAAGAAAAAAATGTTTGACTTTTTATGAGATAAAATGTATTACAAAGTGATAGTGAGTGAATTTACTCATGAGTAAAAATTGAATTAATAATTATGCAATGTTTATCCCATTTTACATTTAATTTGACATGTGATTATTATTATTTTCAATTTCTGACTCTTTAATTTATAAATAATGCAAATAATGTTTGAACACCTACAGGTAGAACATGAAGAAACTTTTATTATTGAACACCTTGTACATACCTTACCATGTTCTGGCAAATTTAAATACTTTTTACTTTTTTACTTTTACCCCTTTTTATTTGATTGGCGCCCTTATTGGCCTCATTTTATTGATGTCAGCTTTTACTTAGCTACTTATTATAATATTTACTTAGCTTATGACGATTAAGATTGATGGAATTAAATTATTGCATCCCAACCTTACACTAGAAAATAATTATAAAGAGAGGCCACGGCTGTTTCGACCAAATTAAAGAGAACTAAATTTAAATTGATGATTTTTCCCTTGATTCCAGCAAAAAGCGTCTCCGTTTCCTCTACGGCAAGTGGACGGAGTACATCAAGTGTTGCAGCGCCGCCGCGCACGAGCAGTGGGCCAAGGAACGCAGTGACGAGGCCAGCGCGCGTGAAACTCCCGCGCACACGCCAAAGAAAGTGCTTGCCAAGTTGAACAGTTTCAAAGTCGGCGCGCTGCGCTCCATGTCCATACAAGACGTAAGTAACCGTATAAATTCCTCGGTTAATCATAGGCAAAAACTATCTCGTTGATACAAAAAAAAATAATGAGGGCTAAGTATCGCTCTACCTTTAACAAATTTCCAACTTTAAGAGCTATAATTTCATTACTTTACTCGACAGTTAAGTTCATTCATACTAACAGGAGTCAAACCTACTTGCCCGATAGTTCGGTGAGTAGGTGCCTAGGTAGAACCATCGCATTAGGTCCTTATGCTCTATTTTGTTAAAACGTAAAGAAAGATGGCACTACTCGATAGCAGGATAAAATGTTATCGGTGCTACCTTGCCGCAGGGACTGGTTTTTATTTTAACTGGAGAATCTTACTTACTGTTTTCTTTCTTTTTACAGTCGGATGAGCCAGAGAACTCGGACGATGTCCCGAAGTCCGACGACGCGTACAACATCGATATCCCCAATTCAAAAACGCTTTGGGAAGCTTCGCCGAGACCCAGCAACAGCCCTCAGGTAAAAACAAAACACCCTAGATAGATAAATAGAAAGACGTTTATAGCCACGGAAATACAATGAAAAAATAAAAACAGAACATGGACACACAATTACTTACATACTAGGTACAAGCGACATACTCGTAACTGTCGGAACCCTATGACTTGACTTATAAGTTTACAAGCTCAAACTCAAGAAATGGAATCGCGACTTTTAGCACGGGTAAGTACGATGCGTGCCTTGAGACACCCTGTGGTTTTACATGCGCAGTGACGATTTATAGGTTTCTTTAGCGGTATGAGGTCTGAGTGCGGGACGAGACCGGGCGTCATCGGGGCGGCAGAAAGAGTTGCGGGAGGCGCGGTCACTTATTGTACAGTCGGCCACAGTCTCAGATACCACTTTTTGTTCGATTGGCGCCCTTATGCCGCGCGCGGTAAGAGCTGCCATGGGGTATCTGCGATTGTGGCCGACCGTGCCTTTCACAGAGTTAAGAAATTGGACAGCTTTGTGAACCCAATGCCATCGATTGTAACTTCGAAAAACGTATTTCTTCAAACTTTCCAGTACTACCAATTCACGGAGTTCGCGATGTCGCTGAACGAGCTGGAGCGCGACATGAAAGGCCAACTCTGCCCCACCGACAGCCGCCTGCGGCCTGATGTCAGGATGTTGGAACAAGGCGACATCGACGGCGCTGCCACGGAGAAGACCAGGCTGGAAGAGAAGCAGAGGACAGCCAGGAAAGCGCTGAAGAAGTCCAGCGAGCCTTGGAACCCTAGGTGAGATCTGGTTTTGATAATTTCTAGATGCAAGAGCAGGGACCATGAGAAGAAACAGAAGACCACATGGAAAGCCCTCAGGCATCTATACGTATAGTAAGCTGTAGAACGCTAGGTGATAATTTTGATGATGGTAACAGTACCTACTATGTTAGAGCAAGGAAATATCAACGGGGCTGCCACAGAGAAGACGAGGCCTGAAGAAAAGCAAAGGACAGCCAGGAAAGCGCTGAAGAAGTTCAGCAAGCTTTGGAACCTTAGTTAAGCAACCGGGTATGGTAGTTTGGGTTTTGTTGACATCAGGATGTTAGAACAAAGATCAGGGGCACGAGCTGCCACTGAAAATACTATGAGGAGAAACAGAAGACCAATAGAAAAGCACTGAAAAGTCGAGTGTGCCGTGGAATCTTAGGTGAGCTGGTAGTTTTACATTCATCATTTAAAGAAACTGGACAGTGAAATAGAAGGTTACGTTGAATTCGTGTAGAAAGAAGTCTTGCTTGCGTGTAGAAAGAAGTCTTGAAGTCTTGTGCTTAACAATCTCGGTCTTTTTTTCGGTGTAGGTAGGACCTTACCTGCTCGCTCGGAATCCGGACTAATTCGTTCGGACACGTTTTTTTTTCGGAAAATTCGGAAAATTAGTTCGGATCGGTTGCACTCGCTTATTATCTATCGCCCACAAAATTAGAGCAACTTATTGCAGGTATCGCGCTAAGGATACATGTGTCCCTATTCCGAGCGAGCCGAACGAAAGGTAGGCACATGTTGCTCTACTTGACGAGTCGGAGGGTGGTGAGGGAGTTAATAAGAGGAAAATAAAGAAAATATTTATTGCCACAAAAGTAACACAAAAAAATTACACGGAGGAGGCACTAATAGTGAGGAGTATACTCGAAGGATTGCTCTGATCTAATTTATCACCCTGCTCGTATTTTTTTTAGAAAACTTTTTGGTTTTTTGATGCATATCTAAGTAAGAAGTTTGGCATCAGAATCACCAAACTTTATAATATGTAAACCTTATCCCGTTGACTTTAACGCAGACTTTTGTCCGCAGATGGTTCAGCCAAGGCACGAATCCGTACACCAAACAGGAGGATTGGCTCTACAACGGCGGGTACTGGGACCGCAACTACCAGCATTTGAAGGACGTCGATATATTCTAGAGTGTTCCCGAAAGTTCCGGACTGCGCCTTCTATTGGATACCTAACTTTTTCGGGTTTTTAGAAGAGTTTCTTTGTTACTGATATTATGGTTAGGTATGGATGGTGGGAGCAATAATAAGCTACCTGAAATAGATTTCATACAGGGTCTCACGGGGAAACGTGTCATATTTTTGGGCGCTAAAACATTCACAGAAAAGTGGGTGTTGTGTTTGGTCTGAGGCTATACTCTGTATGCAAAAGCTAAAGTTATGCGTTGTAGAAAGTTCCTTGAAAAAATATAATCGATAAATATAAGTAGAATTAAGCAATAGGTAATCAAGTAGTTACCTAGTTGGTTTCATAAACATTAGGATCTACCTACCTAGGTAGGCAAATTGTGTATCTTGTGTAAATATGTTGGTTTCGTTTGATTGACTCAAATCTCATGGTTTATAAACGAGGCTCCATTTTCAGAGCAAACACAATGAAACATATAATAATAGATTAATGTAGGTACGTACGTAAGCACAAGTAAGGTAAGGTAAAAGTCGTAACTCGTTACGAAGTGGCATGTTGATGCAAGAATAGCTTAAGTTTCCTTGTTAACCTTTATTATATTTCTGCACAGCGGGCGTTAAAATGGTGTATGTGCAAACTTTTAAGAAAATAATTGGGGTTCAACATCAAGTTGGCCGGAATGGAAGAGATCTTAGAACAAAAGTTAGTATAAATAACGAAAACTTAGCGACGTGATTCAGGGATCTAGTAAATTAAAGTTCACCCTGTATAATATTACCCACTATAAAAATCTTTCGTAACAAGAAAAGGTATTTTTTTACGCTATCTAGATTGGCGTACCTACATTTTATCCATAATCGCTCAGCAAAAATAGGTGATAATTATTTGGATAGCAATAAATTAACACCATACAAAATCCTGTAATAGAAACTTTTGTAAGTAGGTATAAGATACCTAACATAAGTACCTATAAAATATAGGTATCACGAGAGTCAAAGCGATCCAACTAGTTTTTACAAATAATGATTAAATGGTATAATTATTGTGTTTGAGTACCTATAAAAATATAGGTAACAGGAGAATCAAAGCGATCTAACTATGTAGTTTTTACAAATAATTATTAAATAGATATAATTATTGTGTTTGAAATAAAAAATAAACAATCTCTAAAATGAATGGAAAAACATGGTGAGTGAATTTGAAACTAGTGTTAGAGGACCATATAAATATATTTAACATCCTTGCTAAGATGTGACGCATCACGCACGCTAAGATATGTACACCTTTAGCATTTGATTGCAAAAGTAAGCCGACGATATACATTTTGTAATAAACTTTGCACAGTAGGTAAAACCACATACATACATACACACATACATACATACATTCACATACATTTTCCTATCTGTATAATTATGGTATCTTTAATTATGGTGATCGTGATGGCATAAAATAATAATGATGAGTTATTTTGACGTGAAATGAAAAACAAAACCAAAGTCAATTAATTATTATAAAAAATGAGCTAGATTAAAACATATTATATAGCAAGTAAATGTATTAAACCTAACCGTGCGTGGGAGAAAGATATGTAAATAAATATATTAGAAGATGTAAAATAACGATAAAATCTTTATAAACTCATTAGATCTCAAGATGATCTAGTCGTAATTTAAATAAGTAGTAATAATAATGAATCAAGAGTTTTAAATAGGTAGGTATAAGCTCTTTGTTAATATTAAGACGAAACGCAGTTAAGCTTAGTTGGCTACGTTCTGCCTTACCTTTCTTGTACCGATTCATAGAGCTATTTTCATGAAAAATAATTTTAAATACCTAGTTAAAAACGGATCTTGTACTGTAGTACTTGTGAATTACTTTTAGGTAACTTTCTGTGTAATTTATAGCGATATAAATAATTTAATGAAGAAAATAATAATGCACGCAAAATAAATTACTTATAACACGTAAACATAAACAGTGTCCAAGTAAACCTATGTAACTACATTCAGCAACTGTCACAATCATGCTGTTTTATGCGTATTATTATTATCTAAATATCAAATTGTAACTGATGAATGTCGTAGCAAATACCTAAGTTTTCGCAAAAGATAGGTCTAGGCACACCGGCGCCGCCAATGAGAAAAAAAACATATCTTCTTTTCGGGTGAGTTTTTTTGCTAAAAACGAGCCGTTAAAAGAGAATCCCTAGGCTTAGCTATTTTTAGGACCTAAGGCCTAGATTCCAGATCCTAGCCTATGAATAAATCCTGCACGAGAAAAAAAGACGGCCACTTTTGGCGGTGGTGGCGGGATTTATTTAGCAAAAGCGCATCCAAAAAGAAGATACGAATTTTAGTCATTGGCGGTGCTAGTGTCTCCTTAAACAGCAGTTAAAACATTACGTAATAGTAACATTTTGGATAAGTATACCTACCTAGGAATGCATTTTAATCTAGTAGAATAAAAGCCAAAAAATAAGTCCATAGGACAATGTTTAAAAAAAATGTGTATTTAGAGTAGTCTGGTTTATGAAAGCAAAATATGCAATATACATTTAATAAAATGTGAAATAACCAATGTATAACTTGAAGTATAATAAATGAAGATGTGAAAATGTTACATTTTTACCTAAAAGATCCTATTAGAACCTACTACTTAGGTACTTTATGACCGACTCATCTCTACACTGTTACACTTTTCCGTCCAATAAATGAGTCAAACGAAGAATTCAGTAATATGAGGATACAATTTGAAGATTTTTAAGTAAAATTGCATAGGTAGGCACTTAAAAAAACGTCATAATATTTATTTTCAATCATAAAATATTTACCCATTAAAAATATGTTAACTTATCTTTTTAACCTAATGGCTTATTTTATTATTTCTAAAGACATCGTCATTGCACTATTCTATTCACTATTTAATAATGGTTTTTAATCGGATCACAATAATATCAACTTTTTGTTCTAGGGTTCTGAGATATTTAAAAAAAACAAATTATTGTGATTGTTGTAGGTAGTGTGCCCTGCTGATCCTTAGAACAAAACAGAGTTGCGCGATAGTTTGGAAAATTTTCTAGCTGTTGTCACATATAATTAGATTTTTTAAATATAAAATCACATGTCACACAAATCATTCAGTCACAGCAAAGTTTTCTCTTAATAAAATATTTCAAATATTATAAAAAAACGTTTATGGAGTCATTTTACTCATATAAATGTCGTAAGAAAATGGCACACCGTATACAAATATCAGTAAAAAAAAATTGTTTCTGCAATCACTTGACTACGTAGTTTATTTTTTTCAAACAATGTGATTAACATATAAAACGCGATAAAGCGTTTTGTTTCAATAAGGCACAATTCATCAAGTTGCCTGTTTCGAAGTGTTTAGTTTTCACCATATCCAGCATTCATATTAAAATTTGCTAGAAAATTCGTAAAAGAGGCTTTCCACAAACCTTTCAATTCTTGCACCCACTTAAGTCAAATGTCGCTGTCAAAGCGTTTTGAAACGTAATATTATTATACTTTTTGTTAATTTTCGTTTACATCCTTTTGTTTCAAGACTGCGCTTCCAGACCTGAATCCAGGAAATCCTTCAGATGGAGAGGCACCGCGCGGGGCAACGTACGAAGGTACTGAAAAGAGAGAAAAAAAAACAATGTTTTAAAGAAGTGAATTTTGCAATATTCTTTTACAAGCAGCGCTGTTGCAACATAGGTAAGTTAATAGATTCGATTTCGAGAAATATTGCAAAGTTAAAAATGCCTTCAGCGATCCTAGAGACATTGTGTTAGCAAAGGGAGATGGTCGCTTAAGTCTGACATGAACCGCCACCTGTTGATGAAGCTTTACACTTCTGTGTCTACTTTTGCAAGTGATATTCTCATTCAACCAGACTCGAGAAAACAATAAAATTATAGATACACGACAGCACGTCAGACTACACTTTTGTTGTAATGTCGCCCGTAACGTAACCGGGTAGAGTGCTAGCGTGTAAGGGTCGACGTGCTGTCGTGTGTACCTAGGCATAATTATCTAACTTTTTACTGGCATGTATCCTGGGTCACGGCACCAAAATATTTTTTTAATGGAAAACCCTTATGTCTATTATCTACTTGTTTTACTTGGTCCAAAATTGATTGAGCCTTCGACAAAACCGTTGAACTCTTCTCACCTGGTTAAGATAAAACAACGAGCTTGGGATGGTGATTTCACCGTAATTCCTCCTGACTGCATCAAGGATCTTGTCGGCAGCTTCTTGCGGGGAGACGATCTTCATCAGAGTGGGAAACTTGATCTTGGGGTTCTTGCAGAGGCCTGTGTCTACGATGTATGGGCAGATGATGGTGAATTTGATCTGTGAAAGGAACGGGTAAGGTTGAGATTTGATTGTGGCGGTACGTTGTACGTTGTCGATGTTGTTATCTTGACCTGACACGACTCACATACTCTGTCGGTTAGACTACCGATATCGATAGAAAGAGGGCAATAGTAGGTACTTTTCGATACAATTGCTCCCCGGGACCCATTATAGTTGGCAGAGATGTATGTTTCTATCTATGTATCTAGCTTAAGAATGACTCCCACTGTTGGGCATATACCTCTTCTCTGTCACGCCAACCTCCTCCTTTCAAACGTCAAAAGGCAATCGCCTTTGTTATCGTTCTGATTCGGGCGGGACATTTGGTACAGTATGAGGACAGCCCGTGGGCAGACCGCCGACCTTATATCTACTCTCGAAAAAATTTTGCTAGCGCGATGCAGGATTCCTCTACTTCCACTCACCCCGCTAAAGTCCCTGGGGTCTTCCCTCAGCTCCTCGTGTAAAGCCTCCATAAGGCCGCGCACGGCCCACTTGGAGGCGCAGTAGGGTACCAGGTTGCGCAGTCCCACCACGCCGGCCATTGAAGACATAGCCACCACGTGCCCGTGGTTACGATCCATCATGGCTGGGAGGAAGGTTTGCAGGAGCTGTGGAAAATAGAGATGGAGAGCGCATTATTCTTCCGTTCACACAAAACCATAAATACAATATTTTTCTTAACCTAAGAGCCGATGGCGGTATTATTGCTACAAGCGATCTCTTCCAGACCACCCTTCCAAATATTAATACAGACAGCATAATAAAATTTTACTACTATATCAGTACAAGTTGAAAAAGAAGAGGAAGAAAAGCAGATGTAATAAGTGTAGATATAAAAACGACGCTAAGAATGGTGTGGAAAACTGAAGTTGAGGTCTTTACGTAGCTACGGGATATGGGACTAGAAGACTAGCAGTATTTGTTTAGCAGCAGTTGTATTGACCATATATTTGTTCTAATGCTTTAGATCGAAAGTTTATCTCCCGGTTGATCGCATTGTCGCCAGTGATATGAAGTATCTAGAACTTATGAAGGATTTGTGTCGTCTGGGCAGAAGACAGAACGGGGAATGAAGAGCTGAACTGACCCAAAGATGCGCCATGACGTTGACATCGAACATCAAGCGGATCTCCTTCTCAGTGTGTTTCTGCAGCGGCTTGCACGGCATGATGCCGGCGTTGTTGACCAGCATTGTGACGTCACCAACCTCCGCGCGGATCTTTTCCGCCATGGCCGTGATGGCGGCACGGTCTGTCACGTCGCATCTGCGGAAAAGAGAAAAAATTGTTTGAATGATGTAGGTATTCTGCCATTCTTTGCAAACAGCGGCAGTGAAAAAAGTGGAACTGAGTAAATAGCAACTTTCAAAGTTTCTTTGACAGAGCCTTTCGCAAGCTTTTATTTTTTTAGGTATGCCTACATTGTTTTGTACCCCTACATTCTTTTCCATCAGAGTGCTATCTCATATCACTATGGCCACTTGGGCCCGTAAAATCGCGGCTCGGAAGAGTCGAGCCTTGTTGAATCGATAGCGAGATTCTGGAGCTATTGCTATTGTTTTTAGCAGCTCTTTAGTTTTCCTGATAGGATCAGTTGAAGAAGGTTATATTTTTCGCTGCGCACGATGTGACTCGATGGAGGTATGCGACAAATGTGGGGCACAAAATAATCGTCTTTACTTACTCGTAGCGGTGCGCTTTGCCCTTGGCTGCGTTGACGAGCTCGAGGGTCTCCTGGTTGCCAGCCGGGTTGATGTCCACACACAGGACGGTGGCTCCGAGCACGCCGAAGCGCAGCGCCATCTCGCGGCCCATGCCGTGCCCGGCGCCCGTTATCTGGTGATGAAGAGGGCCGGGTGTTAGAAACGAGGCGTGTCTTGTGGCTTGAGTTAGAAACGAGGCGTGTCTTGTGGCTTGAGTTAGAAACGAGGCGTGTCTTGTGGCTTGGGTTAGAAATGAGGCGTGTATTGTGGCTTGAGTTAGAAACGAGGCGTATCTTGTGGCTTGAGTTAGAAACAAGGAATGTCTTGTGGCTTGAGTTAGAAATGAGACGAAAGAGTTGGTGCGAGATTTACCTGCAGACTTTTTGCCTTCTCAGTTTTAACACTTGACATAAAAGATGAACGGATAATATGACCAAAAGTTGACACATAATTTTGTTTTTATAGAGAAGAAATTATTTATTTGTTCTAAAAATATACAAAGGCAGCATCCGAGCTGATCCACGCAGGTTTTATAAAAGACAAGATATTTCGATAATGAAGGCTACCAGAAATAATCTGCGTCAATATTTCTAGGGTCGGCGGACTTAACCACATAAGTCCTATACAAGTCCGCCGACCCTAGATTTATTCTCCACAAGAGAACATACGTAGGTACCTACCTGCTTTAAGACAAAAAGGTAAAATGAGTTTTTTTCCTCGTCTTAATGGACCGGATTTTAATTGCAAAGAAAAACCTGTGTCGATGCAGAAATTAAATACTTTAACTGAAGGTACCTACAGGCGCAGGCGGCTGGGCCATCGCTAGCTCTTATCATCCGTAACTTAAGCACGAAATTCAAACAAACGTGTATATCTCAGAGTACTGCCCACTGTATCTAGATATTATCCGTAGGTTTGTAGTATTGAAGGACCGGTTATCTCAGTAGTAGGTAGTTGCCTTAAATGACCTGTGACTTCATCCTACACTTAGCCCTGGCCTCTAACCTGGTATTAAAGAAAGAAAAAAACTATAAATCAAACCTTTTTTTCCTCGCAACTTACGTAAGCAATTTTATATCGAACTGTTTTCTAGAGAGAATCGATCGGTGTAATTTTTCACAAGAAGCTGGGAGTGGTACTCTGGGCTTAGAAGTCTAGGTTCAACCCTTATTTATTACATTCTTAATACTAGGTATTTGTTTTGTGCTCAAAGTTTGCAGAGCGCTTGAGTGGTCAATCCACTCATTCACACTGTGTAAGTAGGTTTTTGTTTGAGTTACACTTACTCAAGATACACACCTACGAATTTCTAGGATCTGGAATCCAAACGTTAGGTCCTAAAAATAGTTAAGCCTCACGTTGAGAAATCGCAGGAGCGTTTTTAGTAAAAAACGCATCCAAAAGAAGATGTTTTTTTTTCATTGGCGGCGCTAGAAAAGAACATATGTTTTTTTTTCATTGGCGGCGCTAGTTGTGCGTCCTGGGACCAAGCTGTTTAACGTGCCTTGCGAAGCACGCAAGATGGCGCCACTGGATTGCGGGACGAATACGCTCATCGATGCGTGTCTGTCGCTCGCTGCCGGTGCCGGTGCCGGCGGCGAATCAATCGTGGCCGAAAAATTCCGATCTTTGGATCAATCTACCCTTTAGGCGCAGTGCATAGTGAATCGCCCGCGCGCAAAGAAAAATGCACTAAATCGATTCCTGTATCAAATACTTACACTAAAAATATCGAAAATGTTCACATATCAAACCCTAGAGTAAGTTGAGACCTATTTAACACAGCCAGTTTCATGTTGATATCCATAACAGATTGCAAGATATTTTGCTTGAAAAAAAGTGCGCCGCCTATTTTTTTTCAACCAAAATATCTTCAAAACGTTTATATGTAAATGCCAATTACATATACATAGATAAAATCGCAAAAGATGACGTAATTACAGCTATTGCTAAACTGCGACCTCAAAGTGCCATTGGTCCTGATAGTATGCCTGCCTATATACTTAAGGGTTGTAAGGAGCTAGTGGTGAGTCCCCTTCAGTATGTTTTCAACTTATCCCTGGAGACGGGTGTGTGTGTACCCTAGGCAGTGGAAACTAACGAGGGTTAAGCCGATACCAAAAACGAGCAATAAAACCTTGGTAGAGGAACATCGCCCGATTGCAATCCTCAGCTCTTGTGCAAAGGTCTTTGAAACAATATTAAAATTAAAACTAGAGCCTCAGATTCAACCTTTCATCACCTCTGCCCAACATGGCTTCAGACTCGGAAGATCTGTAAACACAAATTTGCTGGCACTAGTGGACCACATTTCCTCTGAATTGGATGCGGAAGTGGGTGGACAGGTTGACGTTATCTATCTTGACTTTCAGAAGGCCTTTGATTGGGTTGACAACGATATTTTACTCAATAAGCTTGTGACATTTGGATTTACACCTAAACTAATATACTTTTTTGCTGATTACTTACGCGATAGGCAGCAGTTTGTTCGACACGGATGCTATGTGTCTAAACCCTACTCTACTAGATCTGGAGTCAGTCAAGGCTCTATACTGGGGCCAATGCTATTTACCATAATGATTAATGATTTGACAGAAAAACTTACAAATTCTACTTGCCTTTTATATGCCGACGACCTTAAATTAGTAAGATCCATCAAAGACAATGATAATTGCGTATTATTGCAAAACGATCTCAGATTGGTTTTCGATTGGAGTAAAAGTAATAGGCTGAACTTCAATGTAGCCAAGTGCTGTTTTATGTCATTCACTCGATCACCAAATCTCATAGATGGAGGGTACGTAATAGATGCGCAAGACCTAACTCAATTAAGGACCTCGGTGTAACATTTGACCCTAAGTTAAAATTCCACAAGCACATTACCTCACTGGCTGCGGATGGTTTCAAAAGGTTGGGATTTGTTATGAGAAACGCGCGTGATTTTAAAAGACCGGGGTCTGCCCAATTACTCTATACGTCTCTCGTTAGAAGTAAACTGGAGAGTAGCGCTTGCATCTGGAACCCATATGAGGCCAAGTACATTCTTATGGTAGAAAAAATTCAAAAGAGATTTCTTCGATATCTCTATAAATCCAAGTATAGACGATACCCCTTCATGTACCCTACAAAATTCCTTTTAGGAATACTCGGGTTCAACTCGCTACAGACAAGGCGCAACCGAGACCTGATGGTCGTAGCTTCTCAGCTCCTGCGAGGTAGACTCGATTGCCCCGAGCTACTGGGTAGCTTGCTCAAGCTGAATATTCCGTACCGGTTCAGCCACGACATGAGAAGGCAAAAAGATCAAGGTCTATTCCATGAGCAGGGGTGCCGCACGGATGCCCACCGCTGGGCGCCGCTGAACCGCGTGCTCGCTCGCTTGAACCAGCTACATAAGGCCAAGCCGCTCTGTGATGTCTTTGTTGGGGAGTGGATGGACGTTAAGAAGGAATGTTTGGCGATCTGTGAGACTGATGGATAAAATGTTTTTAATACAGTTGCTCAAAAAGTGGCGTATTGCAGGGACGTATAGCGTTCGGGATGTGGGCTATTACACACGCGTGCTTTTTTTTTACCTTTCCCGCACTCGTGCGTTCTCTTTCCCAACTGTCAAAATAATGTCTATTAAAAAGAAAAACCAACCATGAAGTTTTTGCTAAAAAAGTTTTTATGATTCATGCAAATACGTATATTTCTAAAAAGAAGCTACTAATTTGTTTCAATATCAGATTTAATGATTTGATTGAATGAGTTTGGTTAGGTTTCATTTCATTAAATTTCATTTTCATTTCATATCAATAAAAAACTTCTACTGAAGACTTGGCTGTATGGGCATAGTTGCCTTTGCCTACCAGAATGGGTGAAGAAAAAAAAACTCTGCTTATATTCTACGGTTGGCGCCATTTTGATTTTTCAGAAATTTTCTTTGCTTTAGTTGTTTGTTGCACAAAATGAGTAATTTCGACCCTAGTTTTTTTTAATTAACACCACCGGAACTCAGTATAATTGCACAAAATGCTTCGGAGAACATTTTACCGGAAAAGTCAAAAGTTAAGTTAGTTGAGTTTATTGTGTTTTTATTATTTTATTAAATTGCTTAATTTTTTCGCAACTGTATTAAAAATAGTCGTTCAGTACACGTGCGGAACCGTCATTGCAACTTGTTCCGACTGTCAACCCTCGCCTTCGGCTGCGCCTCGGCTCGGGTAGCCATTTGTCGGAACTCTTTGCAATGACAGCCTTTCCACACTTGTAATGAAATATACTATTTTCTCTTTTTTCTTGTAACTGACATTTTGTATATTGTTTTATTTTTTGTTTTGTTGATGACATTTGTATAGACTCCATAAGTAAACTTATCTGACATTGTATTTATATAACTTTTTAATTTCTTTTTATGTTTCTTACAATTTTATGAATTGACATGTTTTTAATTTCTAAATAATTTGACGAAACCATAATTTAATGTATAACTATTTTTTATTTTTATTTCAATTTCAATTAATTACGCAATGGACTTCTGTAATGTAATTAATTTGTATGTATAATAAATAAATGTATGTCAACACGAAACTGGCTGTTTTAGATAGGTCTCATCTAATTCTAGGGTTTGTATGTGAACAGTTTTTTGTTTGGTGTATTTGATATAGGAATCGATTTAGTGCATTTTTCTTTGCGCGCGGGCGATTCACTATGCACGGCGGCTTATTCGGCCAGAGGACACATAGGTGCCACTTTAAATTGAACTCTTTTGCTTCGGAATAGAGTCCAAAACCAATGAAAATTGTATACTACCTCTGGCTGATTAAGGGATACCAGATACTCACAAGTACGATCTCCCCCTTGACGTCCTTAGGCTCTGGCGGGATGAAGAACTGGAAGACGGCGTACACCCACGAGATGGTCATCCGGAGGAGCAGCACAAGTACCTCCACGAAGGTCACCAGCCCCTCGTAGACCTTGACGCCGATGCCCTGCTCGTCCGTCCTGGAAGGAGAGTGAGAGTGTGTTGTTGGGCTGATAAGTGATAAGAAGAGGAGGAACGAAGTTTTCGGTCTGATTCTAAATGAACTTCTCACCTTTTTACACTTAAACTTTCGTAAGCACTGCACATTTTGTATTTCGTAAACGGTTAAAATTACTTGTATTATGTCGGTGTAGCCGACTCGTTTCGGTTCTCATTCGGAGACCTTAATCATAGCCTAATCATAGTGCCTAGTGACACGCAGTCTGAGACTGGCCACGGCGTCGCGAGGGCCGTCTCAGCTCCATTATTAAGGTCTCCGAATGAGAACCGAAACTAGTCGGCTACACCGACATAATACAAGTAAGTTTAACCGTTTACGAAATACAGAACTTCTCACCTTTTACGAAATGCTACAAATATAAAATGTTGGCAATGAAAACTAGAAGGTCTTAGGCCCGGTTTCTGAATTGAGAATTTCACTAACCAAATGCTTAAGTATCGTCCTGTCTCTGCAGATGTCACACAAGAGAATGTGACAGAACGATACTTAAGCATTTGGTTAGTGAAATTCTCAATTCAGAAACCGGGCCTTAATATACCTGCAGTAGGTACTTAAGGAAAACATAATTGATGTGAAGGAAAACAAGATAGGTGAAAGTTTTCTCGATGATTAAAATGTCCGAAGTCCCCTCTTGAAAACCTCTGTTTGGTCATCATTTTAGTGAACACGTTTTAACTCTATACTTACTATCTACTTAGCGTCACGCTCTTTTGTGAGAAATCTGTAGAGATAGAACGATACTCACGTGTTTGCTTAGTGAATTTCTCAATTCATAAACCAGGCCTTAGCTACTTACTCTTATGCCAATAAAATAATAAAATTGTTTTACACCTTACAAAAAAATCATAGCTCCTAAACTTATATTTTGGTAGAACATCTTCTAAACAATTAGTTAAATACATTTTTTAAACTACTACAAAAGGACAATATTGTCGTTAAAAGTACAGAGTATCTAGTAGTTTAATTACACAAAGGATCACGTGATGTTTAATGACACAGCGAGCGTCATCGTGATTGTATCTGACCACTGAACAGACTCACTTAAAAAACAAGTTTTTTTTAAGACTACCTGGGTGCTTATTCTGTAAATCCGCACTGTTGTTTTTTTTTTTTAATTGTTGTTATGTTAGTCCTTAAAATTCATGCATATTCATATCCATATTCATGCATTAATTTGACACACACAATAATACACAACAATATTAGAAGCAAGGACACTAATAGATTACAACCAAAATAAAAAACAAATAAACTTAGAGCTAACAAAATATTATGTAGGTACAGAGTGTGTGCCGCAGCAGTACAAAGGGACCGTATCTCAGCGTTATGATCTGCTCCTGAGAACAGATCGCTGGTTTTCAGCTACAGCCTAGAGGGCGAGAGCGTCTGTACTCAGTAATTTAAGATTAAACATAATAAAATTCAAATTCGGTTTATTTGCAGGAAAAAATGATTAAAAAAAATCGACAAATAATACCTATTATTACCTATTTGCCTAAAAATAAGATTTTTTATTTCCATAACCCCTTGACTATTTCCCCGCAAATAGGTAAACCGGTTTTGAGGACTAGCAACTGTGCGGTTTTTTTTTACAGAATGAGCAGACAGCTGATACTTTACTTACTTTGTACCTACTTCAAATGATCGCTTAGGAATCTCTATAACCTATCCGTGAACCCAGGTAACACACGACCGCACATCTCACGAAAGCGGATGAGCCATACTTGTGTGTGTAAATGTACATGCACATTGTCTTTGCGTGGGTGTCTTTGAATTTGGAATTTTTGAGTTACGCACACAAGAGCGTGCGTCTATACGCATTACATCTACAAGTATGGCTCATCCGCCTTCGTGAGATAAAACAACTTCGTTGCAAAGTCGCCCGTGACGTAAGTGAATAGAGTGCACGCGTGTAAGACCTACTTGCTGTGTTGGTACAGCCGGCCTCACCCAAAGATACCCCTTTTTGTTCAATTGACGCCCTTATGCCGCGCGCGTTAAGAGCTGCCAAGGGGTATCTGTGACTGCGGCCCACCGTACAAATGTAAAGTAGCCTATTCTGACCGCACTATTATGTACGTTCAGCTTTTTGTAATGGTTTACAATTTGGCACACTTCATATTTCTCAATGACTCTACATAGTATGTACGAACAGCCCCAATGGTAGCTCTTATCACGAGATCGAACAAAAAGAGGTATCCTAGCTTGTATCCACTTGTATCCTACTATACTGTATTCCAGTGTTTTTTAACAGGTGGGTCGCTATCCCCTGAGGGGTCGCCAAGTTACCTTAGGGGGTCGAGCGAAGCTGTTTTAAGGATCGTGAAGCTTCTTTAGGAAAGTTTTCGCCGTACGGGGGTCAATTTATGCATTTGCTCTAGTTGCAAATACATGTTTTTTCCACGTCACAATGGAGTAACAGGTCGTAATGATTTTGCCAGGACATTATTACTTTTACACCTATACATAATATACTAGTAAATCCCATAGTTATAAAATATGATTACGCCGAAGAGTAAGTAAGTAAAAACATCACGCTAAATTGCCCAGACACTTTTTGTTGAAGTGTAAATTTCACAGTGTCATTACAGACTTGTTGCTAGTCCGTAGAAAATAGCGGCCAATTTACTTTCAAGGTCGGTGTAACAAGTTGTACCTAGTCTAGTCACGTCCGATAGACATGTGTAGCTTGTGTGGTTAAGATTTAGTTACTTACAGATCTTTTGCCCACAAGTGGGCTTTTTCGAATGTCAAAGGGAGTCGCGACGTACCAGGCTGCGAAGGAACTGGCCTGTGAGTCCTGTGACCGAATTGCATGGGGAATGGTGCACCGACCAGAGGATAACTCTTCAATGCTAGTAGTTCACCCCGAACTGTGAACTCGCGATGTGTAACTTTTTGCTAACACCATTCGCGCAGGCGCATTGCATAGTATAAACTTTACAACCCCATATCTCGGCAATCCCTCGACAGATTTGGCTCATGTTCGAACTTAAAAATTCTGTCATCCTACCAAATTTTGTGACGATCTGACTATATTTACTCAAGTTATCGTCGAACGAACATTAATACATACTCTTACATACAAACGCTGGATTGTTCCAGTAGTGTCGGAGAACTTCTCTTTCTTCGCTAGCTCATTCATGGGCCAAATCGGTGGAGGGATTGCTGAGATATGGGGTCGCGAGTTTACAGTTCGGGGCGATCCACTAGTAGTAATTAATTGAGTAGGTAAGCTGCCCAGCACCTTTAGCATGCTAAGCATAATGTCATTCATTGGTATTTACGAGTATGTGGTAATTTTTGGTAGCACACGCGGAAACAATGTCAATTACATGACAAGAAACCTATAGTTAGGATTAGTTTCAACAAGATGAGTGATGCCTTTGGAAAAATATTGCCATGGTTTCGCAATAATAATGTAAAGATGAAACTACAAAACCATAAGTTATGTTATGATGAAATGTAGAGATTTTTGTACGGAAAGAAGTGTCCTTTGCAGGCGTAACGAATCAACAAATAGTTAGTCAAAGGCAAATGCGGACTCGAAAAAAAATACAAAATTTAGACCTACCTAAAACAAGTCGTGTTTCAAACATAAATACTCTCCTCTACTGACTCTACCACCGAACTAAATCCCATAGAATCCGCATTACGTATTAAATAACAATAAAAACTTGTCCCCACAGAAACAAAAGATATCAGCAATAGAACAATACGAAACATCATTTCGACCATACGTCTAATATTCGAATGTCAACCTTATCGCATTAGTGTACAGTTTTACTAGCTTCAAATATGTAAGGTAAGTATTTAATAAGCGTTTTATTCTAAGGTAAAACGCCGCTATTAAATCCTGTACGTTACATATTTGAAGCTTAATAAGATACTTTCTAGGCCACGTTCTTTCGATATCTCATAGATGGCGGTAAACAACGGTACAATGTAAAGAGTCTACTGATATTACTTTAATGTACAAAATTATTTCACAAACAATATAGCTTTTCAACAGTTTTGGCTGGATTTTAGTTACCCAGCTCCTCAACCAATCGGTTAACAATCAAATAGTTAGTCCAACATTTTTTCCCTCTGTGGTCGAACAAGGCTGTCAACGCCAATACAGTGGCTTACATTGTAAACTTTTTTGTGTAAACCTTACTGGCTCGATCTGTTCATATCCTTGCCTATAAAAAAAAATTATGTCTATGCTATCAGTAGACTCTTTGCACTGTACCGTTGTTTACCGCCATTTATGAGATATCGAAAGAACGTGGCCTAGAAAGTATCTTATTGCACGGACTACGAGCAAATAAGCTCCCAAAGGCAATTTGGGCATCTATTTTCCTAACACATTTCAGAGTTCTATGTTGTATCTAGTTTTATCCTTGATCGAAGGACTCTACAATTCAAATTGCTGTTAAATTATGGCCCCTAATACAGTTACATAAAGTCCACTGACGACGATTGGTTAAATAGCTAACCATATTTGTTATTTATCCATCGTGAATATTTTAGGCCCACCTGACGTTTCGTACATACAAATATTGATCAAGGAAATGTACTTGGGCTCAGTCTATTATCGATTCCGTGTCGTGTGCTCAATATAGTTTGAGCGAAAAATAAAAAACGCTAGCTTTTGTCCAGGGCCTGTAACGCACTGGTGCCAGAATGAGCTCCCAGTTGACGGCTTGAATTACGATTTATTAATGCTGTCAGTCCTTTTATTGTTTTTGTAGTACAGCAAAAAATATTCTGATTGTAACTCTAGAGGATTAGTTCCCTGGTTGTAGGGAAAAAACGAGGAAACTTCGGTTTTGTCCTTCTACTGGGACGCTATCGACACGCCATTGCGTTACAGGCTAAGGCCCCTGTTTAACGGCGTGACTGAAAGGGGTTTCTTAGCTCTTCAATTCAAGCAACTTTTACTATGGGGCCAAGTGCGAAATCTCAAAAAATATATCTGCTGCTCCATACTTTTGGGACAGTAGAATCTATATCTGATATCGAATTTTATTATGGAACAGCAGATTTTTTTTTTTCGAGATTTCGCACTTGGCTCCATAGTAAAAGTGGCTTGTATTGATGAGTTAAGGGACCCCTTTCAGTGTCAAATAAGCTTACTGAAACGTAAGGGTGGCATTAATAGTCGTCGACTCAAGATCGAACTCGAGTAGGTGAACTCGGAAAAGTCAAATGCTAATGTCGATCTCAAGATAGTGTCTATTAATATGCTGACAGCTACTCAAGTTTGACATTAGCCAAGGCTTGACTTTTCTGAGTTTACCTACTTGAGATCGATATCAAGTAGGTGATCTCAGACGACTATTAATACCACCCTAAGTCTGCGCGGATGAAGTCGAGGGCAAAGCCTGGTGATCTACTAAAACTCTCTATAAAGCTCTATGTTAGTTCCACAAGAGTCCGGTACAGTGTGGGTACAGTATACCGTAATTGCTGGCAGTAAGTACCTATCTCTATTGTGAATTGTGCATCCGCGTAACTATCTGAGTCAACCGGGGCAGAAATTATCATAATAAACACATATTATGGCGATTATAATAATAGACCATAAATGCCGGAGTTATTATGCCTATGAGCCGACGTCTGTCCTGCCTAGCGGTTTCAAAAATAAAACTAAGTTTTTCCTTCACAGCAAGTTTATTGCTACTTAAAATTCACAAATTTTGGTGCATTGGTGCCTAGGATTTGAAGAAGAATTCACTTAACTGTAAATCGGACAGACAGATGTTACGAGATTTAGAGGGTCTTTATTGCTAGATCTGCTGGCTTAGCGTAGACATATTGAGCTATATAAATCTCGATTTTGCGACTCATTCTAAGGCAGCTGTTGATTGAACGCCTACGGCGGTTTGGCTTTCGTGAGTCAAACTAAAAAACTAACTAACTAAGGCCTTTTTGCATCTACGTAATGAGATGATTTATACAGCGTCCAGTGGCACCTTCACGCACACTAGATGGGTGCAGAGACCACTCGGCGCTGCAGTGCCTGGGACATTGTTTTAAGACGCGGTGCATAGTGAATAGCCCGCGCGCCAAGAAAAATGCCCAAAATCGATTCCTGTATCAAATACACAAAACAAATTGAAAATGTTCACATATCAAACCCTAGAATTAGGTGAGACCTATCTAAAACAGCTAGTTTCGTGTTGACGTTCATAAAGGTTTAGAAGATATTTTGCTTGAAAAAAAATAGGCGGCGCACTTTTTTTCAAGCAAAATATCTTGCAATTTGTTATGGATATCAACATGAAACTGGCTGTGTTCGATAGGTCTCAACTAATTCTACAGGGTGCATTCTAAGTCGATAGCGGAACTTAAATAAAAAAATATCGGCTGTTCCATACAAAAGGTCGACTCAGTACTGCGCCAAATGTATGAAACAGCTGATATTTTTTTCGCTCCATTTTTGTCGCCACCTCGGACAAGTGGTTTGTATTGATCAGTAGACAGCCTACTTATAGTTCCGCTTTCGACTTAGAGTGCACCCTGTAGTGTTTGATATGGGAACATTTTCGATTTTTTTTGTGTATTTGATACAGGAACCGATTTTGTGCATTTTTCTTTGCGCGCGGCCTAATTCACTATGCCTAGCGCCTTAAACTAATGTGACAGAAAATGAGACTGCCTCACAATCGCCAGCCATTACCTACCTACGTACCATAGGTGGGTTGTTAACAAATCCCCTTCAGCGTTGAAGCCAAAGAAGTGTTACCCCGTTTTACCGTGTACAATGAACCTACAGGGTGGGGCAAACATGGGCGTCAAGCGAGAAAAAATGTATTTATCTTGGATCGATGTGGTTTATAGTTCCAAGGTAGGAACTAATTGATACTTGACAGCAAGACCAAACCAAATCGCTGACAAAAGTTTATTAAAATTATAATAATATGTACTTTCACTAGCCACCATAAGCGACTCAAAGTCAGCAGATAAACCTTTTTAAGGTTTCAGCTGAATTTAATGTATAAATAAGCTGTAATCTTATATGCATTCTAAAAGTTATATGAAGTAAGAAGTTATATGAAGTTCTAAAAAGAACTAAGTTTAGAATTAGATACAACAAGATAAACATCCCTTCATCCCTTCTGATTTATATACATTTTTTTACTTTAGATAATATTTTGACGTTCAATGTAAATAATGTATTTATGGCATATTGAATAAAAGCATTTGATTCTGATTCTGATTCATGAAGATGATTCGAGTAGGTCTTGGTCTCAGGTACCTCTAGGGTATAGATATCCGCGCTTGACGTCCATGTTTGGCCCACCCTGTACGGTCGGCCACATCTCAGATACCCCATGGCAGCTCTTACCGCGCGCGGCATAAGGGCGCCAATCAAACAAAAGGGGGTATCTGAGTCTGTGGCCGACTATACCTATCATACTTGGTACCTACGGTCAATCGGTCAATAGCAGCGATGTGATATGATATCAACTTAAAATAGGCTGCTGTGTCAGACTACAGCGACCAACAGATGGACTTTGTTTCGAATAGGTTATCTCACTCAACAGTGTGTATTAATAATACTAAGTTTACACGTGTCTTTTTTTAAGTTGGTCCGGTTGGGGACCAGTTTGCTGTAGCTGGGTAAAAAATTTAATATAGGTTCAAGGTCTCAAGTTTTAATGACCTCTGGCTATCGCTTGACTTGTGTAAGCTGTGCCCAGAAAATTGAATCAGGCTTGTTTGAGTCACATAATGGCATAGAATACTTTGCATTTTCAAGAGCAGAAGAACAATTTGTTTCAAAAATTCACAAATTAAATCACAATACAAAAAAAAAACAATCAAGTTCACACTAAAAAGGAAAAAAATACTTTATTTCATTCTAAGTAACTTAACTAATGAAGTCTTTTCAACATCGGTTCACAATTGACGGATAAATTGGTGAACATACCTAGTTAAAATTTTATGGAAATACAATATACACAGCCGAACATAGAACCTCCTTTTTAAAGTTGGTTAAAAATCAGAATATCTCCAAATCTACTTTATTATTGTATTTTCATAACAGCACGACAAACTGTACACTTTTGTTGAAAAGTCGCCTGTAACGTAACCGAGTAGAGTGCTAGCATGTAAGGGTCGACGTGCTGTCGTGTGTACATATTGGTGACCTTGGGAGCCGAAGGGTTAAGAATGGCTACAGCTGATTGAGGTAGGCTGGTTCAATTACATAATATTACCTATTAGATGTAAATAGTAATTACCTGTCGAGTTCGGTCGGTAAATGAATATTAAACGGCGGTCGGCGCAATCCGGTTTAATTAGGTACAATTTAAATACTCAGTTTAAATTAACATTTACACGACCTTCAAAATAACAGGTGGGTGTAAAATGTGTAAAGTACACAACTTACTCCAAGAATAGGACATCTCGCTTCCGCCTCGTCTCCACAAACGAACGGTTAAGAGCGGGGGTAAAGCTAAGTGAACGCACTTCAAATTAAAAATTCGCAATGTTTGAGATTGTTTGTCGAATTCACAAAAATACTATAGATTCTAGGCTATATACTTGATCAGCATGTGGGACGAATACCTAATTGCTAAAAGTTGACTCGATAGAAAAAAATCACGAAGTTACCTCTAGTTTTTCGATTTTTTGCGTTTTTCAATGCCTAAAATAATGATATTGCAACCAGACCACCTTGAATTAAATAATACAGTCATTAACACGTCAGTAGGGGGGAGAACATTTTTTGGTGTCATACAGATATTTATTTAAATTAAATATCAAAGAAATGGCGCAGGCGTCAAGTTATTCTAGACAGATTTTGTGTATGCCCTCTCCGTCGCACGCGCTTTTTGACCTATTCTTTGTTTCGTTGTTCGCTGATCGCCTCAGTCACGAGCGCTCTGTTGAGACGAGTGGTCTATGCCTGCCGGCGCTCCGTCCGCGACCCGTAATTAATCTTAATATTTGAAACAAAGTCGTGTTAGTTACACCATTCATAACTCGAGAACGGGTGGACCGATTTTTATGATTTTAGTTTTGTTGGATTTCTCTCTGCCCCGAATAGCAGAATAACTATTAAAACAACGGAAAAACGCACGAGAAAAAAACTAAGTCTGCGCGGACTAAGTCGCGGGCAAAAGCTAGATATTTATATTGTTTTTCTTGTAAAAATATCGTTAGCTGTTTAGACTTATTAATTAAGTTTTAGTAATAAATAAACCTCAATTTATTATTATTGCGTAATAAAGAGACTGTGGCCCGGTTTCTGAGTTGAGAATTTTGCTAAGCAAATGGGTAAGTATCGTCCTGTCTCTGCAGATTTCTCAGAAAAGAGCGTGACAGAGCGAAACGTAAAGTATGTGCTTATTAAAATTCTCAACTCAGAAACCGGGCCTGTTTGTTTTACGCCAAAATGGGAAATAAAAATAACAAACGACTCAAGTGTTCGTTTAGCAATAAGCGACCTATAAACTTCACAACCCACTGATATGTTTTCATTACAGTCACAATTCAAAGATAACAATAAAAAAATATTCTTTTATTACCATTTGAAGATTATTCGGATTGTGGTGCAAAGTCACCCCGCTAGGTGCAAAGCTGGGTGCAAAGACGAGACTATTCCATTTTCCCCCACTAGAGTTCCCCCACTGGTGGGAAAAAATGGAATTGCACAAAAAATATTCCATTTTTCCCCACTGGCCACCCCACTGAGTGGCTGGTGGGGAAATTGGAATTTTTATTCCATTTTCCCCCACCAGATATTTATAGACAAGACATTGGCGAGGCCGACTCATTACAATGATGCAGTCACTGTAGCCTAGCCTAATTTTATAATTAATCGGCATAAATAAAACTAATTTGTTAACTTTACCTACTAATTTGTTTATTTGTATTTAAAAATATATATACTTGGTATATAGGTCGCCGGATAAAGACAAAAAAAGAGGCTAAATTCACAAAGCGTGATGTAGTTCTGCATTTTTGGTATGTTATATGGGTCTGTTAGGGTAGTGTGAGTAAAAATTTGCAACTTCGAAAAACTTGTGGAAACTGAGAAAATCGAGTAAAACATCGAAATTTTGGGACTATTTTCACTATTTGCTCTCTAGGGCCAAAATTATGAATTTTTTGCAAACGATGTTTTTTACACACATAAACTGTATTAAATTACCTGAAATTTGAGCCTAATTTCAGCTCTATTGACACCATAGAAGACAAGCTATGGCTCTTCGAAAATGACATAAGTTCCCCAAACATTGAAATTTTCAAGTTTTACGAGCTGATTTCGTAAAATATTGGAAAACCTCTTATCCTACGAAGAAAAGTTACTGAAAATACCTTGTAGAAGATTTAATAAGCTTTTATTAAAGTCCAAAACCAAGTCTGTGAGACTAACAGTTCACTCACAATCTCAAAAAAACGAAAAGAAGGTAAAATGAGTTACAGAACCAAAAGACTCAATGTATACAGGGTTCTTGGAAATTAGACCGGGATGTAGTTCTGTATTTTTGTTATGTTATATGGGTCTGTTAGAGTAGTTTGAATTAAAATTTGTAACTTCGAAAAACTTGTAAAACTGAGAAAATCGAGAAAAACTTCGAAATTTTGGGACTTTTTCACTATTTGCTCTGCAGGGCCAAAACTATGCATTTTTTGCAAAAGATGTTTTCTACACTTATAAACTGTATTAAATTTCTACAATTTGAGCCTAATTGCAGCTCTATTGTCCCCAAAAAAGCCAAGCTATGACACGTCAAAGATGACCAATTTTTCTCGAAAATTGAAAATTTCACGTTTTACTCACTTATTTCGCGAAATATTGGCAAAACCACTTGCTCTAAGAAACGTTGCTGAAAATATTTTGTAATACATTTATTTTGTTTTTATTAAAGCCCAAAACGAAGTCTGTGAGACTATCAGTTCACTCACAATCTCAAAAAAACGAAAAGGCGGTAAAATGGGTTACAGAGGCAAAAGACTCAATGTATACAGGGTTATTGGAAATTAGACCGGGATCTTATAAAGGGCATTAGAGGAGGTCATTTGCAACAATATTTACCCCAAAAGTAATATAACCTCTCCGTCCATAGCAAAAAGACTTGTAGATCGTACTTCTTTCTTTTGTCGTTGTTGTGTGTGGATTTGGATTGTGAGTGAACTGTTAGTCTCACAGACTTAAATTTGGGCTAAATAAATGTATTACAAAATATTTTCAGTAACCTTTCATAGAGCAAGTGGTATTGCCAATATTTCGCGAAATAAGTGAGTAAAACGTGAAAATTTCAATTTTCGAGAAAAATTGGTCGTCTTTGACGTATCATAGCTCCTATGGGGTCAATAGAGCTGCAATTAGATTCAAATTGTAGATAATTTAATACAGTTAGAAAACATCTTTTGCAAAAAATGCATAATTTTGGCCCAGCAGAGCAAATAGTGAAAATAGTCCCAAAATATCGAAGTTTTTCTCGATTTTCTCAATTTCTACAAGTTTTTCGAAGTTGAAAATTTGAATTCAAACTACTCTAACAGACCCATATAACATGCCAAAAATGCAGAACTACATCCCGGTCTAATTTCTAAGAACCATATGTATACATTGAATCTTTTGCCTCTGTAACCCATTTTACCTTCTTTTCGTTTTTTTGAGATTGTGAGTGAACTTTTAGTCTCACAGAGTTGGTTTTGGGCTGTAATAAAAGCTTATTATATCTTCCAAAAGGTATTTTCAGTAACTTTTCTTCGTTGGATAAGTGGTTTTTCCAATATTTTACGAAATCAGCTCGTAAAACTTGAAAATTTCAATGTTTGGGGAAATTAGGTCATTTTCTAAGAGCCATAACTTGTCTCCTATGGTGTCAATAGAGCTGAAATTAGGCTCAAATTGTAGGTAATTTAATACAGTTTATGTGTGTAAAAAACATTGTTCGCAAAAAATGCATAGTTTTGGCCCTAGAGAGCAAATAGTGAAAAAAGTCCCAAAATTTCGATGTTTTTCTCGATTTTCTCAGTTTCCACAAGTTTTTCTTAGTTGCAAATTTTAACTCACACTACCCTAACAGATCCATATAACATATAAAAAATGCAGAACTACATCACGCTTTGTGAATTTAGCCTCTTCTTTTGTCTTTATCCGGCGGCCAAGTTTTTTTTTAAATATAAATAAACAAATTAGTAAAGTTAACAAATTAGTTTTATTTATGCCGATTAATTATAAAATTAGGCTAGGCTACAGTGACTGCATCATTGTAATGAGTCAGCTTCGCCAATAATAATCTTGTCTACAAATAGCTGGTGGGGGAAAAAGGAATAAAAATTCCATTTTCCCCCACCAGCCACTCAGTGGGGTGGCCAGTGGGGGAAAATGTATTTTTTTTTGCGATTCCATTTTCCACCACCAGTGGGGAACTCTGGTGGGGAAAATGGAATGGTCCCAAAGACGGACTGGGGTCTTACCGGTACACGATAATAATTCATGGTCTACAGTATGTACATTGTATAGGGTATATATAATAATATTATTTAGGTATTCCTCGTTGATATTTTTCCAATGCTTTTATTCCTGAAACTTTTTTTTTATTCCTGAAACATTTTATAAGGTGCGTTCATAGTCATATTATACACTGTTTTTTATGGTTTTAATGCTGAAGGGTTTTTTTATACTGGTCATTATAAATAACTTTTGTTCTGACAATAGGTACGTAAGAAAATACTTTTTCAATATTAGGCAGCTCTTATTGATTACGCCATCTTTCAGATAGATATTTAGGAAAAAAGCTAGTTTGTAATAGAGAAGACTTTTAATTTTCGCTTATTTCGGAAAAAGTGGTTTAGAATTACCAGTACAACAAAAATGTATCCTTCGTGCTCTAAAATCACAAAAGTTCTAAATGTGCCAGTATAGTGAAGAGTATTATTTAACAGTTTTTTTTGCGTAAGTATACCTACTATGTGCGCGCAAGCATCATGACATCGAGCTATTTACGCGAGCGAGACGCGCCGACCCGCTTTCTGTGAGGGGGTGGTTTGCGAGACGCGCGGGTGAAATCGTAAATTTTGCTGGCTTTACTCGCACTCTTAAACCACATAATCAGGATCACACTGTCAGGATCACGCGTCTCAAAAAACAAAAAACCCACTCAAGCGTCAACAGTCAAGACCGGTTTATTTCCTGGAAAATTGCATTTTTTAAATGTTTTTTTTTTATTAAAAATTTTGCATAATTTGACGTATTTTTTAAAATATTTACGATGCTTCTTTTGGAGAGTACAGGGGCAACTTTTTTCCGTTTGTAATATTTACAGGGGGTCAAATTCTCGGGAAACTTAAACACGATGAATATTCAAACACTTGATTTAAAATGTAATTAGAAAAAAGTCTCGGATTCGCACGAGCACTATTAATAAATAGTATACATAATTAAACAACTTTTTTTACCGGATTCATAAAAAAAAAACGAGTGTAGAATCAGGCAAAAAATTGGTTAATTAAAATAAAAAGAATCGAGATTCATCGCCGCCAATATTTCCGAAAATGCACCCCAAATCTTTAAAACCACTGAACGCTCGTCTAAGAAGATATTTCCGCACTCAATTTCGAAACCCAGTTTTACTTAAAACGCGGGTGAACACTAGAGAAAACGCCTAGTTGGGCTCAGAGTTTAACTTTCACTAACTGTTGGCGGTTTGTGCAGTTGCAGCATGCGCCAGTAGCGTTTATTGCATAATTGTCAGGAAATTCGGCTTGCGTAAATTTTCCTGCGCCTTTTTGCCCGGTTTTCTCGCGCCGGCTTTCATGACCTTGCAGCGGCCAAACCAGGGGGCTAATTTTGGGGAATCTCGCTTTCGACACATCTCGAAGGAAAAATCCCATTTTGCGGCAAATGTCACGTCTCTCACGAAGTCATCCTCGACATAAGGTAAGAGATATCTGCGAGATGTTTGCCTTTTTCGCTCGACATGACTCGAGTGGTTGGGAGCAGTCGAGATCGAAATGACACGATATTTTTCCTTCGAGATTTATTGAATGCGAGAATCCCGAGAATTATTAGCCCCCAGGCATCGTGACGAACGCCGCCGCCGCCGCCGTGAAGTCGCTTTGATTGTCATTGACAACCTCGTGAGGAGAGATTGAAGAAAGAAATATATAGAGCAAACGCAAGTAAATATAAGTCAGTGAGAGGGACGCTTGATTTGTTGTTCCTCTACCTTGTCTATGGTAAGGAATTTTCAATTCAATTAAATTCAATTTATTTCAGATTTGCATCCATATTTTGTAAGTGGGTCTGATATTATGTAGTTTCGAATGATCTTAAGGGGTACTTTAGTACACACGACAGCACGTCAGACTGTACACTTTCGTTGTAAAGTCGCCCGTAACGTAACCGAGTAGAGTGCTAGCGTGTAAAGGTCGACGTGCTGTCGTGTGTACAGCAAAACCTAAAAATAATTATAATTAATAACTTAAACTTTCATGAGCACTGCACATTTTTCTATTAAATCACGGTTACTAACGGTCATCACCGAAGTCGGCTACACCGACAAATTACTAGTGAGTAAAACCGTGATTTAATAGATTAATAACTTAATTAATTAATGCATTAATTCATTCAATTCACTTATTAATTTTATATTCTTTTTATATTTACAGGGCAGACATGATGGATAGTCCCAATGTCATTTATTTATTTTCAGTAAACGTGTGGATATTAGTACGGCATAAGCCTCCTCTACACGTCAGCAGATGCATCTGCGGACGCTGGCAGATGCATCTGCAGATGAATTTCCACGAGCTGTCCACACGTCTGTATGTCGATCAGTCTATGTTCATTCCCGACAGACGAAACACGCGTTCGCCCCTTGAGACAGTAGCTGCCGCACCTATTTATTTATTTAGTAGGTACTATACACCGTGGAATTTTAGTGGTTTTAAAGCCGAAGGTATTTAGTTGCACTCGTGATTCTGAGCCAAATTCCAAAATTTTACTTCAAAACGAGCAAAAAAAAAACACTTCCCAATACAAACGGCTATCGCCAATCGACACAATTTGTATGGAGAAGTGAATTTTTTTTTCGCGCGTTTTGGGATGAAAATTTGTAATTTGGCTCAAAATCACCAGTGCAACAAAATACCTTCGGCTTTAAAACCACAAAAATTGCACGGAGTATATTTAGGTATAGGTAAACATCATCATAATGTCATGTACTGGTAGGTATTTTAGGTAGGTTAGATATCCAATTAGTTTTGCAGTAGTCTCAATAGAAAAACATAATTGAAATAGCTACTTAGCTGAATTATTATACCTCCTTACAACATTTTTATTTTTGTAATATTTATTTTTTGAATTCCAAAGAAAGTTTTCAGCTTGATAGAGCTCAATAAACCTAAAACTTTCCTCGACGCTCATATTATATTATTAGTCATTTCGGGGGAAATTAAACCACAAGAAGCACGCGTGCACTCTCATTCGCATCTACGATCAAACTGATGCGTCGGCAGACGTGTGGACAGACGCCGGAGGTTCGCGCCGAAACCCTTTGATGTGTGCCAAAAAACCGACAACCATCGGATTCGAGGCGGACGCGTCTCCAGACGTTAAATACCTACCACAGATACGCAAATCACCCCCTCTACACGTCGGCGGACGCATCCGGAGATGACGTCTGCAGATGCCTCTGTAGACGTGTAGAGGAGCCTTTAGACTTAATACACCTAGACGGAGTCCGTCCATTCAAAACGCCGCCCGAAATTGAGGCGCCTTGCTTTGAATGTGTGCGTAAAGCTGCTGACTGTGACAATCGCCTACACAACACATGCACCCTAATAATGCTGCCAGCGTAATAAGCTTTTCACAATATTGTGACTTTCCTTCTGGTTGGTAAGGTGATAAACATATTAAATTATGTTTGCGGACAAGAAGTCCATGTTATTTTCAGTAACATTTCTCAATATTTGTGCGTATGAACTTTAAATCTAGGATCTGCGATCTAAACAAAAAAAAGTTATCTGTTGTACCGACTGCCCTAGAAGGAGGTTTATGTTTTTCGAGTGTATGTATGTATGAATGTACATTTCTTTGGCACGCTCTGCAGCCTAAACGACTTGATGGATTTTAGCTTGCGAAGTGTCGTTAGATTCATCTTGATTGTAAGAGTGACACTGGGTAGGTATATCAAAAAAACAAAAATAGCCGATTTTTAGCCCCAAACAAAGGTATTTTTTATTTTTTTAAACCTATCAAGTGGAGAATCAACATGAAGGGTTTTACAATGGCTTACAAAAATATATAGGTACAACTAATGTTTAAATGTAATTTGAAATGAGAAATGCTACTACACTTTGCTTTCGGGGGAATTTATTTAGGTGCAGATATCTCCTAAATATCTCATAAACGGCTGAACCGATTTTGATGAAATATGTTGCTGAACCTAGCAATGGTTCAGCAACATATTTCGTTCATATAAAAAAAATTCATCCAAATCGGTTCACTCGCTTAAGAGTTACGCTGCCACAGACACACACACACATTCACACAGACACAGCGTTCATACTTATAACACCCCTCTTTTTGGATCGGTGGTTAAAAAAAATATACCAAAATCGGTCCGAAAGGTAAAAAGCTATGGTTATAAAAAAGCTACACAAACAAAGCTCTCTAGATTGACATTTCTAAAATTGTTATTTTGTGTATTGTGATTTTCCACATTCTACCTACTGGCAACCCCATAAAACATGTTGAATGTCATACGGAAGAAAAATTTTGAATCTAAATACGATCTTTTTCGACATAATATAAAGTGGAATCGTTGTAATTACTGGTGTAAAATGATCCTCGTGCCTTCATCTTTCTTATCCGTGCTGTTTCTGCAGCACTCCCGTTTATAGGCACACACATACACAGCAAAAACCCGTCATTTTGAATAAAATTGCAGGAGCTCCGTTCGCTAAAAAGTGACCTTGAACACTGACATGCCGTTTTGGAAAGCGTACCAATTTGGTATGCATTTATTTGCTTCACTTTGCGAGCACTGATTGCGATTCTAGGTGTCCTAATTCTATGTAGTACGGGAAACCCGGGGCTTGAATGACTCTTGTGTTTTGCTCTGGGCTAGGAGGCTAAGCAATAGGTGACTAAGCTAAGCTGAGCTGATGGTAAACCTGCTTGTTGCTAAACACTCAAGTGATAGATACGCAATCACTTATTACCATCGATCCTCTCGGCTTAGCGAAGCCCTTTTGTAACGTTTTACCTGTCCTTATGTATGACTTTGTATAATTTTAAAGTTACGTACATTTGTGAATTCGTAGTAGCAATAACACTCGCTAACGGTGAAGGAAAACATCGTGAGGAAACCCGCGGCTTAGTTGGCTCCACACGTATTGACTTGTCTTTCCTGTGGGCTAGGCCGGCTAAGCTGTCAGGATGGTATAGGTGCTGGGCATGCCTAATCCATCTAAAACAACGTCCCAGGCACTACAGCGCCGAGTGGTCTCTTCACCAATCTAGTGTGATTGAAGGTGCCACTGGACGCTGCATAAATCATCTCACTACGTAGATTAAAGGCCTTCGTTTGAGCAACAAACCCAACAGCTGTGCCAGTGATTTAAATTTTTTAAACGACATACTTACAATAAAATATGGTAAAAACATGATAATTTAGTCTGACCCAAAGCTACTTAGCACGTAGAATAACTCTTTTTAATGAGCTGAATAAATTGATAGTCTTCTGTCTTTTCGTTTGTAACAGACGGAACCCTCTCAACGCACGGACGGTTCGCACTTGACCAGTTTTACCCGTCACTGATGCAATGCCATGCAATCCCATTATACTTAGGTCCTATATCATCATCATCAATTACAGATAAAAAAACTTGTCATTGTTAAAGAGATGGGTAGTGGGTTATAACCCAAACGACCCAGTTGGGTTAAAACCGGGTTATAACCCAAATCACCCAGTTATAACCCATTATCGTCTTTTTTGGTGGGCGATAACTAAATACACTCTGTTACAGGAGGTAAATCGTATAACGCTATCAAAAATCCAGTTCGGCGTGCATCGCCCGCCTATTCTATGGTTTGGAATTATACAGGGTGGCCCAAACATAGACGTCTAGCGAGAAAATCTAGATACCTGACAGCAAGGGCTACCCGAATCACCCCAATGTATGTTCAGCCATTTTTTAGGGTTCCGTACCTTAAAAGGGTAAAACGGAACCATTATAGGATCACTCGTGCGTCTGTCTGTCCATCTGTTACAGCCAATTTGCTCCTAAACTACTGGACCGATTGAGTTGAAATTTGGTACACATGTGTAAGTGGTGACCCAAACAAGGACGTGTAACGTAAATTAATAAATTTTAAACAAGGGGACCACTTTTGGGGGGTAAATTGGAAACTCACTAAAAAGTTTTATAAAATATATCGTGTGATAGTAAAATGAACAGTTTTGAAGTTATTTAATACGCAAAAATTTAAAATTACCCCCCCTTATCTCCTAAAATTTTGAAAAAAAAACATGAAATAGGTATTTTTCCATAGATTACAGAAAAAACCTATAAGAAGTTCATGGTGTACAAAATTACTAAGGAAAATATTAATTTTGTTCTAGTAGCATTAGTTCCTCAACTCAGTCAACAGATATCGCTCCACAGTCCTACATCGCGGATCGCGGTATGGTTCGGACTTTCGATTAATGTATCTTAGTAGACTTTGTATGAAGATCTTCCTACGTTCGTTCGTTCGATCTTCCTCATCGTACGGAAACCTCTCAACGCGAGTTAAACTCTCACTTGTCCGGTTTTTTTTGTTAGGTTTTGTAAGGTTTTGTTGTTTAAACTGATAGGATTTTTGTACCATTCTGAGGACTAATGCTTTGCGGAAGTTTTTGAAGTCAATAAAAAGTCCTTCCGACCTCAACTTTTTTTTCCCATACAACTTCAGTGATGTTTTCTCGAAAATAACATTAATTGGGGCAGCCCTTGATGTTAGCTGTATAGATTTTCTCGCTTGACGTTTATGTTTGGGCCACCTTGTTTGTATAAAATTATAAACGCGCGCGCAGCGCGCTCAAATTTGAAACGATCTCATAGAAGCGCATGAAACATTTTTGTAAACTTTTAAGTAACTTATTTCCCACCATAAATTGTATGATTAGGAAGATGACCTGCTTTTATGCTACGATTTTCATCAGATAAAAAAGCTGGTTGAAACTTAATAATGTCAGGTTATAAAAAAAACTTCTGAATTCCAAACAAAAGTATGCCAATGAGTTCTAATCAACATTCTATTTGAAAAGTGTCTCTTGGTGATTTTGCGTCAAACTTATATTTACGAAGTTATTTGAGGTTACGTGATTTTTTGTATGGGTGCGAAAACATTTTATGACATTACTCTTATTTTTCACTTAGCTTCACTTTCTCGTTTTGAAAAACGGAGTAGGTATATTATTTACCATATTTCATCTAAACATACTACATGCCGCAAGTACCGCATTTGAAAATAATTCAATATGTTATGTTATATTGTTGTTTTTTCGGGCGTTGAATCTCTTAAAACTGTAGTTTAATAAGTATAGTGCTCGTGAAAACTTAAAAAACATCAGAACTACATTATTGAACAACTTTTGGTGAAAAATTAGTCAAGTAAAGTAAAAAAATAACAGTTTTTAAGGTAAAAACCACAATAAAACATAAACTATTTAATTATTTTCTAATGCGGTAATTTGCGGCACGTAGTATGTTTAGATGAAATGTGGTAAATAATATACCTACTCCGTTTTTCAAAACCAGAAAGTGAAGCTAAGTGAAGAATAAGAGTAATGTCATAAAATGTTTTCGCACCCATACAAAAAAGCACGTAACCTCAAATAACTTCGTAAATATAAGTTTGACGCAAAATTACCAAGAGACACTTTTCAAATAGAATGTTGATTAGGACTCATTGGCATAATTTTATTTGCAATTGAGACAGTTTGGATATTTTATTGTTGTTGTTTTATTTTTTTAATATCGTAGAACTTCCCGGAATACCTTCACAGTATCAGTTCTATTAATAAAGAACTAAACGGAAAAGAAAACCGAATAGTTTTATCAGTAGAACTGGACGAGTAGAACAGTCCAAACAGACTTTAGTTATCGCCCACCAAAATGGGTTTTAACCGGGCGATAATAGGTACCAAGTGGGTTATAACCCACCGATTGGGTTATAACCCGGGTCGTTACCCATCTCTGTCAGTTAAGTGAAACAAGCATTATTACGCCTCAATTGAATACTTTTCTAGAAACGTGAGTAAACATCACTTTATAAACCAACCATGATTTAACTTACCAGAGATTTAGAAACCCCTTTAGGCAGCAAGATTGACACTTAGATTTCCTTGGATTACACATTTTCTTTTACCCAATGTGGTATGTGGTATCGAATACTTTTAGCAGTTTTTTAAAATCTGAGGCGCGGCCACTTGTATTAGAGTATTTCATAAATAATTCTACTTGATTCCACAGAATAAATTTAATATGTAAAAACTAGTCTCTATTGACTGCTTGGTGTATAATCTTGTTTGTAACTAACTATGCAGGCAGGCAGACACGCCAATTGTCTAGATAATACTAGCCTTGGATACTACTCACACTTTGACCTTCATCTGTGCTACCTCTACCTTTTGACGACTGCCACTTTAGTTAGATTAGCTAGCCACACTAGGTGGGTGAAATAACCACTAAACACCCACTGATGGGATACAGGTACATAACATAAAATAGGTATAAGGTTCGTCCGTAAGACGAGTATCAATGAGGTTGGGAAATTCGCATCGGCAGTTACTTGACTCGGTAGCTCAATTGGTAGAGCGGTAGCACGGTAAGCAAGAGGTTGCGGGTTCAAGTCCTGTCCCGCCCGCCCGAGCGAATTTTTCAACCTTATAACAATCTTTATTTATTAAATATATAGGGTGTTGTTTTGTAAAGTTACACCCGGCTCAGGGGTGATTATTTACACGACACTGAAGCCAGAAAAAATATAAAAAAAAATAAAAATATGTCAGTGAAAAATACCCAAAAATAATTGAACGAGCGAGCGAAGCGAGCGAAGTTCTCCGAGTCTACTGGAACAATCCGGCGTTTGTATGTATGTATGTATGTATGTATGTTTGTATGTTTGTATGTTTGTATGTTTGTATGTTTGTATGTTTGTATGTATGAATGTTCGTTCGACGATAACTTGAGTAAATTTTGTCGGATCGTTATGAAATTTGGTAGGTGGGTAAATGAATTTAAAAGAATTTTTAAGTTCGAACATGAGCCAAATCGGTCGAGGGGTTGCCGAGATATCGGGTTGTTAAGTTTATATGGGGTCGCGAGTTCACAGTTCGGGGCGAACCACTAGTTAAATTGTGGCCGCCCGTACTATTACACTAACGCTAGCGGCGAGTCGGGCGCAACATCGCGCGCGCGCTTTGAGAAAGCGGGGGTGTCCGCACGTCGCGGTTATTATAGAACAACTTGAACAAGGTGATTTATGTATCAAAAAAATTTTAGAAAAAAAAGAACTTGTTTTTAGTTTCAAGCTCAAACTATCGTCCCTGACTCGGGTGTTACTGCCCAAAACAACACCCTGTATATAAAAAAAAAATATATATATAAAGCAAGGTTGGCCATCTAGGCATCACCATCCTTTCAGCCTAATCCACAGAAAAGGCGGATTTTTGCGGGATAACATTATACTTTTTGCGGGATAAAATTATACTTCTCGCGGGATAACATTATACTTTTTGCGGGATAATATTATACTTTTTGCGGGATAATATTATACTTTTTGCGGGATAGTATTATTCTTTTTGCGGGTTAGCATTATACTTTATGCGGGATAACATTATATTTTTTGCGGGATAAAATTATACTATTTGCGGGATAACATTATAATATAGTAGTAGCAGACATAAAAGTAAGTACCTAACTACCTTCCATGATCAGAGTCGTCATTTGTCAGCATCTTAAAATATAGAAGGTCGCTATCTTGATGCTAGATTTGCCTTTTAAGATAATTTTAGGGTATTTTGGCGTATTTAGAACCTACCTAGTAAAAAACCAAGAGCTACGAAGGCAAAGACAGGTGGCGCCAACATTTAACGTAGTTTTTGTTCTGTCATCTACGAGTACACCTTTGAATCAAAGCCTACAACACGAAAATAATTCCCTTGCAAGGGTCAATGTCGACTGACCACTCAGCCTTACAAGCCACACGTATGTATAGAGGTTAATGTTCCACGCGTGCTCAGAAACCCATAGCTCTTACCGACAAACACATAAGAGCTAGGGTTGAACCGTTGAACCTAAGTCGGTTAGGTAACAAACAATGCGTGCGAATCGGGCTAAATCGAGCATTTATTCGATTGTTTAGGCGACCTTTACACTTGTGTTATGTAAATTGCAGGTTTCCTTCCTTAGGCTTGCGCAAGATCCGATTGGTCGATCATCCTTTAATAAGGTTTGAAGTTTGAAATGTATTAAACTTGGACCTGGAAAAGAATCCTCACTAATAAATTCTTCTGGGTGCATAGACCAGCAGCCCAATACGATATCGTTGTATCGGAGGGTCCATGGATGCGGAAGGCGAGAGACCGTGAGAGGTGGCGCTAGGGGCAAAAGGCATGAACAAAGAAGAACTAAGAAGGGGTAAGTTTTACAGGGTGTTTAGAAAGGTCCTGTGATACTGAAATGGGTTGCTTAACTCGTGAATACAAGCAACTTTTACTATGGGGCCAAGATCGAATAATCGAAAAAATATCAGCTGTTCCGTATTAAAATTTTATAACTACATAATGGAACAGCTGACACTTTTTTCGAGATTATGCACTTGGCCCGATAGTAAAAGTTGCTTGTATTGATTAGTAAAACGACCCTTTTCAGTGTCGCAAGACCTGTCCGAAACACCCTGTAGAATTCGTCCATGAAATTATCATACAATTATTCTAGGTGTTACAAGGTAAAAAATACCAAATTGTAGACCTATAAGGATGGCTCTGTTAGCTTGATATTATGGAATTAAGGCTTTATGGCCGAAAATGTAGAGTTGATGAAGTCACTATCAGCAGATCGGCATCCGGCGAACCGACCTTGCAAATATTGCAGATACGTGTGATGTTTTCAGTTTACTTACTTGCCTAAATTGTGGTTTAGTATAGCCACTTTAAAGGGCACTGGCGGATCCAGGATTTTGGTTTGGGGGAGGGCTTGGACCCAATGAGCGTAGGTTTTCAAGATGTCTCAGATGCTTTTGGGGGGGCTTGAGTCCCTTAGCCCCCCCCCCCCCCCCCCCCCTTAAACCGCTAGCGCCAAATACCCCTTTTTGTTCGATTGGCAATCTACTACCACGAGTAATAAGAGCTACCTACCTTGAGGAATGCCGGTCAAATATTGTCAGTGTATTAATGACCGTAGCGGCTTTGTAACAAGATAGGTATGTAAGTAAGGCTTTAAAATTGTTAGTACTTACCAAGGTGCCTTTGCCAGGACATTTTGCCCCACTCCATTCTTGTTGGCATCAACTTGCGCCATTATTGATTAATCTGAAAAACAAAAACAGGTTTATTGCCAACGTTGTGTACCATACAATTTGGACTCTACAGCACCGCTCTACAATCTTTGTAAACCCACCACTTATCCCATACCACAGATTAGATAATGGTTGACGCGTAAACTAAGTTCAAACACTTATTAGGTACACACGACAGCACGTAAGAGTGTACACCTTTATTGTAAAGTCGCCAGTAACGTAAGCGAGTAGAGTACTAGTGTGTAAGGGTCGACGTGCTGTCGTGGTACCATACAGAGAGTTATTTCATGGAGCCTACGCCTATGACAAAATGATACCTACTTATATTATAATTGTAGCTAATAATTAGTATTATCTTTAATTAATTCATGTCAGCCTATCGCTATATGGTTTGCCCCGATAGTAAGTAAGTAGGCATCTACCTACTTCAAATACGAGTAATAAAGATAATATTGCCCCATTACTCTACACGTGATAAACAGTTAGAATAAAAACTCTCTCAACAGCCCTTATATCGCTCCCGATAAAGACTTTTCATAAGTACCTAGTTACGATACGTAAATAAATTTAGAAATATACATGACGATGAACTGGCTGTTCTTAGTAAAACTAGATAACCGTACATTGAACTTGGAAGTGGGTAAACAAAAAACATGAATGTGTGTGATGACAAGACAATAATAGTGCTCACGAAAGTTTAAGTTTAAGGTTGGACGATAGCAACGTGGCGGGAAATTCAAAAATTACACAGTTTTTACATTTTGTAGCTAAACTGAGCTATTTTTGTTCAGTGATTTTTCGTTGGGCTGAATTATTGTTGTTCTGTTGTTTACAATAATGAAAATAATACTATGTTATTGCCGCGAACGAAAAATCGCTGAACAAAAATAGCTCAAATTAGCTACAAAATTTAAAAAACTGAAAATTTTGAATTTCCCGCCTCGTTGCTATCGTCCAACCTTAAAAATAAAATAATAGGTTGGGTAAGTACATAAGTAGTAAGTAGGTACTCTACTTTTCTCACTTGATCATTAATGATCGTCTATCTCAGTATGCCTACAGAGCAGAGTTCAATTTTAATTAGGTAAATAGTAGATAACACATAAAATTGTTCGTCATGCTTGGCATGCAATGCTTGAAGATTGCCTACATATCACCACCGGTTTCTGAACTGAGAATTTTACTGTCTGTAAATTCTCAATTCTAATCACAGGCACAGAATACAATGACATAATAGAACAGGTACAGAAGATTCACTTCGCAGTATCATATAAATAAATTGCGCTGATTTTCAGATATGCCACGGATCAATTTTACATTGTTATTAATAATTAGGTACACACGACAGCACGTCGACCAATTCACGCTAGCACTCTACTCGGTTACGATTTTACAACAAAAGTGTACAGTCTGACGTGCTGTCGTGTGAACTCGTGTGTACTAAACATTTTTACAGCCATAGGTAGGTACGCATTCAATATTATTCAATAGCTAAAGACTTATTAAGGGTGGAAGATAGCAACGGGGCGGGAAATACAAAATTTTCACAGTCTTTTACATTTTGTAGCTAAACTAAGCTGTTTTTGATCAGCGATTTTTGGTTTGCGGCAATAACATAGTATTTCTTTCATTATTGTAAACAACAGAACAACAATAATTCAGCCGATTATGTGTTCTGGTCTACGACAAGTTTTTTGGGCAGTGCCACTTCTTCGTAGACCAGAACACATAATCGGCTGAATTATTTATGTTCTGTTGTTTACAATAATGAAAAGAATACTGTTTTATTGCCGCGAAAGAAAAATCGCTGAACAAAAATAGCTCAATTTAGCTAAAGAATGTAAAAAACTGTGAAAATTTTGAAATTCCCGCCACGCTGCTATCTTCCAGCCTTAAGAAGAAACGCGGGTAGCCGCTGCTCCACACAAAAAATACAAAAAGGGAGACCTTTTTCCTCCCTGGATAATTATTTTGGAAAAAAATATGTTTATGCCATTCAATTTATACACCGTGGAATTTTAGTGGTTTTAAAGCCGAAGTTATATAGTTGTACTCGTGATTCTGAGCCAAATTCCAAAATTTTACTTCAAAACGAGCGAAAAAAAAAACACTTTCCAATACAAACGGCTATCGCCAATCGACACCATTTGTATAGAGAAGTGAATTTTTTTTTCGCGCGTTTTGGAATGAAATTTTGTAATTTTGCTCAGAATCACCACTGCAACAAAATACCTTCGGCTTTAAAACCACTAAAATTGCACGGAGTATGTACCTCTGCCATGTCCCTATGCAATTACATAGGCAGGTAGAGACATTTATCGATACAATAATATCACTGTACCTATCGACGGCCGTGTGCGATGCAAACCAAGTTGTGAACAAGGGAATTTAGATTTAACAAAGTTATCATTGTTTGGCTAGATCTTATCATCACACAGCAACGGCTCTATATCATTTCTTATCGCGATTAAAGTGTGTTTTTTTTTGGTATGGAACGCTGTTTGTTTACTTGTTAAATTCACTTGCTGCAATTCAAAGGTCATCCAAATGAATCGAATGCGCCGAGATAAAAAGTTTTGCAACAGCTTGAATGAGAGTTGTGACATTGAACCTTGAATAAAGAATACCCTCCTCTATTGCAATAGTTGGCAGTTTCGACACTGTTTTCTTTTAGTAAGCTTATTTTAGCATGATAATTAGCGTTTACTCTTTCTTTTTTTTTGTTTGGTTAGTTCCTATCTACATAAGGATGAAAATATTTTCAAAAAATATCATCTGTCAGATGTTTTGTCATTCACTGTGTACTTACTAAAAAAACTACACGGCAAATACTACTCACTAACTGCTAGAGATATGTATAAGTATCTACCGTCTAATTGTGATTATAACAATCGTGTAAGTTAAGTTTTTACTTAGTTAGAGCGCCTACCTGCGCGGTGTGCAAGAGATTGCGGGTTCAAGTCCTGAGCTGAGCAGCTACCACGAGTGCTTACTGTCACTGTCACTGAAAGTGATAAGTTGGATAAACAATCTTACTACTATAGTATTAGGAATATTAGGATACATGACAGACGTCCGGCAAAGCTTTTTCGCACTCGTGATAGCTACTCCGACCCGAGCGAATTTTTTCAACTTAGGTAATTTTAATAAATCTTTGAAATCGTGTTTATTTATATTTTCAAAATTTGTCTTATTCTACGTTTTGCTTCAAAAAATTTGTTAAACAAATAGACATTTATTAGGTACCTAAGTACCCCCTTATAATTTTCGATTTATTTAAAAGGTAATTAGGTTCTGTAGAAAAAAAACGCTTAGGAAGTTATCAACTGATTCATTTAAAACAATTTAACTTACATAAAACTAACAAGTAAATTACTTGTTAATGTTATGTTGGTTAGGTACTTGAAGTAATTAAGGAATACACAAACAATAAACCAAACTTACATAATCGGACTGCGTCCTTGGATCAAAACTCAAAAGAAAAAAATAACACTGGCCGAAACAAAGAAAACCGGCGCGGGAAAAAAGAAAAAGAAAACACCAAACGTCAGTTTTTCTTTTTTTATATAAGGCGTTCAGAAACGCGTGTGGGTTACCGGGAGCGCGGAGTGTGACTGCTTTGGAGTGCGACGACTGCGACGCTATCGCATGCGGTTCGCCGGCATCGCATCGGGCGGCACAAAAAGGAATAAAGTCTACAAAAGGTCAGCTGGTTCGATGCGATAGCGAAATATGGCACAAGCAGGATTACAGACTTGTTGTTGGTTGTTCGGTATAATTAAGTTTTCATTGCGTCTACGAAAAAGGGTATTTGCATTGCATATCTAGGTACAAAAAGCACTTTATTATGTCCCCTCCGCCAATGATATATTATTATATTGATTGCTCTAGACTGGACTGATACTAGTAAGTAGTTCTCCCCGAACTGTGAACTTGCGACCCCATTTCCCGGCAACCCATCGACCGATTTGGCTCATGTTCGAACTTAATCATTCTTATAGTCTCCTTTACCATTTCGTGACGATCCGACCAACGATACTCAAGTTATAGTCGAACGAACATTCACACAAACATACATACAAACGCCGGATTGTTCAAGTAGACTCGGAGAATTCTCTCGCTTCACTCGCTTGTTAAAAAAATACCTAGGCACTTTTCAAGGGCGTACAATGAAAACAGTTTTTTCTCCCAACTTGTATCCGTTCGAAAACAATTTTATTAATTAAGTACTAAGGCCCGGTTTCTGAATTGAGAATTTTACTAAGCCAATACTTAATTATGAAATACCAATAGTGTACATTCGATGGCACATTCACCTGTATACGCATGCTCTAATTCTGTTTGTGGGTGAACTAGATTTATATGTAGATATACCTACCGTGTGTTACAAAAAGTCCTGTCACACTGAAGGGGGTCGGTGAATACATCATTAGGTACACACGATAGCACGTCAGACTGTACACTTTTGTTGTAAAGTCGCCCGTAACGTAACGGAGTAGAGTGCTAGCGTGTAAGCCTCAACGTGCTGTCGTGTGTACACCCTTACACGCTAGCATTCTACTCGGTTACGTTACGGGTGACTTTACAACAAAAGTGTACACTCTGACGTGCTGTCGTGTGAACAAGCAACTTTTAAACAAACTGCGAAATATCTAAAAAAATATCAGCTGTTCCATACAAAAATCTACTGCACTAAAAGTATGAAGCAGCTGATATCTTTTTCGAGTTTTCGCCTTTGGTCCCATAGCTAGTAAAAGTCGCTCCTATTGGCGTTTCCAGACGCCACCTTTCTGATGGACCTGACACTCACAGGACCTTCCTAAAACACCCTGTATTAATATTTGTATTGTGCACTATTTTCTCTCCCTTTTGTTTTCAGGCTGCAAAGAGTCAGTAGGTAGGTAGGTACTTAAAAAGTAAAGTTAATAAAAAGTAAAGGGAAATCAGCTGTCGACAATATTTTTTTGAGTTAAGCGCAGCCGGCCTTACCCAAATATTTTTCGCGTTAAGAGCTGCCATGGGGTATCTGTTACTGTGGCCGACCGTACCTACTTACCTAAGGACGTTTAGTTAGACGGTAGACGTTCTGTCTCAACCTATTTTGTGATTGGAATTAGGTCGACCTAGTGACTGAAACTTCGATTGTCGGTCAGAACTCTACTATACATAAAGCTTCGTTCAAACGAAACAAATAATCAAACGCACAGTTCCAAATTTTTTACTTAAAATTAGCATTTTTTAAAACTATTTACGTGCCCAATTATGTACCTTAACGACTTGCCTACCTACCTATAGATAACATCTAAGTAAATACCTAATTACCTGCCTACCTAACTAAGGTGCGCTAAGCAAGTACACACGACAACACGTCAAAATGCACACCTTTGTTGCAGTCGTCCGTAACGTAACCGAGTAGAGTGCTAGCTAGTGTATGGGTCGACCGACGAGCTGTCGCGTGTATGGGTCGCGCGCGTCATGTAAAAAGAACGCTACCGGTCGAGCTGCGCATTAGGCGATTTATCGGTCTGTATAGGCTGTGTAGTGTAGCTATAGTATACTAGCTAGTAGCTATATGGCCAGTTCAAAAATAAAACAATAGTCCTAGGCCCGGTTTCTGAATTGAGAATTTCACTAACCAAATGCTTAAGTATCGTTCTGTAACATTCTCTTGTGTGACATGTGCAGAGACAGGACAATACTTAAGGATTTGGTTTCTGAAATTCTCAATGCCCGGGCCGGGCCCTAGTGGTTACGTGCGCGAGTGTAACCATGCGCAAACACACCCCCTTCGCCTTTTTCTAGCGTTCTTTTTACATGACGCGACCTGTGCCTTCTTAGGTAGGTACTTATCATCTTTGACCTAGCTACCTAACTAATTTTGAATTGCGGTTATTGCGGTCGCAGGTGTGTGAATCGAATCATAAAAAGTTAATTAAGGTGCCCATAGACTTTAATTCTATGAAGGTGCCTACCTAAGTCGTTAATAAGCTATTACATAAGACAACAATCCTCTTACTAAAGCTGAATAATTTAGGATCTATAAAAGCCAAAACGTGAAGGTCGATTCTCAAATTCAACGTTAACAACGAAACACCTAACTCTACATTTTCCACGAACGCCAGAATAGGGCACCCGGCTTTAAAAATTCCAAGGTCAAGATCACAACACCGAATAAGTTCTCCGTCATGTTGGCAACACGTGAACGGTTTGCGAAAGCATTTCCCAAACATGGAGATACGAAACCAGTAATTAAAGACCTCCAAACTTCGGCCACTCATCCCCCTCTCTCGCCTTAGGAAGTCCGGTGGCGGGGGTCGGGGGAGGTCACCCGTAAGGCCGGGGACCTATGCAGTTTTTGCAATTGCTTTGAGCGTGTTTCTCCATACAGAATGGTGGCGCAAATAGTGGCAACAAACTTCAAAAGTTTGGCAATAACCTATCATCATTTGGTTTGGTTACTGTAGTGCAGTGACCACTGTGTGAAAGTAGTTGTGATATAGTGTACAGTGGAGCTGCTGTGGACTGGCCACTTGGCAAGCGTTGGCATTGGCATTTGTGTAGCCCACTAACTGTTTCTCTACCGTAGCAACGTCTCTCTCGTCTTATTTTATTGTCTTGAATGGGTATAGATCGGGAACGACAGCACGTCGACCTTTACACGCTAGCACTCTATTCGGTTGCGTTACGGGCGACTTTGGAATAAAAACGTACAGTCTGACGTGCTGTCGTGTGTACTTTTAGTCAGCAAAACCTAAACTTTGTAGATATAATTATATTAATGACCAAGTGCGCGCAGTGCGCAACTAATGAATTGTTGCTCACTGAAACTTTATAAATACAATGGCTATTATAATGTCACTCACTCTTCGTTGTAGATATTTTCGGATAACAGTCTTGTCTGGCTGTCACGTCTTCAAAGTTTTTTCAGCGTTGCTATGCGACGCAGAAAATTAACCCATCGCTTATTACTGAAACAATAAATTCAAATAATAACAGACGTGCAAGATTTTCTCTCGACGCAAAATAATAAGGATTATTTTTACACGCGTGTGTGGAAAGAAAGTTTTAAGAGATCTTTACTGTGTCCGTGTCTGTCTTTACTGTATACACAAGACAGCACGTCGACCCTCAAATACACGCTAGCACTCTACTCGGTTACGTTACGGGCGACTTTACAACACTATGACGTGCTGTTGTGTGTAGCTACAGTTCAGAAAGTGGTAGTGCCAGACGCCAGTGGCCAATCCACGTTGTTTGCACGACACTGCCTCTCGGTGCCCAAACACTCACTGACCTTGTCCCACTCACGGCACCGGCTCCACTGCGTTAATTTCTGACACACTCGGCGAATGTGGCCATTCGGCTCTCAAGGGCAACGCTATTTATAAACAAGTCCAGATGGAAGCCGGGAGAAAAATCGAGAAAAGGCGCGTTTCGAGACATTACTTAACGGCAGTTTTTTTTTTAATGAAGCGGGTAGGTACCGTCAGCCACACAGATACCCCATGGCAGCTCTTATCGTGCGCGGCATAAGGGCGCCAATCGAACAAAAAGGGCCTAGCGTGTGGCCGACTGTACCTTCTGGTTATGTCGAATTAATATTGGGAACTAGCTGACCCTGTGAACTTCGTATCACCTGAAATAGTTTGACTCTCCGCGTTAAAAATGGCGATTCCAATACAAAATGACCAATTTTTATTTCTTCCGTTTTTCAGCTAATCCTTTAACTTTTCCCATATTTGTTTGCTTTTAAACCTACCCTGGACTATGGTGAACTAAACAAAACAGTACATATGCAAATCGGTCAAGCCGTTTCTTAGTTTTAGCGAGACTAATGCACGGCGATTCATTTTTATATATATATATAGCTGACCCGGTGAACTTCGCATCACCTGAAATAGTTTGACTCTCCGCGTCAAAAATGGCGATTCCAATACAAAATTACCAATTTTTATTTCTTCCGTTTTTCAGCTAATCCTTTAACTTTTCCCATATTTCTTTGCTTTTAAACCTACCCTGGACTATGGTGAACTAAACAAAACAGTACATATGCAAATCGGTCAAGCCGTTTCTTAGTTTTAGCGAGACTAATGCACGGTGATTCATTTTTATTTAAATATAGATAGAAGATAGAAGATATTGCGTTTGTGAATAGACAGTTTGTCACATAGGCTCGTTTTAGAGTTAAAACGTGCGCGAAGAGAATTAGAAGTAGGTACTTAGGTAACGAAAGCGATCAAATAAAGTCTGTTTCTAGTAATATCGGTTATCAGAAAGTGCGATGCGAATTGAGCGCGCTATGAAAAGTTATGATCATGCGGATCGAGGGTCTAACATGCTAAGAGCTAGGTACCTAGGTATAATCCGTGCGGGATCAGAATGGGATAATACCTTTTGGAACTGACACGCTCGCGGTCCTGTAGCGTCAGCATTTCGGCAAACTCTAGTTGTCTATGGCAAACTCGCGTCGAAACTTGCTTGTGTTTTCTGTGCGCGTGGGTGTCTGCTCGAGTTTTATCACGTTTTATTCAATTAATGCACTAACATTGAATACTTTTAGATTACAACCATTTAACATTTTTGTGTATTTCCAATTTCTTAACCCTATGATAGAAAGAAGAACTAACAAATTTTTTACTGACCCTACTCGAGAACTGTCATTTTCGATTCAGTTCCAAAAGGTATTATCCCATTCTGATTCCACACGCATTATACATACAAATAGAAGCTGTGCTCTACGAGCCCACTGATAATGGCATGGGTAGAAATGTGGGCAGGCTAGCAACCAATACTAACGACCAAAGTGGCAGGAAAAGACTGGATGAGAAAAGCACAAGACCGAAAATAATGGAGTACAATGGAAGATACCTACAACACCCAACATTGGGTGGCGATAGGTTGAAGAATAATAATCACAATTATGCAATATTAGATTTTAAGGCGCTGGGCATAGTGAATTAGCCCGCGGGCAAAAAAAATGCACAAAAACGATTCCTGTATCAAATACACTAAAAAAATCGAAAATGTTCACATATCAAACCCTAGAATTAGGTGAGAGCTATCTAAAACAGCCAGTTTTGTGTTGATACCCATAACAGATTGCAAGATATTTTGTTTGAAAAAAAGTGCACCGCCAATTTTTTTTCATCAAAAATATCTTCAAAACCTTTATGAATGTCAACACGAAACTGGCTGTTTTAGATAGGTCTCACCTAATTCTAGGGTTTGATATGTGAAAATTTTCGATTTTTTTAGTGTATTTGATACAGGACTCGATTTTGTGCATTTTTCTCGGCGCGCGGGCTATTCACTATGTACAGCGCCTTAAAAATACTTCCTCCTTATTGCTTCGTTAGTGCCCATTTCCCGGTTTCTTGTTCAAAACACGTCAGGTGTTGTAAATACTTGAATAATTTTGTTCTAAATAGGCACTAAAATAAAATTTACCAAAAGTTGATGAGATCATTCTTATTTAGCCTTAGAGCTAGACTGTTGGATTTTTTTTCTACTAATAAAGCTGCTGATGTGTTCAGTTTGTTGGCAAATGAGAAATATTTGACTATTTGTCGGTGGTGCTGGCTTCATACGCTTGGCATACATACACGCTGCGAAGACTCTGTTTTGCTACGACGTGCTAGCAAAACAAGCTCTTCGCTGCGTGTTTGTTTCGTGTTAGTATGCCAAGCGTTTAAAGATTATTCGGGCTTAACAGATCGGAGCAGTCTTATGCTCCAATAAAACAACAACATATCGCAATCCAAAGGCAGTAGATCCAAAGTTAGCACCTACACTCACAGATTACAAAAACTACACTACACCTTCACTCGTTCCCATACGTACAGTCAGCCACAGTCTCAGATACCCCTTTTTGTTCGATTGGCGCCCTTATGCCGCGCGTGATAAGAGCTGCCATAGGGTATCTGAGAATGTGGCCGACCGTACCAAAGGTATAATAAACTTGGCAATGCGGTTGAAATCAACACCTCGCAAGCGAAGCTGTAGGTAATAAGCGAGTGCTAGTTTATAATAATGTGTGAACTAAGATAAACACCCTTAAGGCGCAGTGCATAGTGAATAGCCCGCGCGCAAAGAAAAATGCACAAAATCTATTCCTGTATCAAATACACTCAACAAAATATCGAAAATGTTCACATATCAAACACTAGAATTAGGTGAGAGCTATCTAAAACAGCCAGTTTCGTGTTGACATTCATAAACGTTTTGAAGATATTTTGGCTGAAAAAAAAATAGGCGGTGCACTTTTTTTCAGCGAAAATATCTTGCAATCTGTTATGGATATCAACATGAAACTGGCTGTGTTAGATAGGTCTCGCCTAATTCTAGTGTTTGACATTTTCGATTTGTTTAGTGTATTTGATACAGGAATCGATTTTGAGTATTTTTCTTTGCGCGCGGGCTAATTCACTATGCACCGCGCCTTAAAGTAAAAACGTAGTGGCCCAAGGTAATCAAGGCAAGTTCACAATATGCAGGGCAATGACGAAGTGATAACTTCGGATAAATTATAAAGCAAACAGTCTTTATGGCACAAAGACTAAGGTCTAGAAAAGGTTGAACGCGCCTGGATAGTGATCTCTATGATTAACGTCGTCTGGCGCCCAATGTGTAAATTGAATGACAACGGATCGCAAAAATGTTTTGAAATGGAGAAAAAATTTACTTAATTTTGCTCGCATGACTTGAGAATTTTGCTTTATACAGGGTGTTACACAAAGGCCCTGTCAAACGTATACTCATCTTGTCAAAACACTACTACTAGCGAACTCTCGAAGAAAAAAACTGTTCTATCGATTATTACTGCATCCAATGCAGAGCGGCCGATATTTGTTTCGAAATTTCGTAAGTAGTAATAGTTGCTTGTATTGATAAGTTCAATGACCCCTTCCAAGTTTGAAAGGACTTTTCTGTAACACATTGTAGAGCATTATTTGTCCATTGCGTAACTAAAACAAATCCCTACTAATATTATAAATGCGAATGTAAGTTGGTTTTTTACGCTTTCACGCTGAAACGGCTGAACGGATTTTGATGAAATTTGGAATAGAGATAACTCAAACATCAGAATAAGACAAAGGCTACATATTATCACGCTTTTACAATTAGGAGCAAAGTAAAGTACATATCCTTTTTCTACGCGGACGAAGTCGCGGGCAAAAGCTAGTTATTATATAAATCTACTAAGGGGTCCGGAGTTCACAGTAAAAACGAAGTTTGATCGCAGTTCTTTGTTATTGCATACTCTTTTATTTCATTAATCCTTCTTCTAAACTATACAAAGGCAGTTTCATTTCGCAAGTCTTAAGTATTAATATTATTTATCTTAGATAAAATACGGTATATATTTATTTACTATGTGTAGGTACATAAGTTTAAAACTGTGTCGAAAACAGTAGGCACATTGCAGGACACTTAATTGTATAAATAAACATGGACGGAAGGACAATCACAAACACGAATTATAAATTATAAGAAAACAAGCAGCATAAATATTTGACTTGATTCAATATTACTTACTTTCCTGTTTCAATACGTGATTCTAAGATAAAAAAAAAAACGTTCTGATAGCGCATAAAATATAAAACTACTTTGTAGCCTTACTATAAGGTAAAATATCCCTTCAACAAGTAAACATATTTAAGGTAGGTATTTGTAGCAAAATAAAATTGATTGAACTATGCTACTTTCCAATAATAGGCCACGTTATTACTGGGTCTTCAGTATAAGGTTCGTACGTAACGTTACCACACTGTTATAAACTATATAATTTCACTAAAACAAATACTTAAATCATATAATAATAAAAGAATACCTTTAAGGCACACGATCTAAAATAAAATGCTTAAAAGAACAACCATTTACAAAAATAATGGTGCTACAAATATTTGTTATAAAACTTGTATAAAAACGTTGATCGATACGTCAACGTGTTTTCAATTCAGTCTAAAATGGAAAATCTACTTTATAAAATAAATCATAATGGCAACGTGGTAAAAAACAACTTCTGAAGGAATGTAAAAATTACTGGACGCTCGTTGTAACTTACATGCTAACGGTGGTGAGACCTTACGTTATTAAAGCATAGCAAAATGTACTATAACATAATATGTTTATTATCTTACTAGCATTATAATTACTACTTTCACAGCAACACAAAGTGCTAACATACAGTCATCCAACACGGAAAAACATCACACAAAGATGATTACCTACGCTCTTCTTCATGTACGTACAATTCAGCTATTCCATACTAAATATTAAGAAAAGATTTTTTGGAAAATGTTCTATTTCGTTTTGTATTGGAAAATGCTTTTCGAAAAAAAAAACCGCAGTCTGAAAAGAGATACCGATATAGAGGCGATGAGAAGATAAGATACCGTTCTATCCCGAAAAGGTGGAAAATTTTGACATTTCAAGATGGCGGCCGAGATATAGCTGTCAAAAGTTGACCAATTTTATATGAAATTTTCTTCTACAGAAAATGTATAGGAATGACACTTTTTAGTACAAATTATACGGGAATTTGGCCTTTTTTAACCGACTGAAGTACGAAAGGACCCTTCTGTAACACCGGAATCAGACAAAACATGTTACACTTGAATGGGTCCCATATTGACAAACTTAATCGGGACGGGCAAAATAGAGTGATGGGCAAAAAAGAGTGATGGGCAAAATAGAGTGATGGGCAAAAAAGAGTGAAGGGCAAAATAGAGTGATGGGCAAAATAGAGTGATGGGCAAAATAGAGGGAAAAAGAAGGCCAGGAAGGAGGAAAATTACACGGCTGCGTAATATAAAGGAATGGACCGGCATCGAAACCATGGAACAACTAATTTAGGACAGCCATGAACAGAGAGCGGTGCAGGGAGCTGACTGCCAACCTCCAGTGATGGAGAGGCACTTCAAGAATAAGAATCGGGACGGGATTGCAATGTCATTGGGGACGGGCGTAGTAATTTGTATTTGCGGAGATAAATGTCTGTAATCTTGGTACTTTGTGAAAGCTGATCATGGTATTTGTTTGTCATTTCGATTCTCACATATTGCAAAATGTACAATTTAATTGCTTCTGATTATCGCTTACTTATTTATAGAACTTATGTAGTTGCTACTCAGTACAATTTGGCAGCTGCCGTATGTTTATTTGCGACAATCAACCCTTACTTTACGTCCTAAAATGGACAAAAGACAATAAGTTACATACCAATCACAATCACGTTATCCAAATACAATCATGCTTTAATTTTGAAAACTTATATTTATTCTCAAAGTTATTAGTTTATTCTCGGCTCACTCATATTAGGGTGACCTATCCTCAGATTTCTGAATTGAGAATTTCACTTATTCTGTCTCTGCAGATGTCATAAAAAAGAACGTGACAGAACGATACTAAAGTATTAACTTAGTGAATTTTTCAATTCAGGAACCGGCGCATAGACATCTTGCATCTTATTTTCTTGCGATATGAGCATCGCTTAACTTTTGGGGCATTAGGTGTGTAGTTAGTTGTGTAGTTACTAAATGGTCTGTATATTTAAGCCGCTCTACCTTTTGTTCGATTAGTTATGCCGCGCGCGGTAAGAGCCGCCTTGGGGTATCTGTGACTGTGGCCGACCGTACGTGACTTATCTGTGACTAAACTGTAGCCATGTGCTCCTTGTGAGAGATCTAAACTGTAGTCTGTGGCACTCCCTGCACAATGTGTGTCCGTGAGCGAGCTCTGGGCGCGGGCGGTGTAACGTGCGAGCGGACGGGCTCAGTAGACCATGTGCTCCTTGTGAGAGATCTAAACTGTAGTCTGTGGCACTCCCTGCACAATGTGTGTCCGTGAGCGAGCTCTGGGCGCGGGCGGTGTAAAGCGCGAGCGGACGGGCTCAGTAGACCATGTGCTCCTTGTGAGAGATCTAAACTGTAGTCTGTGGCACTCCCTGCACAATGTGTGTCCGTGAGCGTGCTCTGGGCGCGGGCGGTGTAACGTGCGAGCGGATGGGCTCAGTAGACCATGTGCTCCTTGTGAGAGATCTAAACTGTAGTCTGTGGCACTCCCTGCACAATGTGTGTCCGTGAGCGAGCTCTGGGCGCGGGCGGTGTAACGTGCGAGCGGACGGGCTCAGTAGACCATGTGCTCCCTGTGAGAGATCTAAACTGTAGTCTGTGGCACTCCCTGCACAATGTGTGTCCGTGAGCGAGCTCTGGGCGCGGGCGGTGTAACGTGCGAGCGGACGGGCTCAGTAGACCATGTGCTCCCTGTGAGAGATCTAAACTGTAGTCTGTGGCACGCCCTGCACAATGTGTGTCCGTGAGCGAGCTCTGGGCGCGGGCGGTGTAACGTGCGAGCGGACGGGCTCAGTAGACCATGTGCTCCCTGTGAGAGATCTAAACTGTAGTCTGTGGCACGCCCTGCACAATGTGTGTCCGTGAGCGAGCTCTGGGCGCGGGCGGTGTAACGTGCGAGCGGACGGGCTCAGTAGACCATGTGCTCCTTGTGAGAGATCTAAACTGTAGTCTGTGGCACACCCTGCACAATGTGTGTCCGTGAGCGAGCTCTGGGCGCGGGCGGTGTAACGTGCGAGCGGACGGGCTCAGTAGACCATGTGCTCCTTGTGAGAGATCTAAACTGTAGTCTGTGGCACACCCTGCACAATGTGTGTCCGTGAGCGAGCTCTGGGCGCGGGCGGTGTAACGTGCGAGCGGACGGGCTCAGTAGACCATGTGCTCCTTGTGAGAGATCTAAACTGTAGTCTGTGGCACACCCTGCACAATGTGTGTCCGTGAGCGAGCTCTGGGCGCGGGCGGTGTAACGTGCGAGCGGACGGGCTCAGTAGACCATGTGCTCCTTGTGAGAGATCTAAACTGTAGTCTGTGGCACTCCCTGCACAATGTGTGTCCGTGAGCGAGCTCTGGGCGCGGGCGGTGTAACGTGCGAGCGGACGGGCTCAGTAGACCATGTGCTCCTTGTGAGAGATCTAAACTGTAGTCTGTGGCACACCCTGCACAATGTGTGTCCGTGAGCGAGCTCTGGGCGCGGGCGGTGTCGGTGCACGAGCCGACGGGCTCGACGATACCATGTGCTCCTTTAGAGATATCGCGGAGCCTGTGGAGGCCTGGGACGGCGGCCGTGAAGATTGCAGCGTGTGCGGGTGGCTCGTCTGCGAAAGAAAGAAAAGCAAGATAAACTAGTGGTTCGCCCCGAAATGTGAACTCGAGACCACAGTTACAGATGTGTAACTTTGCTAACGCCATTGGCGAAGGCGCGCGTGCGCTTTGCATATAAACTGTACAACCCCATATCTCGGCAAGATTGCAGCGTGTGCGGGTGGCTCGTCTGCAAAAGAAATAACTCATCATCATCAGCCTGTTAACACCCACTGCTGAGTAAAGGCCTCTTCATGCTTACGCCACCTCTCGCGATTCTGTGCCAGGCGCAACCGATGTTTTCCGGCTACTTTGGTTATGTCGTCGGGCCATCTGGCTGGTGGTCTGCTAACCGATCTCTTCCCCTCTCGGGATCGCCATTCCGCAATGGACTTTGTCCATCTGCCATCGGTACATCTAGCCAAATAACTACTGAATTAAAAATACCCCCGACATTTTAGTTTGATTACGTACTGATTTTGATAAAACATGTGTAATAACACTATCTAGAAAACCTGCTTTCAAATAAATAAAAACCGCATCCAAATCGGTACTCGTAGGTAGATATTATGCCTGGATCGAGTCGTCTTGTCGATTCAAGCTAATATCAACCCTATTACAAATAAATACACTCACCGTCCGGCTGAAAGTTGTCTGCGATTGGTGCGTAGGGACAGTTTTGATTGGAACGTCGCGATACTCGTTGATATTTTCCCTAGATCGAGTTGCGCTGTCAGTTCAAACTAATATCAACCCTATTACAAAGAAATATACTCACCGCCCGGCTGAGAGTCGTCTGCGATTGGTGCGTAGGGACAGTTTTGATTGGAACGTCTCGATACTCGTAGATACTAACCCTGGATCGAGTCGTCAAGCTAACATCAACCCTATTACAAAGAAATACACTCACCGCCCGGCTGAGAGTCGTCTGCGATTGGTGCGTGGGGACAGTCTTGATTGGAACGTCTCGGTACTCGTAGATATTGTCCCTGGATCTGGTGGCATTGTCAATACCGCCTTCGTCGACGTCCGGAACCATGAATATATCGCCACTGTAGTAACGGTCCGTTTCTCTGTAGGGGTTGAATGAAACATTTTGTTATATTGGGGTTGCAGTGTTGTTTAACCACCTGTGAGGTAGTAGTTTACAAAATAATTTAAACCAAAGGTTAGATAAAGAATGTATACCTAAATGCCTCATACATGCACTTATAATCCGCGCTCGATGAGAATGGGATGAAACCATGTCGATGTCAATCGAAAATATACTTTACTCAAAAAAGCTCGTAATGTGGTCATTAATTCGACAACCTTCTTTGAGCAAAGGAGGACTTGCGGGCTACTTTGATTAGGCGCCAGAAAAGTTGTATGGAATTTCATTAATGTCGTGTTTTGCGGCCAGAAAAACTGTATGAAAATCCATTAATGTCGAGTTTTGTTTCAAAAATAGAACTCAAAAGTCTGGCACAAAAAGTATTTATTTAGAATTTGGCTGTTTGGGTGCTGGCAGTCTACAAATTGCATAGAAAAAAAAAGCGCGGCCATATTGTTTTCGCGGCTTCGCGCGTTGTTCGAAGTGATTTTTTCTGTGCGTGCTGTTTTTGTTGTAAATAAAAGTGAACTCTTCAAGCAATTAATTCTCCGAGTCAATGTGTTTAACAACGCCGAACATAAAAAGGAAGCGAAATAAGATATTTAAAGGTACCTATTGCCACCGAAGTCAAAGGAAAAATACAAGTTTATCTACGAAAAGTTTGCGGAATGGAAAATCAACAAAAAGTAAACCAAGACAAAAGGTAAGCTGGTTCTATTTAAATTACTCGCATTGTTTGAGTAAAGCACTATACAAGCCTTGGTCCGCAATGAGTGCGCTTCTGGCCACGCTATGATGGCCTCGAGCTTAGCTTAGCTACGCTCTCGGCCCTCAAGTTTGGTCATCATTGCAGCCCTTGCTGGCCGCGCTATAAAGGCCTCGACCTTCGGTCTCGGCCTTCATTCCAGCTTGTCCATCAAGGGCTGCAATACTGACCGCACTGTGAGGGCCTTGAGCTCCGCTATGCTGCGCTCTGTCGGCCATCAAAAGCGCGCCAGAAACGCACTCATTACAGATCGCGGCAGTAATGTACTATTATTTTTCTTGACAAGATTGCTTCGACGCGAGTTTGCTTACCGGGCGCGTCTCAGTTCCAAAAGGTCGCATCCCATTCTCCTCCCGCGCGGATTATAGAGGTACTAAACAACATGCTTCTATCTATCTATCCAGCCCATAAATAAAGCCCACTGCTGGGCATAGGCCTCTTCCTTTTCACGCCAACCCCCTCGGTCTAATGCCAATCTCGTCCATTGTCTTCCCGCTGTTTTGACAATAGAAATATTAAAGTGGAGATGGGCAGGGCATCTGGCTAGACGGGAGGACGGACGGTGGACTAAGGCAGTCACGGAATGGTGGCCTAGTATGGGTCAGCGGTCGGTGGGTAGACCGAAAGCTCGATGGGTCGATGACATTGTCAAAACAGCGGGAACAACATGCTTACTTAGTAGAAATTATGACCAAAACTGTACAATAGTGTTGTTGATAAGGAACAGTGCAGGCGTCAAGCCAGATGATTAAATAAATTGTTTGGACTCAAGACTAGCTCTTGAATTAAATAAAATAATGATGTGCTTTCCCTATTCAAGGATGCTATCTGACCAACAAAATTACCGGGTGCATGAGTTAAACACACTCATGTTCAACTTGACCTTTGGTCACCGTGGCCATTGTTTATTCATAACATAACTGAATGTATGTATCGCTTTCTTAAAAAAAACAGATTGCCACATTGCTGGCACTCAATATGTATGACCCATTATTGTTAAGACAATAAAACAGGGACCTGTAGTTAATAAAGTATCATACTCTGAGGTTGCAAAGAATCCTCGTCCTAATAGAATAGAATAGAATATTCTTTATTGTACTAGAAAAACATGTGGGTAGGGTAAATTTAGCGGCTAATTTAAACTGTCAGGGCAATCCACAGAGGAGCCACCCGTAAGGGAACTGTATTGGAAAGAGTAGGAATACACTTTATGCACTGTATGAGAAGAAAACTTACACATACGATTCCTGTTTTCTAGAATTGTTAAGGCGCGGAGCATAGTGAATTAGCCCGCGCGCAAAGAAAAATGCACAAAATCTATTCCTGTATCAAATACACTAAACAAATCGAAAATGTTCACATATCAAACACCAGAATTAGGTGAGACCTATCTAACACAGCCAGTTTCATGTTGATATCCATAACAGATTGCAAGATATTTTTGCTGAAAAAAAGTGCGCCGCCTATTTTTTTTTCAGCGAAAATATCTTCAAAACGTTTATGAATGTCAACATGAAACTGTCATTTTTCTTTGCGCGCGGGCTATTCACTATGCACGGCACCTTAAGTAAATATTTCAAAATGATATATATTCTTCACAAGCTTACATGACTATGAACCATGCTAAAATAAAGAAAAGGCAACGTAAAACACGAGCGGAAAAAAGTGACACAACAACATAAATCATAGGAAACCGTTGCAAATAATCGTGGCAAAGCGAAAACACAAATAACTAAATATGTATTCTGTTTTTGTTTCACCTACATCTCCGGTATCATTTTCCATTTTGGTGGTATAGCCCTGTCGTAGAAACAACACAGTTTATAACGATCATTGTATTTAAAAAAAATATGACAATGGTAAAATTTATTGAATAGTTAGGCTGCCTTCACTTTGATGCTTTGAATTATTGGTTCGCGTGGCACACTGACTTCTGCACTGACGAGTACGTCAATGCGCGAGCTTAAACGGTCGGTTTCATGCAAATCCTTGCTATAATAAGGGTGGTATTCTAGAACGCTACTTAAACTCAGTTCAAACTAGAACGCTACTTAAAGTTTGTTCTACTTTATACTTTATACTTTATTGCACACATGAAAAAAAAAATATAACATAAATTACATAAAAGAAAGTGGTAGTGTACACGGCGAACTTATTTCAGTAGAAATCTCTTCCAGTCAACCCTTGGTGTGGTGAAATGGCATAAGATAGTAGGAGGGGAAACAGTGTACAATAAAACGGGTACAATTTGTTCAAACTAAGTTCAAACTAGAACGCTCCTTGAACTCTGTTTAAACTCAGTTTAAGTAGAGTTTTGTTGTGTCGACTGTCGATAAAACAGTGCACGTTTTGATTTGAATATCCCTCCCGTCATACCAAAACATGCACTGTTTTATCGACAGTCTGAACTCTGTTTAAACTGAGTTTAAGGAGCGTTCTAGAATACCACCCTAAGAGTCAAACTGCCGACATGCGGCAAAGTGTGAAGGGAGCCTTACATATTACATATTTTATTTATTTTACTTGTACATATTTTAATTTCTATGAATACAACGTGTTACAAAAGGTTCTAACTCTTTTTGCATGCAATATTTAATTATTTATTTTTATTTTATAACCTCAAAATTTAAAACTTTCAAAGGTTTTTTTTTTTGTTTTTGGATTTAGTTCAAATTTAAACACATGATTGTGGGAGCATAGTTTCAAATTGATAAAACATTGTGAAAACCAATAAAAAACATATTTTAAAAATTATTTTCTCCGGCCTCAGCGCTTACATTTTATGAATTTAAAAATCAACGGATCCCTATCACTAGGTGCTATTACCCAGTAAAAGGTATTAGGGCCTTTTGTAACACCTTGTATAACAAAGCCTTAGTTTGGCTTTCACTTTTGCCTCTTATCTCTTTTGTATTGATGAGCAGAGAGACCCCTCAATATTTATAACAATACAATGTGTTGTTTTGTAAAGCGACACCCGACTCAGGGGCCGGGACGGGTCACTTTAAAAAACAACACCCTGTATGTGTCGCGGCCATTACCAAACACAACATACCTCTGTTAAAGTACTTGTAATATGTCCAAGTGCGGAGGAGCGGAGCTTCCTGATACAGGTATTTTCATACTTAAAAGGAAGCTCTTGCCCTATTTTGTTATTGAAAACCTTTTTATGAAAATAAACGATTATTTAAACATTTATAATAAGTTGAAAAAATTCACTCGGGACAGGACTTGAACCCGCAACCTCTCGCATTATAAATGTTTAAATTATTCCCTAGCACGGGTTAGTGCTTTAGAAAAAAACAAAAAAAGTGATAAACGATTATTATTATCAACGCGCCACCATGACAAATGAAAAAAAAAATCAAAACAACATACCTTTTGGCATTCCTCCAGAGCATGCAGCAGACGACCAGCAACACCAGCAGCACAAGGCAAGCGCTCGATACGGACCAGAACGCTATCTGCAGCGGCTGCTTCGGCTCCCACCAGTACTGAGGACGAAATACATTACATTATGGTTAGGAAGCGGTGGTGGTCTAGTGGGTAGAACAGTGGACTCTGAAGTGAAAGGTTCTAGGTTCGATTCCCGGTGCGGGCATGTATCTATGACTTTGTTTAATTTCAAAGTTACGTACATTTGTGGATTTGTAGTAGCAATACCACTCACTGACGGTGAAGGAAAACATCGTGAGGAAACCTGAGCGTGTGAGGCATTATACCCTCAACGCAAAAATCGCCAACCCGCATTGAGCACGCGTGGTGATTAAGCTCGAACTCTCTCTCTGAGAGAAGGCCTTTGCCCAGCTAGTGGGACATGTACAATTGTACAGGCTACATCTTACTCTTACTATGGTTAGGTAAGGTTTTAGTAAAACGACTGGACTGCAAAACTGCAAAGAAGGCTTTACTTAATTTGGTCGGATCATTTGCACCAATGACACCCCGCGCACTCCCAGCCAACGTCACACGAAAAGCAAGGCTTTAATTTTCATACTGTCGGTCGTGACCACAGAGTAAAATCGCAATCACTTTTTGACGAGTTTCCCATGCATTAGAGAGCGACATAAGAATCCCCGTATGAAGCCTATGCGTGGGAGTGATATCGATCGCAGCTTAAACGCTCGACGCTGATTGGCGCATGGCAAGTTCATGGCCTTTCTTGTTTGACGTACGACATGACAAGAACTAAGAGCGCGAAGTTTTAAACTATAGCAGCGTAATATTGTGAGTTTTAATACGATAAATTTGATACTTGTCTTGATCGAGCGATTTATTAAGGCAAGCCAGGTTTTTGGGCTTCTATGAAGGTACCGCCACTGAGTTTTACGTTGCGTAAACCATTACCTTAGGGGTCGGAGTAGTCTACGGTCGAGTGTTGTAAGTCGTGTTCAGATTGAGATGGGGTCGGAGTACTTTGGTTAACCACTTGTATAGTCCAATGAGCAGCCAACGTTTCTAAACTTATCAAACTCAGTGTTTTTTTTTACTTTAATAGTACCGGGCCAAGAAGGCAGCCTTAGGCGCCGATTTTGTCTACGCTTTGGTCTAAAAGTCTAAAACATGCAATATCTAACTTACGTCAAGTGTAGATATAAAATCCAAGCCTATGAATGCCATCAGGCCTACAAGGGTATAGCCGTATATACTAAGGCCTTTGCATCTACGTAATGAGATGATTTATGCAGCGTCCAATGGCACCTTCGCTCACACTAGATGGGTGAAGAGACCACTCGGCGCTGCAGTGCCTGGGACATTATTTTAGATGGAAGCCTATAGCCGTCCATAGCCGTATAGCCCCAGGTCTAACTGAACACGGTCGCACGATCTATTTATACAAGCTCCAAAAAACATTTTGCTGGCGCGATGCAGGATTCTTACCTCAGTGATGGGCGGGTATGTTGGCACGAAGCGACCGATCACAGTGGGCAGGTAGACGGTCCAGAACGCCAGCTCGGTCTGTCGATAGTTCAGCTGGATGGTGCTGTTGTATGTCGTGTTCAGATTGAGGTAGCGCAGTTGTCCCGCGCGCGCCACCTCGAAATGGACGCCGAGGATGCGCGAGCGCGTCGGGTTGCTGTGGACAAAACATATTATTATACAAGGTGTTACAAAAAATCCTAACTCTTTTTACAGGGTAATCACAACCTATTTTTTTTTTGCTGTATTAGTCTACGTTGATTTTTAAATTAATCAAATGTGAACGCTATGGCGGGAGGAAAGTATTCTATTAATATTTTTTCATTGATTTTCACAATGTTTTGACAACTCAAAGCTATTAAGATGCACCCACACACACAAACGTATTTTTAAATTTGAGGTTATATCACAAACAAAAAAGTTTCGAAAAAAAATTTTGGTTATAAAATAAACATTGACTTTTTGTCAAACTTTTTTTACAGAATCAACATCCTGTTGACCAGTACGTTACACTCTGTAAATAGAGGATAGGTGTTTCGTAACACGTATAGATAGATAGATGCACTTGGGCCTTCATCTATTGAAAATAGTTTATACAGTGCCTATTCATACATGGCACGCGTGAAGTCACCACTCAGGCGCTGTTTGGACCACATCCGGAGGCTTTATCCCTCAAAAATTAAAAATCATGGACGCTATCCGTATCCGCCATATTGGTTGTGAAAAATCGAAATTCATAGTGAAAATGCCGAGTCACTTGATATTGGATGACATCAAAATAAAATGGCGGACTCTATCCGCCATATTGATGAGTATACGACGTCATCAAAAAGGAAAATGGTGGACGCTATCCGCCATATTGGTGGTGATCGAAATTTGGTGTTCAGCCCTAGGTTATAGATTTAAAAAATTACTACCTGCCATAACCACAGCATTAGATTCGTGTTTTGTCTGCGCTTGTCATAGAGATAGAGAAGGAAAGTGTAGACTAAAGACAAAAATGTCTTCAGTTGTCATGTCAGCTCGACGTGTGCAAGCTTTAATGAACCGTAGGAAGCGCTTGTTAAGAAACTGGACTCACCCAAACCGCGCAAAGTCCGAGTACGCCTTCATGAAGAAGTGGCTCATATTCCTATCGTTGGGCGTCCACGCCTGCCGTTCGATTCTGAGCTTTCTGGGGAAGAACTCTTGATCCATGAAGGGCGCGCCAGTGAGGAAGTACCGCTCCGTGTCGTGTCCGTACTGGCGCCAGTCCGGCCAGCGGTAGGCCTCCGCCGTCGTGTTCATCACGTACATATAAACTGGGACGTTTTGCTCGAGGAGCAGTTTCACCATTTTGTCTGTCGGCGCGCGGTAGAGAAAGTCCGAGAGGAGCTGGGGAGGGGCGAAATTTCGATATTTACAAAGAGTAAGTAAACTGTACCCCGCTCGCGATCATAATATGCTAACTACGTATCTCAACACTGTTTGGGTACATAGCTCGTAGAGGACCTGGGGCGTTACCCTTGACGCCATTGCGTTCATATTTACAAAGTTTGAAAATTGATTGCTCTTTTAAATCGCATAGTCAGCATTTGATTTTATATACTTCGTAATGTTTATTCAAAGGTAATACTATTTTGTACAATACCAATATAAAATTAGTCTTAATTCGTGAAATATTGAATTTTGTAAATTCCGCCAAAAAAAGAAATGACAAAAAGAATGCGAAAAGAAAAGAATGCATGGAAAGAATGCGTCAAGGGCAGAGGGGCAGATAGCTAGAGAAGAGAGAAACTACTAACTACTACTACATCTGTATAAAGTAGTCTAATTCAATATTTTCTTTCACATCGACAAAAATAAGTTAATCAACCAAGGCATCTAAATATGTACAGCTTTATAGTCATCAGCCCAGTATTCTCATCGGCATGAGGAAAAATTGAGCGCGAAATTATCAGTTTATACATCTCTAAACGGACCAAAACGTGGCGCCGAAAAGTGGTAGGGGCATCTGAAAATCTGCCACTCTATGCTTCAGCCTACTCAGCCTATTGATTACGACTCTGGATAGATAGATAGACACACACTGATGGAAACATACTCACATGAACATACTGGTCCCTGATGGCGCTGACGTTATGCGGTTCCGGGTGGTAAGTATACATGTAACGTATAGCCTCGTACACTCCTCGCGGGTTCAACGTGTAGTTGTATCGGAGCACCAACTCCGCTACCTTCTGGTTGAAGAACTGCTCCGAGATCTCGAAGTTGGGCGCGAGGCTCTCGTTGTTGTCTGTGGAGAGAGACGTTTCGGTTATTGGCAGGTTTGATTTGGGATTATACTAGTAGTTCACAACGAACTGTGAACTCGCGACCGCAGTTACAGATGTCTAACTTTTTGCTAACACCATTCGCGCAGGCGCGCGCGCTTTGCATATAAACTGAACTGTGTACTACCCCATATCTCGGCAACCCCTCGAACGATTCGGCTCATGTTCAAACTTAAAGATTATTTTAATTTCATTTACCCGCCTTCTAAATTTCATGACGATCCGACCATATTTACTCAAGTTATCGTCGAAAGAAAATTCATACATACATACAAATAAACGCCGGATTTTTCAAACGTTTATATTTAACAAAAAAAAAAAACTCACACAGATAGTAGGCCGCCTCTTGCGTGGTGACTCCAGTCATGTATGACTAGAGCATTCGATCCCGGGATCCCGGATCCCGGGATCCCGGGATCACGGACCTTTTTCAGTCCCGAAATATTCGGGGTTGAAATCGTCAAATCCCGGGATTTTCGGGATTAGTAAGTAGGGATGAAATTATTTTAACCAATTGGTATTACTCCGGCTCATAGACGCCCTGAGGGTACTGGAAAAAAAATTACGTTAATCAAGCGGTTAAATAACAACGAAACGCACTCGCTTCTATTGACAATGACAATGTCAGAATAAAGTGTCATTTATTTTTATCTTTAGAACATAATTTTCGGGTTCAGAGTTACTCGAGTTTGGTAAAATCGGGCCTGAGTTGCTTTACTTTCACAAATGAAAGAAATAAGAGTGTTTTATTTTCATTTTAAAGATTTATGTAGAATTTTATTACTTTGTTATACCTATAGTGATAATAAATGTCCATGACCAAAGTGATGTTTTAGTGTTCATTGCTTTATTTCAGAGATTTAAGTATAATTTTATTATTATGTAGTAAGTAATATAGTGATGATAGATCTCTATGACCAAAGTCTGAGTACAAAATATGTTTTTGTTAATGAAACTTGAAATTTAATAATTTTATCTTAAGAGAGTCGATTTATTTCATTTTAGAATTTAGTTTTTGTTTGTGTGTGATTAATTATTTTATAATCCTTGATCTCCATCGTCTGTTTTATTTAATACAGTTGATTTATTTAGTTTAAGGAAGTGTTTTTAGTTTGTCCAAGACATTTATTTGGTAGTTCATTTGATTACTAATCAATAAAAGACTGAATTACTATAAAAAACTGAATTTTTTATAGCCTTTAAAAATCATTGCCAATCCCGGGATAATCCCGGGATCCCGGGATTCTGTTTAAAAAATCCCGAAATCCCGGGATTGGCGAAAGGGTCCGGGATCGAATGCTCTATGTATGACAGTCCTCTGCTGAACTTGCCTTGCTTGATCAGGTCTTCGGGCTTCGAGTCGAGGAAGCGCCAGTCGCGCTCGCGCCATCCCTCGTACCACTCGTCGCATTTCATTCATTCATTCATTTAATTCATTCCAGGATTCATTGGATACTAATCTAAGTTTTGAGAGTTCCGTACCAAAGGGTAAAACGGGAACCTATTACTAAGACTCCGCTGTCCGTCTGTCTGTGTCTGTCTGTCTGTCTGTGTCTGTCTGTCTGTGTCTGTCTGTCTGTGTCTGTCTGTCTGTCTGTCTGTGTCTGACTGTCAGTCTGTCAGTCTGTCTGTCTGTCTGTGTCTGTCTGTCTGTCTGTGTCTGTCGGTCTGTGTCTGTCGGTCTGTGTCTGTCTGTCTGCCTGTGTCTGTCTGTCTGTCTGTGTATGTCTGTCTGTCTGTCTGTTTTTACTTACCAACCGCCTTACTAACCGATACGCAATCTGGGGTTTAATTTCGTCAACCATTTTATTGTTAACATAAAAAAAAAACTCACACAGATAGTAGGCCGCCTCTTGCGTGGTGACTCCAGTCATGTATGACAGTCCTCTGCTGAACTTGCCCTGCTTGATCAGGTCTTCGGGCTTGGAGTCGAGGAAGCGCCAGTCGCGCTCGCGCCATCCCTCGTACCATTCGTCGCCGGGGAATGTAAAATTGTTTTCGAGAACCGGGCCCCATGGTATGAAGCCTACTTGTGGCTGTAAAACAAGACAAGGATGAATAAACGTAAAAATGTGCATTAAAACAAGTCGGACTTCCAATTAAGGCTCGCCACATAAATCACAAAAATCGAATCGGGATTCCGAACGCAGTGACTGCATACAAGTCTATGGACCTACCTCACACATACGGTTTTTTTCGTCCGGAATTTTCATAGATTTGTATGCAGTTGGTGCGTTCGGAAAAAATCCGTTTGTATGTGGCGGGCCTACTGTATTGCGGCGGTGGGATGCAAAGAAAAGGTGCGGCCGAGAGAGAGAAAGAGAGAGAGAGAGAGAGAGAGAGAGAGAGAGAGAGAGAGAGAGAGAGAGAGAGAGAGAGAGAGAGAGGAAGAGCCAGTCGCGCACGCGCCATCCCTCGTATCAAACTGCCACAAAAATAAGTTGGACTTCTTCTAGGTAAACATAAGGTTGGCAATGAAGTCATTTTCTATTTCAGGCATTATGGGCCTAAGGCCAATTGAAATGTAGGCACAATGACATCTTGGCATTTTGACATTCGGTCGTTCGTTAAGGACCGGAGGGGAGATAAAATTTATATCGGGAACCTTTAGGAAACGTGACATTGTTCTCTAGAGACAGAGAGAGAGAAAAGGGGTATCCTAGCGTGTGGTGGACTGTACTTAGTACCAAGCGCCACTAATCTAGTTTTAAGTCGATGATTTGTAAACTAATTTGTACCTGAAACTCAGCATTCCCCAGCTCATAAAAGCTCCTCCCCTGTCGCAGACAGTTGAGCAGCTTCCACGACGAGTCGATGGGACAGCCGAGCAGCCTTCCGAAGACCAAAGAGGTGTTTTGCACGCGGAACTTGTCTTCTATGAGGGCCCAATCGGCTGTCGCCGCGCCACTCTGTGAGGTATAAAGTTAGCGTTATTTTTCGATTTGAGATTTTGACATTGTTACTCTGTGATAGATAAGTCACAGAGTGACGATGGTCTGACGACATAGCCCAAGTAGCTGGAAAACAGTGGTTGCGCCTGGCACAGGATCCTGAGGTGTCGTGAGCATGAAGAGGCCTTTACTCAGCAGTGGGTGTTAACAGGCTGATGATGATGATGATAGATAAGTTTAGTTAAAGCCACGGTCAAGACACACCCCCGTTGCCAATGAATAAAACATCATCTTCTTTTCGTTACGTTTTTTTTCTAAAAAAGAGCCGTGAGAATCCCGTGGCTGTTTTTTTCTTGTGCGGGATTTAATCTTAGATTCTAGGATCTGGAATTTAAAAATGGTTAAGCCTAGGGATTCTCATTTTTATGGCACGTTTTTAGCAAAAATCGCATCCAAAGAGAAGATATGTTTTTTTTCTTATTGGTGGCCCTAGTGGGCGGCGAGATCTCACCCGTTCTTATTGTGAAGACCACAAAGTTGAATTCAAAGTTCGAGCGTCACGATTGTCGCATTGCATTACCTGCGCTATGACTCTGGTAACAAGGTCCCTGGTCGGCGGATAGACCGTCAGAAGTCCCGCGGACGCCGCGATGGCTCCGGGCCCAAACAGCGTAATGGAGGGTCTGTCTCCGTTGAACCAATCGATGTTATTGTATACCCAGCGGACCGCCATTTGTTTCCAGTTACAAAACTTACCACTGATCTTCCAACTTTCAAAATAGGTACAGTTTTCGGCCTTATGACGGTAGGTACAAAGATTTACCACAATGCTTGAACTACAGGGTGCACTCTAAGTCGATAGCGGAACTTTAAGTAGGCTGTCTACTGATCAATACAAACCACTTGTACTAGGTGGCGACAAAAATGGACCGAAAAAAATATCAGCTGTTTCATGCATTTGGCGCAGTACTGAGTCGACCTTTTGTATGGAACAGCTGATATTTTTTTCACTCCATTTTTTTCGCCACCTAGTACAAGTTGTTTGTACTGATCAGTAGATAGCCCACTTAAAGTTCCGCTATCGACTTAGAGTGCACCCTGTAGTTACCATCTAGAGATAAAGCGAGTCGCGCCCAGCAAAAACACTCCCGACCATTCGTGCTTTTAGAGAGTTGAGTTCCAAAGTCGAGTGTAACGGTCGTGCAGTTGAATTACCTGCGCTATGACTCTGGTAACAAGGTCCCTGGTCGGCGGATAGACCGTCAGGAGGCCTGCAGACGCCGCACCGGCTCCGGGCCCAAACAGCGTAATGGAGGATCTGTCTCCATTGAACCAATCGATGTTGTCATACACCCAACGGAGCGCCATCGCTTGGTCGAGCAGCCCATAGTTGCCGGGTGAGTTTTCGTCTCCCGTTGAGAGGAAACCTGGAAGAATGGTAAGTATTTAAAAGTTATCCGAGTAGCCGGAATGTGCCTGGTACTCGATCCTGGGGAAATCAAATCAATGGTATCGGAATGATTGCGACTTTCGAATGGAATTGTCTTAAGGGTAGACGATAGCAAGGTGGCGGGAAATTCAAAATTTTCACAGACTTTTACATTTTGTAGCTAAACTGAACTATTCTTGTTCAGCGAATTTTCGTTCGCGAGAATAAAACCGTATTCTTTTCATTATTGTAAACAACAGAACAACAATAATTCAGCCGATTATGTGTTCTGGTCTACGAAGCAGTGGTACTGCCCAAAAAACTTGTCGTAGACCAGAACACATAATCGGCTGAATTATTGTTGTTCTGTTGTTAACAATAATATAAAGAATACGGTTTTATTCTCGCGAACGAAAAATCGCTGAACAAAAATAGCTCAGTTTAGCTACAAAATGTAAAAAACTGTGAAAATTTTGAATTTCCCGCCACACTACTATCTTCCAGCCTTAAATCACAATCGCTAACAGAACGGATGACTCAAAACGCCATACAAATGGAATGATATTAAGTGAATGATTTTGCTATTTTCTTCACTCAATATCCTTCAAAATCGAGTCGCAATCCCCAAGCCATCCCAATCGCTTTCAATGACAGTTTGTATCAAATACATACAGTCTGAAATTTGTCAGCACCATTCAAACGTCAAATTGAAAGAGATCGCGATAGATTCAAAGATTAGACAATTACCCCCCTAGACCTTGTGCAAAGAGGCCTGAAAAAGAATATTAATCCTAGGCTAATATTAGGCCACAGTCTCAGGTACCCCTTTTTGTTCGATTGGCGCCCTTATGCCGCGCGCGGTAAGAGTTGCCATGGGGTATCTGAGATTGTGGCCGGCCAGCCGTCGAACCTTGTCGAAGTCAATCAAAAATATAATGTATTGTACTTTGACAAGGTTGTTTCGATGCGAGTTTGATTACCGCGCGCGTCTCAGTTCCAAAAGGTCGCATCCCATTCTCATCCCGCGCGGATTATACTCACCAAGAGCTCCGAGCCGATAGTTGAACGACACGACGACGACATTGTAGAACGCAGCGAGAGCGTGCGCGGGGAACAAGTTGGAGGCACCGGACGAGAACTGCCCGCCGTGAATGTACACCATTACCGAGTACTTCTGCGCCGTGGAGCCCGCGTCGGTCTGCGGAAAGAATTAGAAGGGTTATAAGGCTGCTTTAGGGAGCGTATCCATCCCATCCTACTATAATACTAGTGGTTCGCCCCGAACTGTGAACTCGCGACCCCATATAAACTTAACAACCCCATATCTCGGTAACCCCTCGACCGATTTGGCTCATGTTCGAGCTTAAAAATTCTTTTAATTTCATTTACCCACCTACCAAATTTCATAACGATCCGACCAAATTTACTCATGTTATCGTCGAAAGAACATTCATACATACATACATACATACATACAAACGCCGGATTGTTCCAGTAGACTCGGAGAACTTTGCTCGCTTCGCTCGCTCGTTCAATTATATTCGCGAAAGTTTGTGAGTGAGTGAGTGTGTTTGTTACTATTTCACGCTGCAACAGCTGAACGGATTCGGACGAAATTTAGAATAGAGATAGCTTAGACATCAGAATAACACATAGGCTACATATTATCACGCTTTTACACTTAGAAGCAAAGTAAAGCACATATCCGTTTTCCACGCAGACGAAATCGCGCGCAAAAACTATAAGCTATAAATTGCTAGCTTTGCCCTGACGTCGATGGCGGGGGAAAAATAGAGCTGTAACTATTAGTCTTAGTCAGCGCGGACGAAGTTGCGGGCTAAAGCTAGTTGGTTTACAAAGCCGCGTTTTCACAGTCTTAGTACACTATGACAAAGCACCTTGTTAAAGTAAGCTAATGCTTCTGACTCGGCTGGAAGGAGCTAGAGACTGCCGCGCAAAACCTCGTCACCGGCAAAAAAAAGCCTATGGATGATTCCACATTCTGGACCCGCACCATGGTATCCCATCCGAATACAAATACTCTTTAACCAAACCCACATATCGTCGGTGATACTCCCAGACCGCGTAACAAACAGTAGCAGATACCGCGTAAATTGATTTTGAGTTTTACGCAGGATACCCACTCTCGCGGTTTCGACTTCTTTCATTTACAGCTCTCTGATTAAACGATCCACCAAACGGACGATGCGCGCCGCAGCCCATCACCGTTGCCTGTTAGTACTGCTGTTAGTACGAAATTTCAATTTTGATACTTTTGTAGATACGCGGTATCAGCCACTGTTGGGTACGCGGTCTGGGAGTATCACCGACGATATTCAATACTGTATTTAAGCTGTTTGCTCATTTGCGCATTTTGGACCATTGTACCGCAAACAGCTTAAAACACAAACCGCTGGATTAAGGCCATCGATTTAACAGTGTTCCTAAATGGCGGGAACTAAGCAGTGAACACCAGTGACAAAGTGACTCCAGCAGGTGCCGCGTAAATTGAAACAGGCAATTATCGACTTAATTGCATGTCGGACAATCAAAACATGCGCGCTTGCCGTTCAAATCCGATTCAAGTGACTAAGCTATGTGCCACTTAACAATCCGAAAAGCGGTTTTATTTTCGAAAAGCGGTTAAATAAAGGCTTTTTATGTATGACTAGCTTTTGCCCGCGACTTCGTCCGCGCAGACTTAGTTTTTTTTTCGTTATCACAATAAAAAACAGCCTATAGCACTCAGCGATAACGTAGCTTCCCATTTTAAAATTGGATGAATATTTTTGGAGATTACCCGCTACATTCAAATACATACTTACAAACTTTTCCTCTTTATAATATTAGTGTAGATTTATACCAGTGTCCATTGGCATTTCCACGGACACTAAGTGAGCGAATTGACCACTCGGATAAGGCAGTTCCAAGGACATTGAGTAGGCTTCGAGCGGTCACTAGAGTGGTGCCAGTTCCGTAGTCAAATTATGAGATTTTTTTTTTTTTGTTGGAAAATTAATATTTTTCTGACAAATTGATAACGGGCGGATACAGTCAGAGGATTTTTTGCGAATAGGCCGGCTGGACTCTGTACCTATGTAGAATAATCTCACTGGATGTAAGCGCCTTAGTTTTTCTCCACGACGTTAGTTGCAGATCTTGTCACTAGCATTTTCAATATCATCCTCCATAAGCTTTTGGTTTTCTGTTCAAGTGGATATTACTGGCTACTATAAATTCGTAATTGTAAATTGACGTCACTCCGCAGGAGAGACAAGTTAAACCAGCGAGGATTACGCTAAAATCGCTCTGTCTATGGCACAATCCATGCGGTCAGCAAAAGCGAGCGGCAATTTGCGACAAATTAAGCCAAGTAGCTTGTTAGCTAACGATTGCAGTGGGTTGGTGACCTTAGACTTAAGTAATTAAGCTGATTATGAGTGCAGGCGGTGTTTTTGATCAACAAACTAGTCATACGTGCGTATTTGACGCACACGCTAAGCTTAGGAAAAGCTTAGCTTGTGTTTAGTTTGTGCATTACAGGAATATCTATTTGCTTTTTGGCGAGCGTTAGACAGGCGGACAGGTGACCCGTCATACGGACGGATTTTGCTATTTGAGACTCTTAACCTTATACTCTTTTTCTACTTTTCGTGTCGGTGGTCCGTCGCTATGCTTTTAGATCTCTGACCGGTGTGATTATTCAGTAAAAAAATCCGCACAGCTTTTTGTTTATTTCGATAAGAGCTATTTTCTCGCAAATAAACCGGTTTTCAGGACTAGCAACTGTGTTGATTTTTAAAGAGAATAAGCACACACGCCTGGTATATTAGATAATTATTAGATAATTTATATATAATCTTTTATTAGATAATTAGTAGAAGGAGTTTATACTGGGTTTTGCGCATGATTTGGTCAAAATACTAAAGTTTCCGTGATTTTGAGGTCTTCATTGCTACTACAAATTCACAAATGTACGGGCATTTACTCTATTTGTGATAAAATTATAATCCGAAGCCGACGTGATTGTATCAAACGAAATCTCAGGCGGTGGTAATACCCCTAGTGATTTTGCATTCAGTATTCCGACCGCACTATCAGATGAACTAGTTTCTAACGCAAGGGACAAAAGGTTAGTTACACCGGGCTTGACAACCTACATTTGTAAGGGCACGGTTACATTGGAGGTGCGTATATTGGGTCCATTCAGCCGGCTGGATCGCCACTGTGATTTTTTGTAAATTTAAAACTATTTGCATACGTGACTATTATTTTTCTTACCTTAAAACCGTTTTCTATTTCCTATTATACGTTTATTATATAATAGGAAATAGAAAACGGTTTTAAGGTAAGAAAAATAATAGTTTATTTCTCCGATTAATTTCGTTTTAATAATTTGCAAAATAGATAATAATTGTTGTTGGTAAAAAAATAGGGCCCCCTATGTCCATTAGTATTGTATTAAGTATGCAATAAAAAAATAAAAAAGGGTCTATACTATTGCGTTAGGACCACAAACATAATCCTAGCATCGCATATAGAAGTTTAGTTTCATGACTTTGCGGCAAGTGTGCCGGCACCCTAGCCGCACGTCCCGGCTGACCCAATTGAGGTGTTCAGCTATTCAGACGTGATTAGAGTTTGTTTAATTCAGTCATTTCATAGAGCGGCGGCGGAGTTCCAAGGACCGGGCGACCGTGATTAAAACTGGATGATATTGGGCGGTTGTTAGAGATAGTGATTATTATGGCTGTGGAGTTTGTCTATTTCATTTTGCTTATAGCTTACATTCTCGTAGTTTGAGGCGTACCTAAGCTTGAAACACGAAAAGAAAAGAGCCTACGGTGAGGTGGGCTATGATGATGATGATGAGCAGGGTACTTGCATTGGGCATGAATATGTTCAAAAAGAGACAGTCCTCGTCGATGTCTCGGATGCCGTCGGTGGCTCCGGTAAACCTGACCGGCTGTGGTCACGCCTGATCCCTGTCTACCTAACACAAAATCTAATCGCTGCATTACCCGAAAACCATCCACATGAATTTTCAATGAAATTTATTGCAATCGAAGGTCTAAATTGGTGGCTCAAAACTTCTGCAAACGAACCTTTATTACTTTTTATTTAGTGCCCGGATTATTACTTGACTACAGACGCGTCGGACATCGCTTGTGGAGCGATACTGAACGACCTACATCTTTCGAAACAAAAAGTCCAGGGTACTTTGCATTGGGCGAGAATATATTCAAGTAGAGACAGTCTTCGTCCATGTCTCGGATGCCCTTGGTGGCTCCGGTGAACCTGACAGGCTGAGGACACGCCTGATCTTAGTCTAACACAAAAGGTACATTTTCCTCAGGAGAATTTTCCTTTAGCCTTCCCTGCGATATGGAAGGTCTAAATCGGTGGCTCGAAACTACAGCTCCATCCTGCGTGCCCGGATTTTTACTTGACTACAGACGCGTCCGACATCGCTTGGGGAGCGATACTAAACGACCTACATCTTTCGAAACAAAGAGTGCAGGGTACTTACATTGGGCGAGAATATATTCAAGTAGAGACAGTCTTCGTCCATGTCTCGGATGCCCTTGGTGGCTCCGGTGAACCGGACGGGCTGAGGGCACGCCGGACCCCAGTCTACAGCCTGGAGGAGCTGCCAGCCAGGGTGCTGGCGCGGCGGCTGTGGATATTATCAGGGTTAGTGAGAAAAAGAAACATGGCCGTCGTAAACTCGGCTTTTCTCTTTATCTTAACTTAGACTAGCAGAGAGAAGACCGGTAGTAGGGTCTAGCTAAAACTCTCTAGATAGTCTTGTTAACAGAGTTTTCATAGACTATACAAACGTGGAGTTTTGGCATCGATACGCTAAAAAGAAAAACTATATAAGAAAGTGTCAGAACAGAACAGTTTTCCAAAAAAATCTGCCAGCTACAATATGGACATTTAGAGCTGACGAATCGAATCTGCTGAAAGATGTTAATTATTCCCAAGGATTATTCCCAAGGGTTATTCCCACTTGAGAAAAATATTTAAAAGTATATGACATTCATACCTTGAATCTTCCTTCCAGCACTGGCGGTCTGGCATAAGGTATCCCAAGGAAGACGGAGACCTCTCCTTGTATTCTCTCAACGGGCGTCAACCAGGGTCGGTACCCAGAGTTAGGGTCAGGATTGTCATACAGATAGACCTGAAACAAGGTACTGCTTTAGGGAAGCGCTCACAGCCTATACAAGCTGGACTAGCCTTTCTTAACAGATTGGCATAGCAACATAGGGCGCGGTCAGTCTATCGATGGGTGATCGCTAGAGTGGCAATATAGTTGAGCGCTTCCGTGCTTCGAAAGGCACGTTAAACGGTCGGATCGTTGTTGATTAATAACAATCATTAAGAGGGCGCTAGAGCACCATTTTCCCATACAAACGTAGTTCAGGTTTAATTTCTTAACTACAGGCTGGATTTTGCTGAAACTTGGTTTATATCAGTAGATGACCAATACGGAGGTTTGAAAATAGTTTTTAGAATAAAAAAAATAGCTTGAAAGAAATTAGAGCGATGCGTTTTTCGCGCCCAAAAAGGGGTTACTTTCAGTTGTTATTATTACACTGTCTATTGGAGTCTAACTACCTTGGGTACATCAATAATGTATTGTACTTGTCAGAAAAAAAAACAAAAATAGTTGATAAAATGTAGAAATGGCAGCTGAACTACGAAAAAATTTGGGAAAATAGATCTATTACATTAGAACTACAACTACAGGGTGCACTCTAAGTCGATAGCGAAACTTTAAGTAGGCTATCTACTGATCAATACAAACAACTTGTATTAGGTGGTGAACAAAATGGAGTGAAAAAAATATCAGCTGTTCCATACAAAAGGTCGACTCAATACTGCGCCAAATGTATGAAACAGCTGATATTTTTTTCGCTCCATTTTTGTCGCCACCTAGTACAAGTTGTTTGTTAGATCAGTAGACAGCCTACTTAAAGTTCCGCTATCGACTTAGAGTGCACCCTGTACATACTCGCGAAAGGACACGAACACACGTAGACTCATACAGCCGCATTGCCTCTCACTTTTCCCGCGCCCCGTCTCGCTCTGGGTGATACAGCTATAGAAAACAGTGTTTCACGCGCTTGGCCATCGCCGAGTTCATGTCAGAGGCTCAAAAATTTACACCAAGGGTAGCCACTACCTACTATAAACATGATTAGGGAATGCACCAAGACTATTTTGTATTTGCGTATCGTATGGTAGCTCAGAGACAACAATGAATTCAATACAATGGCTTTTGTTTGTTACTCTGCATTGTTTTAAAATATTATGTTAAGCCATAAAAGTATTGTAGGTATCATGAATTAAATTCACGCATAAGCGCCTAAAAAGGTAAGCAGAGACTTTAAACTCGAATTGATTTGCAGTTTGACACCTTTAAAAAAAAACTGTTTTAGGATAATTTGGGTCGAAACGGGTCGAATCGCGGTTATTTTTTGAGGAGAATGAATTACCTTTCCTCGGCCTGATCCGATCAACCTGTTTTCAACCAAATTAAATCAGTAAGTACACATGACAGCACGTCCACCTTTACACGCTAGCACTCTACTCAGTTACGTTACGGGTGACTTTACAACAAAAGTGTACAGTCTGACGTGCTGTTGTGTGTACTATAAAAAGAAACACAAATACCTACGCTCAGTTCAGTCGCTACACACTAACCATTTAATACAATAAAACAAAATGCAAACAATTACCTTAAAACCCTGCACTTGTCCGTAGTTAGTGTTGACAAAGATGTCTCTCTTCAGCTGTTTGGAGTCCCTCCTCTCCCGGCCTTGCAGATCCTCTCGCCAACCACCGAGGACTCCGGGGAACAAGGCGTCAGGATTGTTCGGGTCACGATTCTAGAATCAGAAAGAAATTATGATTATTCACATGCTGGACGTGCTTTAATAGTGAAGTTCAATTATAGTTCAAGTAATTCAATAGGATTGGTTCGCTGGATGTAGGAGAAAAACGAGGAAACCGCAGTTTTGTCCTTCTGCTGGGACGCCATTGCGTTACAGACTTAAGCTCCTGCACTTTCCCTGCGAACCAGTGAACCTGCATTGAAGCCTGGGCCCTTAGCCTGTAACGCAATGGCGGGTCAATGGCGTCCCGACACAAGGACAAAACCGGGCTCTCCTCGTTTTTCTCCTACAACCAGAGAACTAATCCTCTAGAATTAGAATCAAAATATTCTTTGCTGTACTACAAAAACATTAAAAGGACAGACAGCGTTAGCAAATCGTAATTGAAGTCGTCACCTGACAGCCCATTTTGGCACCATTGTGTTACAGGCTAAGGGCCCTGATTGTACATGACTGAAGTACGCATCCTTTAACAAGTTTCTTTTTACTGTTACCCACTGGTGCCCACATTAAACTTTAATAAACAGCTCCAATTTAGAGTAAATCATATTGGTGACCTAGTTAACCATGCGGTATGTCATTACGGCTGTATGATTCATTTTATGTGCAAGAGGCAATTACTGTAATGATGCTGGAAACAGCAAACCTCTTGATTTGCTTGGTAGATATTACACAGGGCATGTTACCTACTTGGTAGATGAGTGCCAAAGAGTATGCAAAGCGGCATTAAGAGTATCTTATTAAATATGGCTAGGCATGGAGAGGAGTCTGGGCAGTGAAGGTGAGCGTTGATTTATAGCTTCAAGCATTTAACATTTTGAGACTAGACAATCTTACATTTTCGTACCAAATAAACCTGACAAAACCAACTATGACTTACCGTATTATACTTGAACTGATCATCCAGCGGGTTAGTATTCAAGGGGTTGTAAGGAAACCCTCCCGGCTGGTTTATGCTAGGATTGTACGGGTTGTACCGTGCCGGGTCCGTGCCATATCTTCTGTTATTGTACACATAGGTCCTGTAGTCACTGTCACCAGGGTTAGGTAGGCGGGAAGACTCCCGGGAAGACGACTGTCTCGTGTTATAGAACTGAGGTTCCACATACTGTCCATTGTACAAGTCTCTGTTGGACTGGCTTCTAACTGCCCCGAAAGAGAGCAGAACAGTTAAAAGAGCGTTCCTTAACATCTTCACATGTCACTGCTGGGTTGCGGTCTAATTAGAACAGTTTGTTGTTGACGAGTGAATCATCGTTTGAATGAACAATTAATGCAAAGTTTCAGGTTGAGTTTCAGCACTTTTATGAATTAGAATGTGTTCATTGGATGAATATTGGACGGATACACGCACGGAAAGTCAGTAAAAGTGGTGTTATGAAAAAGAAACACAGAAACTAAGTTCACTTTAGCAAAAGTTTGGTTCGTTGACTACGCTAACTAAAACACTAGTTTGTCCTACAAATCCACATTCCTTATCTACCACAGTATCACAAATATGAAGCAGGAGCTTATCAGGCTCTAATCATTGTTGTATCTTGAGCACAATTTGCGCCAACGCCCAAACAAACACAATTTTGTTATCGCTCGGCGATGGCTGACTTTTGCTTTCCCTTAATTTCGGTGTTGCCAGCCACGGAAGAAAGTTTATATCATGTTTAGAACAAGTATGTAAGGTCGGCCACAGTCTGGGATACCCCATGGTAGCTCTTACCGCGCGAGTCATAAGGGCGCCAATCGTACAAAAAGGGGTATGTAGCCGATGGCCGATGTATTACAAAAAAAAGCAGATGTTAAGTGTTACTTTGCAAAATAATGTAGCCATATTTATTCTATTTTTGATGCATTTCGTTCGTGGTGTGATTCAGCTCAGTCACAGAAAAAAGCTTCTCGTTTCTGTATCTATGTACACACGACAGCACGTCAACCTTTACACGCTAGCACTCTACTCGGTTACGTTACGGGCGACTTTACAACAAAAGTGTATCTACAGTCTGACGTGCTGTCATGTACCTACCTACCTACGCTTAGATCTTTTAATCTATACGCAACGGATCTTGACTCCAGCCTCTGTATACAGAGTTTTAAAATAATACAGAGGAATGAACGCTTTAAATCTCCTCAAAAAACTGGACCAAAACGCGACTTACATAAAACTTTACTAATGAATGCATTTGTAGTTCATTTCATATAATTCGTTTTATAAAGTTATTAAATTTTTTACGAGAGACTGGTCACACTGTAAAAGTCAGTTTACTCTCCTGAATAAAAAAATAGACTTTAAGAGTTTCAATTTGAACTAAGTATACAATTTTTAAAAAATCGGTTAGTCCAACTCGCACTTGGCTTTTTCTTTTTTTTTACGCAGTCGGGTTTTTTGTTTATTTTAATATTTTTTTTTATTTCCTACCTAGTTCTTTTAATTTCCGTAATCAATGAATTTGGCCCGGTTTCTGAGTTGAGAATTTTGCTAAGCAAATGGGTAAGTATCGTTCTGTCACATTATCTTGTGTGAAATCTGCAGAGACAGGACGATACTTAAGCATTTGTTAGTGAAATTCTCAATTCAGAAACCGGGCCTTTATCATTTAAATATCTGCATCTTAATAAATTCCTCCGAAAGCAAAGTTAGGTGACAATAGTAGGTATACAATTTTGTTGTTTTTTTACCGTTTTTCATAAAAAAAATACATTTATGTTGTCCGAATGTTTTGTCGGGGACAGGGGAGGTGTCAAATTGGTCACCTTAGTGTCTGTTTTCAGACACTGGCAACCCGTCTTCATTCATGTTGGTTACGTTCAGAAACACCAAGTTGGTTTTATGCAAAGGCATAAATAAAAATTATTATGATAATATATACGAATAATTCTTGATAAACACAAAATAACCATAGCTAATGGTAAAAATAACTTTTCCCTTTAAGTAGTTGAGAATAGATTACATTTCCCCTTTGAATCTGAAGGAAGTGTCAAAGTAAATAAGTTTCCAAACGTACCTATGTAACGTTTCGTTCCACTCGATTTTCATTTAATTTGAAATAAAAAACTTTTTATTTTATTCATGTAATGAGATGAATTATTAAATCGCATTGTGTCCATACTTACATCGCCTTACCAACAACAAATCAAAAACATAAAAAATAATCTTATAAATAGTTCCATTCCTAATCTTAGTTCTACATAAATTCATAGATGGCGTTATGGTGTCGCAGTTACCCGTTATTTTTTAAACGCGCGGGTGGTAGTATCGGCGATTGGTTCGCTGGCTGCGTCATCGCAGATATTTATGGGTGCATTTTTATGGTTTAAGAAATCCGATATTCGCATTCCGCCTTCGCTCCCTGCCTGCCTATTATACCATTCCTCACAAACTCACAACGGCTCTGTTAGGTTACCTGAATGACTCCCAGGCGAATAATCCGAAGACCCAACATCTTAGATTATGGATTGCCACACCGAATTCCGTGCCCGAGCCACAGTAAGCACTACCAGGGGTGTAACCAGGATTTAATGTAGAATAAGCAAGACGAATAGGTTACCTCCATGCAGTCGGCGACACATTCGAATAAAAAGGGAGGCATACTTTTTAAACCCGACTCCCGACATAAAAGGACTGTTATAAGTTTGAACGATAGGTCTGCCCGTCTCTCTGTGTGTGTCTGTCTGTAAGGTTGCTGTCGAGAAAGCCTCGATATGGCCGCTCATGTTAAAGTCATTGGTACTTGAAAGTAGGTACCTAACTATTTGATCCGACTCTAGATAAATCATGTTATGCGTTTTGCGGAGGGTACCTACCCTGTCCACTTTAATATTGCCGCCAACGAAATCCCGCACAGGGAAAAAATTTACCAAGTGCAAGTAGAACTCTTGCACTAAGGGTTCCGTACCGCCATAAATTAAAAAAATAAAAACCGGCCAACTGCGAGTCGGACTCGCGCACGAAGGGTTCCGTACCATTATCTATGAAACGGCAAAAAATCATGTTTGTTGTATGGGAGCCCCCCTTAAATATTTATTTTATTTTAATTTAATTATTTATTTATAAAGTGAATACATACAACTCAATATTCTGTAAATATTTCAAGTGTTCAAGTGTTGTTCAAATTCATCTACGTATTGCCGTTATCAATATCGAGCAAAAACGAGAAAAAGAAAATCACGGCTCGTTTTTAGAAAAAAACTCATTCAAAATAAAAGATGGGATTTTTTTCATTGGCAACGCAAGTGTGCCTTGAAGTTATTTTGTAACGTTCAAAAAGTTAATAAACAACGAGTCATTGATAAATCAGTTCTAAACTTCTAACCCGTGTCATTAAAAAAATCATTTAGGATGAACTTCAAAACTCTCGCTCTAATTAATACAGTCAAAGCGAGACAACGCTAGGTTTTTAACTCCGTCCTAAAATGTTTTCTTTAGTGACACGGGTTATAAATAATTACAACAAACTCATTTTCATCACTAAAAAAAAGTGTTGCGTGCTCGGAATAAAACAGTCGCAGATTTCAAAACCCTGAAGGTAAGTAGGGTCCATAGAGTTCCTCACAGGTAACAATGTTATTCAAGATCTTATACACTTATGGTTGCAATAAAGTATTGAGTATTGAGGTAGTATAATGATGAAAAATAAGACTGTGGTGTAACCTGCCAGCCCCCTTAGCACGCTGACCTTTTCCCTACTCTCAACTGTCACCTTAGCCACTTAACACTACTGAGGTGACAGTTAACAGTGGCTAAGGTGACAGTTGAGAGTAAACAAAAGGCCAGAGCAAGGAGGTATTTTAAAAGAAAATGACAAACTCTTTTGGAACTTTCATTCGACCTCTACGCTCATAAAAAAAAGTTTCACGCCTGTTGTGTAGGCACTGGCAGTCTTCGCAAATATTAATCTGCAAATGCATGTGGCGCGCGAAAAGTTGGCGCGAAAAATAACCCTGAAAGGAGAGCGCGGGAAAATGTTTTCATCAGAAATTATCTGGCGTGTGTAGTTCGCACGCGTGTGTGCGTATTAGCCAGCCAGCTCTTCATGCCTCCGCCACTTTCCGCCTAAAGCGAATTGCATTAAGACGCTCGAAATGAATAATTTTATGCGTGTATTATGCGCGAAATGTTTACTGGCTGTTTGGCTGTATCATCGCGTCGTCGCCTTTTTTTTTATTTAGCTGGCTGGAGGCGCGAAACGACGCTGTTTCGTTTGCTCGTAAAGAAAAATAAAGTCTGAGTTTGTGGTAGGTATACCTAGTTTGTTTATTCTAGGTTCTAGGCTGATAGAGCCGCAAGTACACACGACAGCACGTGAGACTGTACACTTTTGTTGTAAAGTCGCCCGTAACGTAACCGAGTAGGTAGAGTACTAGCGTGTAAGCCTCGACGTGCTGTCGTGTGTACCTACCTACTCGTAACTATTTGGACAAGGGACAAAAATTAACAGTTTAATTTGAAAGTGAAACCAACTTTAAAATGTGCTGATTTGAGAATTTTCTCTTTGGTACAGCCGGTCACAGTCAGTTATCTACCCCATGGCAGCTTTTACCGCGTGCGGCATAAGGCCGCTAATCAAACAAAAAGGTCTATTAGCTAGAGTATGGCCGACTGTACATTGTACTAACACTAAGGCTCTACCATTCCAATATACACCGTGGAATTTTAGTGGTTTTAAAGCCGAAGGTATTTAGTTGCACTCGTGATTCTGAGCCAAATTCCAAAATTTTACTTCAAAACGAGCGAAAAAAAAAAACACCAATACGATTTGTATGGAGAAGTGGATGTTTTTTCGCGCGTTTTGGAATGAAATTTTGTAATTTGGCTCAGAATCACCAGTGCAACAAAATACCTTCGGCTTTGAAACCACTAAAATTGCACGGAGTATGGTGTCTAGATATCGGTCTTCGTAGATATAGGTCGATCGAACCCGAATGCAATGGTCTCCCGGAATGCGCCAGTGTTCCCATCAGAATGTCAAATATTCAATGCTACCAAACCACCCTGACCTAATTACAAAGGTGCCTACCTAGATACACTAGTTGACTCTACATCTAGTATTTTGAACGTGTTGCTCTGTCACTAGACACTTTTGTAGTTGTTAAAGTCATCCACACGCTAGGATACCCCTTTTTGTTCGATTGGCGCCTTTAGGCCGTGCGCGGTAAGAGCTATGGGGTATCCTAGCTAGACTGGCCGAACGTACCTAAGAGTGAGTTACATTTAGTGAAACGCTTGGATATGAACACCAAGTTAGCTCGCTCGTTCGCTCTTACTCGTAGGTAAGTGCTTCAATCGAATGAAAAGCCTATTTTAACTTGTCGCTTATAGTAGGTAATTACCTACTTAATAACTTTTTTTTGTAAAAAAAAAGAAATAATCGTACCATCTAATTTTGGACCTATAATAATTAATATCTTGATTGCTCTGCATAGGTACCTATAGTTTCATACAGAAAAAGATAGAGAGATTGAGAACACTTTATTGTACAAAATAAATTAATTATTTACAAGAATTTTCTTAGCCTAATAGTACAGACGGCGGTCTTATCGCTAAGAGCGATCTCTTCCAGACAACCTTCGGACGGACTGGACAAGTAAAAATAGAGAAGGTAGTAGTTGTATAAACAAGAAGGTGTAGATATGGTTCATGCTTAGCTAGCACTCAGCACAGCACTCAGCAGGCAGGCAGAATCACCGAGCTTAACACACAGGATAAGGGTCCCAATTTAATTTACCCTCTTAGCTTGGCGTATAATATTAAGAGTGTGTTGTTTGCGTGCAAAGCCGGGCTATTTCCAATTTATTGCTTTTCCGCCATTGATTTCCCAGCGGAGGCGGTCTATTCATCATGGCTCCTTTAAAAACAGAGTTGCTTCGCACAATGACTTTTAAGGTCTGCGCGATAAAATAAGGAACCAATGCCGGAGCATTTTTTAGGAGAAAAAAAACGTACATACATATAATCCGTGCGGAATCAGAATGGGATATTACCTTTTGGAACTGAATCGAAAATGACAGTTCTCGAGTAGCGTCAGTAAAAAAAAATTTTGTTCTACGTTCTATCATAGGGTTATGAAATTGGAAATACACAAAAATGTTCAATGTTTGTAATCTAAATGGATTCAATGTTATTGCATTAATTAAATAAAACGTGATAAAACTCGAGCAGACACCCACCCGCACAGAAAACACAAGCAAGTTTCGACGCGAGTTTGCCATCATAGATAACTAGAGTTTGCCGAAATGCTGACGCTACAGGACCGCGAGCTTCTCAGTTCCAAAAGGTATTATCCCATTCTGATCCCGCACGGATTATACCTATTTTAAACCTCCAGCGAAGCTCGCAAAAAGTGTTTCCACGCAAGCGGAGGACGTTTTTGTATCGAAAATTATCCTGGCGGCGTGCGTGTAAATAGATACTTCTCGCGTAGTTTCGCGGCGTTAACATTGTACCCACGACAGCACGTCGACCCTTATACGCTAGGACTCTACTCGGTTACGTTACGGGCGACTTTACAACAAAAGTGTACAGTCTGACGTGCTGTCGTTCGTGTGTACGCAAGTAGGGTACCTACCTTTACGTAGGACCTTTAACTAGGTACTCTACAAGGTGTTGTTTTGTAAAGTGACACCCAACACATGGGCGACTATTTACACAGTACCTAATGAATAAAAATATATAGAAAAAAACAGTAACTTAATAAAAAAACAGTGATATACAAGGTGTTACAAAAGTACCTAACTCTTTTTACAGGGTAATAGCGCCCGGTGATAGGGATCATAACCTAAATATTTTTTTCGCTCTATGACGTTTCGTTGATTTTTAAATTAATAAAATGTGAACGCTGTGGCGGGAGAAAAGTATTTTTTAAATATTGTTTTCATTGACTTTCACAATGTTTTAACAACGCAAAGCTATGTAAATGCACCTACACACACAAACACATTTGAAAATTTGAGCTAATACCAAAAACAAAAAAGTTTTTTTTTTCAATTTTGAGGTTATAAAATAAAAATTGATTTTTTCAACTTTTTTTTACAGATTTGACATCTTGTTGACCTCTAGGTTACACCCTGTCAAAAGAGTTAGGATGTTTTGTAACACGTTGTATACCCAAAAATCATTAAAGACGCACTCGCGTTCTCGGGCGCCACATCGCACGCGCGCTTTGCTTTAGGCGTCGTCGTCACTTCGCGTGCGGCTATTAAAAATTGAATCTCAAATTACCATGTTCAATTAATTCTAAATGAACATGGTTATTTGAGATTAGTCTCTACAAAAACATTGGCTTTGATAAAGCTCGTTGAATACTTATACCTAGATCCTACCTTGGTTCGAACTTGGTTGCTTTGTTACTTTACCTACTCGGTTTGAATTAGAAAGAATCGAGAAACAGGTCAAAGATAAATCTGTCTAGATAAGTAAGTAATCCAGGCCTTACCTAACCTTACCTATTTAATTGTTTAGTTTACCTAGTTTGGCAACCCACAACGCCGAATCCTAGCTAATAATGTTCTACCACCTAAATGAAGACAAATGTTGTTTTAATCGATTCAGTGAAGCTAGCAGCACAAGTAAAGTCCCTTTGTTACGTATCTTGCAGTTATCGCGCTGGCATTGCAACACCGCTTGCAATCCTTCACCTAAATCACCCGTGGATTACCTTGTTTGGCATGGAAAGTGGTGAAGAAATTGAGCACTTATATGAGTTATACCTTAGACGCTCTATCGCAAAAACGGTAAAACATACAAGCATCAAACTTGGTATGATTATTAGGGCTTACTTTATACTATAACAAAAAATAAATGACGGTCAAGCACGAGTCGAAGTCACGCACGCATCCGCACAAACAGATTTTTAAAAATTGTATTGCGGTACGGAGCCCTCAGTACGCGAGTCCGACTCGCACTTGGCCGGTTTTTTACTTGCTCTAGCGGCCGAATAGCAGCTTCACGTGGCATGGGCTGAAATATCGCTGCTAATAGGTATTGTGTTAATTTTACAACCATGATGCAAAAATATTTTGAAAACTATTTTGTTTGAAGTAAAAGTTTCTATGAAATAAGTACGAGTATATTTTTATTGCATTCCATTCCTCCCTTCAATAGATATCATGGGATTTGATGTCCACAAAAACTTTATTTTATGTTCTCGCCTAGATTTACTTCTACTACGCTTTTAGGTACAGTTTCGAAGGCCTTTAACTCGTGTACATAGGTAAATAAAGTAGTACACACCAATTTCAATGGCTGTTTAGTTCTCCGAGAGACTAAGACCGGGTTGGAAGGGTGCGGGATTATTTTGGCTTAGTTACACAATTACATGTGGATTTATGCCGGCTTATCATTCTCCTTCGTGTCACAGCAGGAGGTACAGTCAGCGACACGCTAGGATACCCCTTTTTAGGGTTCCGCACCTCAAAAGGCAAAGCAGAACCATTATAGGACCACTCGTGCGTCTGTCTGTCCGTCTATCAAGGCCAATTTCCTCCGAAACTACTCGTATAAAAGGGCTTCCAGTTAGGATTCCAATTTTGTTTTTCACATTTTTTTAAAATTAATATTTTTGAAATTTATTTAAGAATTAGGCGAAAATTGTTCATTCCGATTGACATTCTTATTTCGCGTGTCGCTGAACGTACCTAATGTTTGTCGTTCGGTTGTTTAGAATAATTAAAATAATATTATTATATTTCACGCCACGCTACTTTCATTGAACTGTGTCGCACTTGGCATAGTCAAGTGTGAGTATCGAACAAATCCCCGCGTGTCCCTATTGACTACCAAGTCACAGGGGAAATCTTAAGCAAGATAGGATCCAGTAGTACAAAGTATCTCGCACTGTTAATCGGTTTTCAACGTTTAATGTTTGTTGCTTGCAGGAATAGGATCCTCCTCAGAGGGTTGATGCCTTTAGCTAGGTTGTTGATAAGGACAAAGGAATATAGGTACACTGCCCTATCTCATAAACGCTATTATGTTTATCCATTTGCTTGACGTTATTTTGTGTAAGGACTCGTAAAAAAAAACTTGTTAAAATATCAAGGTAGCAGCAAGGAGGTGGGAGTTGAAAACTCATTTTAGTAGTCCTTTTTGTGTTACTCTCTTGACTGGCCGAATTGAGCAAAAACTAAAATATGCCATTAAACGTTTTTAGGAAACAAAATGATTCTGTTAATGATAGAGCCACACAAACAACGCCTAATGCCAATATTCTTAAGTAAAGGTGACTTAAACAATGTAATATTTTTGTTTATTCTTGCGATTAAATTCGACCAGTACCAACCACCGAAGAAAAAAGGTAATTTGGTATAATAATATCCTGTGCTGTGTCATATTTTTTTCTCAGGTTTAACGCTGTTTAATATTACAAAAAGTAAGTACCTACAAAGTGAGAAAATACCACCCTACCTTCTTCAGCGGAGGAACATGGCCAATAATGGCCATATACCATGCGTTCGAAAATGTCCCACCCATAAGACCCTCTAAATACAGATTAGAACAGCAGCAAACCTGAGCATATTGCCGTCAAGCACCGACAGCCCGCATTTGGGTATGAAAGGATATCAGTTTTGATTGCCGCTTCCAAAGACACAATAAGGACGCTCGCTCTCTGTGTTTAGGCTCTGTCTGGGTTACGATCATTGCTGGTTCGGGATTATATTTTGAGTGAGTGTTTCTCCACTACAACTCCACTGTGAAAAAATCCCCCGAGTTGAACAAAAATAGGCCCTACGTATTCTAATAAGAAAATGTTAAGGGAGAGTTCTTGAAATTGACTCTACCTAAGCCGCTCCATGTCGCCTCTCTCTACGAACCACTCTAAAGCATAATTTAAAGAAAGAAAGAAAGAAAAGACAATACATTTAATTGACTTTTGGGTAGTTTTTTCGAAGGAGAATTTTGATATTAAGTACCACAACCGAAAGTGGGATGGTGGTTGTAGCCAGGTAGGCACATTATTAAAGCAAGAAAAGCTGTTTATCCTCCTTCAAAAAAGAAACTTATTATTTTTAATGGTTTTATTTACTTTTAATAACCGTTGGGAGACGTAGTTATCGATTTCCCACTACGGGCTCACAGACGTTGCGTTGCGTTTTTGTTAAAAAGTTTATATTTTAAATTCTTACGTAGTTTTTATAAGAACATGCGATACTTGCTCTTCTCTCAAATATGAGGAAAAATGACTTTTTTGCACTTACTAATATGACACCATAACACCTTGCTCGAGACCACCTAACCTCTGGCAACAAGGAACATATGCTTGAAAAACTCAACCTTTTAGGTGAAACTCCAACGACTAACTTTATAAGAACCTCAATCCATACAGGCAGAAACCTCAACACTAACCTATAGTACCTACCCAGGGGCCTTAGTCTGTAATGCAATAGCGTCTCGATAGCGTCTCAGCAAAAGGACAAAAACGGGGTTCAACGTTTTTCTCCTTCAACCAGGGAACTAATCAATCCTCTAGAATAAGAATCAGAATATTCTTTGCTGTACTACAAAAACATTAAAAGGACCGACAGCATTCATAAATCGTAGTTGAAGCCGTCAACTGGGAGCCCATTTTGGCACCATTGCGTTACAGGCTAAGGCCCCAGGTTCGCAAGGTAGTTCCCAACTCGTGGGATCGAACAGTGGCTGTGCAAACATATCGCTAGTTCACAGAGTTGCCCGCGCACTGTTTGTTTATTTTGTCGAAGCGATCGGCAACCCTAGCGAACTGTCAGGGCTGCCACTTGCAGGGAGAACTTTGTTGTTGGTAAAATGGTCTGTTGGAAACAAATCCACCAAAATTACAATAGAAACAATTCAGGTATTACAATACAATTTGTACAATTTTGGCTGGTTTAGGACTCTATGTCGAAACAGTTACAGTTACATTTCGTGTGGCTGGTGCTAGGTATATCATGGGTTAAAAGCTTAATGATGGACAAGTCTACGAAAGGAGTGTGGTGGGAAGCCCAAATTTTCACAGTTTTTTTTGGTTTGGTAGCTAAGCTGAGCTATTTTTGTTCAGCGATTTTTCGTTCAAGGCAATAAAATTGTATTATTTTAATTATTGTAAACAACAGAACAACAATAGTTCGGCTGAATCAACAAGAGTTAGAATTATGTGTTCTGGTTCTGGTCTAGTTTTTTTGGGCAGTGCCACTGCTTTGTCGACCAGAATACATAAATCAGCGTTTACATATTTATATTAATTATTACAAAGTCAAAGGAACATCACAGAGAGCAAAAATACAATTGTGATATCACCCGGTGCCAATAATAATAATAATAATATGATGAGATGGTAGTGAATAAATCTAGATCACCCACAGCCCTAGCTTTATGCAGTGTTCGTTGTCAGGAGTGTCACTAATGTTGAAGAGAAGTTTCTCCGATGTAAGTACTTACAGGAAAGAGAGGTAAGTAAGTAGCTACCGTAAACCACCGCAGAGCGTTCAGAAACTAGGGGCCTGAGTCTGTAACGCAATGGTGCCAAAATGGGCTCCCGGTTGACGGCTTCAATTACGATTTATTAATGCTGTCGGTCCTTTTAATGTTTTTGTAGTACAGCAAAGAATGTTCTGATTCTAATTCTAGAGTTAGTTCTCTGGTTGTAGGAGAAAAACGAGGAAACCCCGGTTTTGTCCTTCTACTGGGACGCCATCGACACGCCATTGCGCCCCTGGCATAGGTAGAATATGTATGTTCGGCCACCATCTCAGATACCCCATGGCAGCTCTTATCGCGCGCGGCATAAGGGCGCCAATCGAACAAAAAGGGGTATCTGAGACTGTGGCCGACTGTACCTAAGTAAGTATTTTCTTGATCGATTGAGTAACTCCCGATATCTGCAAGAGCGAAGAAATGTAACAGGTGCAAATCGAAGATTAATTATTAAAAATAGCGGTACTTGATTGGCTGAAACGAGTTTGACATAAGAATGAATTTAATATTTCTGTTACACTTGATCGCAAGTTCACAGTAAGAATAGAATAGAATATTCTTTATTGGAAAGTTCGGGGCGAACTAGATACTACTGTAATCATATGAGGTAGTGTCCACCCCTGGTGTCAGAGTCTTAAGGCCGCCCAAAGGGCCTCTAACATGGCTTAACGATTGTTTATAATCAACAACAACTGAGGCCAACGGTTTAACGTGCCTTCCGAAGCACGGAAGCGCTCAGATATTATTGCCACTAGCGGTCGCCCATCCATGGACTGACCGCGCCCGATGTTGCTTCTTCGCCAATCGATTAAGAATGGCTAGTCCAACTGCCCCTCTACCCTTGACGCATGTTTCCAATACCGTCGCAATATGGCGCAATTTACAAAATTTAATATTTTACAAATTAAGACGCATTTGTGTTTTTATTGAATAAAACAGCCTTACCTTTGAATAAACATTACAAAGTATTTAAAATCAAAGCATTACTATGCGAATTCAAAGAGAAATTAATTTTAAAACTTTTTCAATTTGATCGCAATAGCGTCAAGGGTAACCCCCCTGGGCTGTGAGCGCTTCTAATAACGAACTAATAATAAAATAGCGAACTACTAATAAAAATAGTATCCAGGCTTTTCACGGCCGACCGCAATCTACGTTGATTCATGAATGACCGGCGATACGGCCGCAAACAACATCGACTCCAATAAACAAAATGATACAAGACAACAGTGTTACAAATTACCACACCAAAATCTATCTTATTCTATATTCTGTTATTCTGGCCAACACTAAGGGTGGTATTAATAGTCGTCTGAGATCACCTTCTTGAGCTCGATCTCAAGTAGGTGAACTCAGAAAAGTCAAAATTAAATGCTAGTGTCAAGCCTTGGCTAATGTCAAACTTGAGTAGCTGTCAGCATATTAATAGACACTATCTTGAGATTGACATTGACATTAGCCAAGGCATTTGACTTTTCTGAGATCACCTACTTGAGTACGATCTTATGTCGATGACTATTAATGCCACCCTTAAAGTCTTTATGAAAATCTAAGATTAGAATTTGATAAAATAATTGTTTTGTTAGAATAAACGTAATAAATAATTTGAGATATTATAGGTTAAGAATTAAAGTTAAAATAAGAGTGCATTCTTCACCAACAAACTGTGCAGCAGTTTGGCAAATTTTTAAAAATTACGAATCATAAAAAAAAAAATGAGAAAATAGATAGGAAATAAAAATCTATAGAGTTTTTACAATCATAGTTTCTCAGTTTTGGGAAGGGTTTGAAAGAGTTGTGAGTATGTACGAAAGACGGAAGGAGTCGTAACCGGAGTTGGTGAAGATCTATAAAAAAATGGTGAAGATCTGATGAAGAACCTCGGAGATGGAGAACGGAACTCCTCAAAGGACAGCAGCAAATTATTCAGAATCAGTGCAATCTTTAACAGTGTATACCTTTTCACCAGTGAAGTCGTTATTATTATGTATTTTTGTTATTAATCGTATCTATTGAGTGAACACATTGTAAATTATCAAAACTATTGAGATTTTTTGAGATGCAGCATCGGTACCCAAATATCTCTTTTTACAAAATTGCGGTTACCCGTTCAGCCTGTTGGTATAATTAATGACTCATAAAAAAGCCGATAACAAAATGACGAATTTATCTTTTTACAGCTCAATTTAATATGACACGCTTCTCTATATTTGTTTTATCTCATTGTGTCCAGTAATGCCGAGCCAATTTCGCACTGTTGATAGTACAACCTCGGCAAACAAAACGAATATAATATTAACTCCCAGGAGATACATGTACTGCCTGCCACAGTAAATGCAGAACTACGCAATGTAACTTGGCTCTTGATGGAAATCGATGGACTCTATCATTCTAATTACTGTATTTACTAACATTTTTTTTATGTAGCCTGTACAATTCGGTAGGCAAAGTTTTTTGTTCGATAGTCCGTTATTGGCTTAATCGTATCTTTAGACAATATTGAGAAACTGATTTCAATATTTTTTATTTTGGTTCAGTAGTTTGGATTTTACAACGTTTCAAAGATACGGTTTTATGACGTCATGCGACGGTCTGCATACTGTTGACGGTCATAGGAACAAAACATTTTAGCGCATAAAAACAAAACTACTGGACCAAAATAAAAAATATTTAAATTAGTTTCTCAATATTGTCTAAAGATAAGTTTAAACCAATAACGGACTTTCGAACAAAAAACTTTGCGTACCGAATTGTACATGTCCCACTAGCTGGGCAAAGGCCTTCTGTCAGAGAGATAGTTCGAGCTTAATCACCACGCGTGCTCAATGCGGGTTGGCGATTTTTGCGTTGAGGGTATAATGCCTCATACGCTCAGGTTTCCTCACGATGTTTTCCTTCACCGTCAGCTAATGGTATTGCTACTACAAATTCACAAAATGTACGTAACTTTGAAATTAAACAAAGTCATAGATACATGCCCGCACCGGGAATCGAACCTAGGATCTTTCACTTCAGAGTCCACTGTTCTACCCACTAGACCACCACCGCTATACTTACTAACATATAGAAAAAGAAATAATGTTAATAACCCTATGGACATTTTCTGAATTAAATACTTTGAATTTGAATTTGAATTCAATTTTATACGAAAAATATGTATTTTAGTATTGCGATCAAATTGAAAAAGTTTTAAAATTAATTTCTCTTTGAATTCGCATAGTAATGCTTTGATTTTAAATACTTTGTAATGTTTATTCAAAGGTAAGGCTGTTTTATTCAATAACAACACAAAATGCGTCTTAATTTGTAAAATAATAAATTTTGTAAATTGCGCCATATTGCGGCCGTATTGGAAAAATGCGTCAAGGGAAGAGGGGCAGTAAGGTCGATCTAACTACCGTGAATTGTGATTGATGACGTCGAATAAGTCGCCCGAGTCCGAGAGATGACAAATTCGACCAAACCCGCACGTTTTCGCGATTCAGATGGCTTTTCAGCTGGATTGAATGGGGGATGGCTCTTCAATCTTCTTCTGGAGCTCTACCATAGGTTTACCCTACGTGTTTACGGCAAAAGTGTTTACGGTGGACAGGAAAGGTTTTTCACCGTGAATGTAGGTAACGTTTGTATAATCCGCGCGGGATGTAAACGGGATGCGACCTTTTGGAACTAAGACGAGCGCGGTAAGCAAACTCGCGTCGAAGCAACTTTGTCAAATTAAAATAAAACTGTATATTTTCGATTGACTTCGACAAGGTTCCATCCCATTCTCATCGCGCGCGCATTATAACTGTGGGCCTGCATTTTATTGCACAGAAAAGCCTTACATTTGAATAAACATTACAAAGTATAATATAAAATCAAAGCATGACTATGCGAATTCAAGGGTAACCCCCAGGTCTGAAAAAGGAAACGCAGTAATACGCAGATGCATAGTTAGAAAAAAAACCCTTCTTGATATAACAATAAAATACTCAGGAAGAATGTAATAAGTAAAGCTACAGTTTTATCTCATTGTACCCTGTACTTTTACTTCATCGAGCTAGCCAAGTTCGAAACCTTATTAACAAGTCTCTAGACTCCGAAGTCAAATAGTGTTGTGTAGATATATGACCATAACTGACTCAACGTTGTTTATCTTCTCCGTCTCTACCTCCGAAGTACAGTTGGAGACCCTAACAGTAAACCCTTTTTTGTATATTCGCACTTATGTCGATGGGAATAAGAGCTAGCGTGGCCGTTTGGTGGCAACTGTACCTGACGTTACCGACCGGCAAACACAAACAGAGCCCAAACAAGGGACCTACTCCCGATGTTTTGAGTTTAAGGCTGAAAGATAGCAGCGTGGCGGGAAATTTAAAATTTTCACTGTTTTTTACACTTTGTAGCTAAATTGAGCTATTTTTATAATATTTTCTTAGGTTTGCACGAGCACTATACATAATTTAAACACAGATTTTAACGGATTTAACACTCGTTTTATTAACTTTTTACATTTATTAACTTTTTACTTTTTTTTTTTTTTTTTAAAGGTCTCGAAACGTTGGGAAAATGTAAAAAGTTAATAAAACGAGTGTTAAATCCGTTAAAATCTGTGTTTAAATTATGAGCTATTTTTGTTTAGCGATTTTTCGTTCGCGGCAATAACTTAGTATTCTTTTCATTATTGTAAATTTAATTAATTCAGCCGATTATGTGTTCTAATCTACGAAAATTTTGAATTTCCCGCCACGTTGCTATCGTCCACCCTTAAAGTGCGCTGTCCGACTAGGACCAAACTTATTTAACTTTGACGCCAATATCGGGTTTATTTCGTTTCCATTGTAAGAATTACGGACTAACGACTTACTTTTCTTGATTACGGTACAATAATAATAAAAAAATAGAACTTTAAAAATCAAAAATCAAACCTTTGTAAAAATTACAGGTGGTATTACAGAACGCTCTAGATGATAGCATAAACTCTACCCGCTCAGTGATTCATTCGTCTGTGAGAGTTAAAACCATGTAAAGGGTTAGAAAGGGTTACGCGAAAGGGTTAGAAAAATACAAGGTTTTGAAACACGGACCTTAGTCCTTTTTCCGGGCCATCAAATTAACAATGTGAGTTTTCGAAGTAGACCCAGAATCCCAGGCGATCAGTCGGCAGCCACTAAAAGTACTGAAACTACTGCAACCAACCTGCAACTTCACAAGCAAAATATTGCCCCAGCTCGTCTGTTCGATTGCACAACTGGCCGCTGGACCGCCAATCGAATTGTACGCAACTGGAGGTCTGAATCGTGATCAGACAAATCGTTAAGGTAGAAGATATTGACTGAGAAGGGAAAATTACGGAAGTACAAAGTCATATTGGAGTTTTGATATATTTTTGAAACAATAGCTCACTTTGTGAAGATAATAGCGTGGGTGGTGCAGTAGGTGATTGCGATGACAGCGATGAAATAAAAACCAAACTGGATACTTTGAATGGTCCGCGTTTATTGTTCAGAATATAGGCATATCAATTCTTTATGATTATTGAAATAATTAGAGAAAAAACAAACACAAATGGTACGAACACAGGTGGACAGAGATAGAGACAGTGACATTGACATAAGAGAGCAGCCATATTGGAAGGTTAACAGAATAGGCAAATGTACACAGAGTAGGTAGTTTTGGGGGAGATAAATGGACAATTAAACACTTTGAAGAAGAAACTAGCTACAATGATGATGATGATGATGATAGGTAATCATCATTACCAGCCCACATTTGCTCACTGCTGGGTATCATAGACTTTTTGCCTTCACGCCATCCTCCTCGGTCTCTCACTGCAAGCATAAACGAAGTCGTACTCGTGATAGTGTAGGTATTTGTTCTTTGATTAGAGTATCATCATTAAAAGGTTATGAGTCTCTCAAGATATTCTAGTGGTCAACTAAGTTTCGTTTATTGCCCTTCATTCGTTGGCTAAGTTACTTATATTGCTTTACATGCCTTGGCTCAGCGAATCGAAAAAAACAATTGGGCACCTTAATTTAAAAAAAAAAAAAGGTCTTCCGGGCTTGTTGGCCTGAAAGACCAGACAGTTGGCCTTCTGTTTAGCTTAGTTCCGATGAGGTTGCATCTCTCGGTGGTAACGGGCGATTGGTCAGTATTTTAGTTGAAAGGATGCCAGCGATTTGTGTTTGATTTAGGCCGATTGCTCTAGTTCTGAGAGTTAAGCGTCCTAGTTTACTTGCACCCGAGTAGCAATAAAAGGGACTATTCCAATATACCCTTTGGAGTTATTGATTTTTTAACGTATCCACTTGTAGGTAAAAAACACAGTGTTGATACCGAGAAATTATTCGCATTACGAAACTAGCGTTAGGACCTAAATAAAGAGTCTTCCCTTTATTAGCTGTAGCTTTACTTATTACAGATCAGCTTTTTATGGCTACTAGCTATACTGGCTACATAGACATTAGAAATACATAGATACCTGAAATATTTTAGTCACCAACTAAAGTAGCAAGGGATAATATTATCGGGAATTCCTAAACCAACCCACCATAAAATAATAAAGATTTTTTAAAGATTAGAAGAAGATTGAAGATTTTTTTTTAAATTTTATGATAAGGTTAGAAAATTCGCAGACAGTACTTGACTCGGTAGCTCAATTGGTAGAGCGGCCTGCACGGAATGCAAGAAGGTTGCGGGTTCAAATCCTGTCCCGAGCGAATTTTTTAACCTTATAAATTTTTTTTATAAAGTTCCCTAGCACGGGTTAGTGCTTTAGAAAATACAAAAAGTGGTCATAAAATAATATGCAATGAGAAGGCAACAGTAGATACCTACAATCCTTCCGCATACATCTGAGATTTCCTAGCAGGAAAACGTCTTCTACGTTACAAAGGGAAAGTGTGACGCGTCCCGACAAGCAATGTGCAAAGGAAAGCAATAACGAATACAGATCAAAGGTCGCAGACTCCCTCAGGCACTCAATTCGCTGTTACATGATCATAACAATACATCTTTGGACTTGGAGTGTACCTATTACATTCTTGCATAGCTATGCATTGTATGAAACAGTCGGATGCGGCACTCTACGATAGAGTTATCTTACAATTTGCATTGTGAATCGTTTCTTATTTACACACATAGGTACAGGCATTTTTGGTATTCAGATTTTTTCTCTTTAACAGTTTGTGACAATAATGTATTTAATGCAGTTAAATGATACATAAAATGTATTTAATAACCTGACTTAATTTTGGAGCTTTTTGAATAAAGTAATGTCTTTTATTTTACCTCAAGGTACATTTCTAGTTACAAAAAGGTAGGTATGTAATCATGTTGCCAATTTTTTACACAAGTCTTGTTGTTGATGATCAATGACTGAACGTGTAACTTCGGCCTGGTGAAAAGGTCAAACCGATATCAGAAGGTTCTTATGGGTTGCACTTAGAGCATTCGATCCCGGGATCCCGGATCCCGGGATCCCGGGATCCCGGACCTTTTTCAGTCCCGAAATTTTCGGGGTTGAAATCTTCAAATCCCGGGATTTTCGGGATTAGTAGGTAGGGATAAAATTATTTTAAATAACAACGAAACGCACTCACTTCTCTTGACAATGACAATGTCAGAATAAAGTGTAATTTATTGTTATCTTTAGAACATAATTTTCGGGTTCAGAGTTACTCGAGTTTGGTAAAATCGGGCCTTAGTTGCTTTACTTTGACTAATGAAAGAAATAAGAGTGTTTTATTTTCATTTCAAAGATTTATGTAGAATGTTATTAGTTTGTTATAGTGATAATACATGTCTATGACCAAAGCCTGAGTACAAAATATGTTTTTGTTAATGAAACTTGATCTGTAATAATTTTATCTTAAGAACCCTCTTAAGATAAAATCTTAAGATAATCGACCCCGATTTATTTTGTTATAGAATTTAGTTTTTGTTTGTGTGAGATTAAGTCATTTTATAATCCTTGACCTCCATCGTCTGTTTTCTTTAATACAGTTGATTTTTTGTTTGTCTAAGACATTTATTTGGTAGTTCATTTGATAACTAATCAATAAAAGACTGAATTACTATAAAAAGATATATTTTTTCTAGCTTTTAAAAATCATTGTCAATCCCGGGATAATCCCGGGATCCCGGGAATCTGTTTAAAAAATCCCGAAATCCCGGGATTGGCGAAAGGGTCCGGGATCGAATGCTCTAGTTGCACTGCACTGCCATTGTACGATTGCCCGGAAAAGCATATCCACTTCCTTCGCAATCTATGTCCTATCTATAGGCATGTTGTATTGTACTGTTCAGGTCGAACCGAACCGAAACGGACGGGACAAAATTCAAACAAATATTACTGGTGGCGGCATCTATAAATCATTACGTAAATAAAGCATTTCCACTTCGGCGTGCGGCTTTGGGGCCCACGTTTGTGAAGCACGGAAGACCGGATCGCTTCACGACTTTTGAGAGTATTGTAGGTGCTATTTCACACATTTTTATAAACTTTCTATTGCACTAAGGGTGGAATTAATAGTCGTCAACTCAAGCGCGGGCTCAAGTAGGTGAGCTCAGAAAACCAAATCACCGAACAAAGGCTCGAGCTTGAGTAGCTGTCAGCATATAATTAGACACTAGCTTGAACTTGACATTGACATTAGCCAAGGTCCCAAGTAGGTGATTTTGTTTTCGGAGATCACCCTACTTGAGCTCAAGCTTGAGCTGACGACTATTGATGCCACCTCTAGGTACCTAACGCATTCTAAAGAGAAAGATGTCGGCGAAGAAACTTGATTTGGAGAAAAGGTGTGTCGGCGAAACGTGAATTATCGGATAATCGTGTGGTGAAATAAAAGATTGATAAAGATGTACACACGACAGCACATTGACCCTTACACGCTACCACTCTACTAGGTTACATTACGGGCGACTTTACAACAAAAGTGTACACTCTGACGTGCTTTCGTGGGTATTATTCAGCCGAGTACTTTCATACAGCTTTAAATATCACCTCGGTGTTACTTGTTTGGGCCGGCACGGTTTGCCAGAGGTTGCGGGTTGAAGGTTGAGGGTTCGTCTCGAGCGAATTTATCTTAAAATAGGTACATCTTCGTCGAGTAAATTTTCTGGCATCTTCCCGCTCTGCGGTTGCAGACTCGACCTTTTGTTGGATTAAAAAGGGTGCAGGATAAATGTACGAAATTAAGCCACGGAAACCGTTTTTCATTCGGCATTCAGTCGGCGGTCGAATTACGCTTCACGCGCCGCTGGCTATCGGACGTTTTGACAACTGTGGAAATGGAACTAGTGTTTCGATCGTCTACGCCTCGAACGTGCCTAGCAACTCCTGATGGTCTACAAGAACAGGGCCCTCAGCCTGTAACACAATGGTGCCAAAATGGGCTCCCGGTTGACGGTTTCAATTGCGATTTATTAACGCTGTAGGTCCAGTGTCAGGCCTTTTAATGTTTTTGTAGTACAGCAAAGAATATTATGAGTCTAATTCTAAAGGATTAGTTCGCTGGTTGCAGGAGAAGAACGAAAAAATCCCGGTTTTGTCCTTCTACCTGGGATGCCATTGATACGCCATTGTGTTACAGGTTGAACACAAAGGCGTTTCAATGGCGTATCAATGGCGTCTCAGGTAGAAGGATAAAACCGGGATTTTTTTCGTTGTCCTCCTACAATCAGCAAACTAATCCTCTAGAATTAGACTCATAATATTATTTCCTGAACGACAAAAAACATTAAAAGGACCGACACTAGACCGACAGCATTAATAAACCGTAATTGAAACAGTCAACCGGGAGCCCATTTTGGCACCATTGCGTAACAGGCTACGGCCCCAGGCGGTTCCTATTATTGCTTACATTGTATAAAATTGTCAAAATACAGGGTGTTGTTTTGGTTAGTGACCCAGGGATGATAGTTTTCGTAACGCTTGAAACTAAAAATAAGTTTTTTTTATAATTTTTATGCACAAATTCGATTTTTAATTTGTTTTATAATAACCGCAACGTGCGGAAACCCCCGGCCTTCTCAAAGCGCGCGCGCGATGTGGCGCCCGATATTGCAAGTGCCAGCGATATTATAATAGTAAGGGAGGCCACAATTGAATGATTTTTGCGTATTCTTAACTGATTTCAACTACTTAAATTAGTTTGCACGAGCAGGGCCACGCTAGGATACCTATATCTTGGTAGCTCTTAACTCTTGTATCAATCAAACAATAACTCTCCTTTTGTGCACTTTGGGTATGACTAATAATTAGAAAATTTCAAAAACCCCCGACCTTTTAATTTCAAATTAGCACTAGTGTCTCATGAACGCCTGAACCAATTTTGATAAAACATGTCTAAGAACACTCGCTGGAAAATCTGACTTCAAATAAAAAAAAATGCATTGGGTTCAACGCATCTTAAATGGGTTCAGCCCTTTAAGAGCTAACGGTGCCACAGACAGAAACACACACCACACATGAAGCGGTCAAACTTTAACACCTCTTTTTTTTGGGCCAGTTGTTAAAAAGAGCTATCCTTTAGTATAGATGCAGTCGGCCACCATCAAAATCTAACCTTTGCGGAAATCCTAATGGCAATATCGATAGAAAATAAATGGATCGCCATCGCGTGGGGTTAGATAATACTGCCGCGAGGGTGTATCGATGCCCGAGCCGGATTTGCTTATTCGATTGTGCCGTGCATTTTAAATAAAGTATTGCCTTCGTTTAAACCGGATAAGGCATCAACTTTGCACCCGGATATTGCGGATATTTGCGAATGTAAATCACGAAAGGCTTAGGAAAGAGATCGAAAACCACAATGTTAACATGTCGGCAAAATTCAATGGAGACTTTTCAACACGCAAATAGGTAACGTTGGCTAGGTTTTTTAATAGACTTGTAGTTGCCTATATAACCAAAATTGTTATTCATCTCTATCTAATTGTCCGATAAGGGGCACCACTGTGAATGTTGAAATGTTTTTTTAAAGTATGTGCAGAAAAGCAGCGACAAACCTTAACGGGGGCATAAAAACACCTCCTTGCTTGCGATCGTTCATAGAATACGTTAACCAAACACTAATAAAGCCCTATGCGACGTCACGTGACGTCACTCCACATAAACGTCCCCAGCTATCTTAACTTCATCTAAAAGACATTATTATTTAGTAGACGAGCCGGCGAGCCGACATGCTCTCGGCGCAATGAATCATGTCTCTAGCATGTTACAGGAGAGATATAAAATTTGTACACTGCCTCCGTTTTTACAAGAAAATGACTATTGTCTGTCTATCCCATCGTCTTGGTCACTAAACTGACAGGTCGAACTGCCATGTTAGTGAAAAATGCATGCCCTTTTTCACTAACGTGTCATTTAGTTGTCAAGGTGCTCACCAAAACAATATTAAGGTTATTTGGAAGAGATTGCTTTTAGCAATAAGACTGCCATCTCTACTTTTTGGTTGAGAAAATTCTTGTAAATAATAAATTTCTTGTGTACAATAAAGTGATCTCTATCTATCTATTTATGTGCCATGCACTTAGCCGCAGATAGGAACAACTGGCGACGCATCGTACGACACGGATTGCTCCGTTTGAATAACCACGACCCTCAGTGATAAGGATACCGATGCAAAGAGGAGGAGGATCTATTGAATCGTGATCGGATTTTGAATCTTTCTATTGAATCGTAACGGGATACCTGGGGCCTTAGCCTGTAACGCAATGGTGCCAAAATGGGCTCTCAGTTGACAGCTTCAAATACGATTTATTAATGCTGCCGGTCCTTTTATTGTTTTTGTAGTAAGTACAGCAAAGAATATCCTGATTCTTATGCTAGAGGATTAGTTCTATGGTTGTTGAAGAAAAAACGAGGAAACCCCGGTTTTATCCTTCTGCTGGGACACCATCGACACGTCATTGCGTTACAGGCTAAGGTCCCTGGGCCCTTGGCCTGTAACACAATGGTGCCATAATGGGCCTCCGGTTGACGGTTTTAATTACGATTTATTGATGCTGTCGGTCCAATGTCGGTCCTTTTAATGTTATTGTAGTACAGCAAAGAATATTATGAGTCTAATCCTAGAGGATTAGTTCGCTGGTTGTAGGAGAACAACGAAAAAATTCCGGTTTTGTCCTCCTATCTAGGACGCCATCGACACGCCATTGCGTAACAGGCTAAGGCCCCTGTTTTCTCACACCAAAGGCAGCAGTGTATGCGAGCCCTCACCGTCGAGATATTCTATTATATCTCGATGGAGGAGCGCCGCCGCTATAAATTTGACCAGGTAATGGAGTGTCACCGGCTATGCTAACGACGTTTTGGATAGCACACTGAGGGCATGCCACGAGTTGAACGCTAACCAGGGCCCTTAGCCTGTAACGCAATGGTGCCAAAATGGGCTCCCGGTTGACGGTTTCAATTACGATTTATTAATGCTGTCGGTCCAGTGTCGGTCCTTTTAATGTTGTTTGAGTACAGCAAAGAATAGTATGAGTCTAATTCTAGAGGATTAGTTCGCTGGTTGTAGGAGAACAACGAAAAAATCCCGGTTTTTTCCTTCTACCTAGGACGCAATTGATACGCCATTTTGTTACAGGCTAACGCCCCTGGGCGTCTATTCGCGTTGGTGGTTGGTGCTAGGCCCCTTTCGACGCGTCTGTGCGTCATAGTTTATTACCCATTGTACACTTTTCCACATTTTTATTGCCTCTCATAAAAGCTTATCTTCCTGGAACGCACAGAATCGTCCAAAGGCACTGCTAAGTAGTCACACACACCACACGTGACGCACATACTCGGCGGTCGCACCCGGCGTACGTTCCCGAGATAGATGCGCATATACGTGACCCAGGCACTGTTCGAAGTGATACGAACAGTATTGCGTCATGAGGCACTGGAGGATATTAAAAAACAAGGCACCCGTGCAAAAACGGCTGGCAATCAGTGCGTTAAACTGTGTTCAGTGGCACCTTCTCTCACACTAGATGGGTGAAGTATTATTTAAATTGTAAGTGTTTCTATGCTGATTTCCTTTTGTTTACTTTTCTGTACCAACGCTGTAAAATGCGCGTTTTTTTTTCAATTTCGATTCCAATTACTCGGACGACGCCTAGGATGTCTTTAGATAAAATAGATTTGCCCAGCACCCATATCATACTCTCAGCTTAGTCGACCTACTTCTTAGGGAAGACTTACTAAGTTGGCTCATCAGTTTTCGTATGATTTATCGTCTGACTCGCGCTAGGCCTTCTAAGCACTGCCTTGTGGTTTTAGCTCCACGGAGGGTTTTTAGCCGGAACGCGTGCTGAAAGTCACCGTGGCCTGGACTTATCGCAGCGTGCTTTTAGAGGAAGTATGTTTGCTGTGTGGTTTACTGCAAAATACTCACAGCGTTGAAGTCTGGAAATGGCCAGGCTTTGAAAAGACTGCGGTATTTTTCAGTTACAAGCTAAAGCTTGAAACTTCATGAACGTGGAATAAGTTGATGGCTAATCTTTGGCTGCACAGTATAAATTGCGTCATTCCTCCTCACTCGCAAAGTAAATCGATCGGGACCTAAAAACAATGAGATAACTATAGAAAAATAAGTGTCCGAGCGGAAGGGTTAAAAGAAGAGGTCTCATTGTTGTATATTTATATTCAGAGTGCAATCAAATTCGATAGCCGAACTTTAAACAGGCTTTCTACTCGTCAATACTGATAAATTTCACCATGGGGCAGAAATAATCTGCTGTTTTATAAATAAAGTACAGTATTGCGTCTATCTTAAGAACAGCAGATTTTTTTGGCCCATTCTTTGCCCAAATAGTACAAGTTGATTATTGATGACTAGAAATTCTGCTGGCAGTCGAATTCGATTGAATACTGCAGTAATATTTACGGCAATAAACTGTCATTATTAGGACGAAATGAGTTCTATCCTCTCAAAAAGTTTCTCCTGCATTGTGTTGTGGTGCAATTTTTCAACGACAGCCCGAAATGGAGAACGCTAATTGGTCCTAAGATGGTAGAGACAAGGTTGGAGACTCACCAAGCTCTGTTAATTGCTTTATCGTTCAAAACAAACTGCTCGATGTATCTTTAATAGGAATGTGCTTCCAAAAAGGTCTCTAAGGTTTATTTGTAAAAAGTTTTCGTTTGTGCAATAAAGAGTTACTTACTTACTTACTTACTTAAGGTTGCGTCACGTTTCTTTTGAGGTCAAAAACTAAGGGTGGTATTAATAGTCGTCTGAGATCACCTACTTGAGCTCGAAGTATGTGAACTCAGAAAAGTCAAATGCTTGAGATTTGGCTAATGTCAAACTTGAGTAGCTGTCAGCATATTAATAGACACTATCTTGAGATTGACATTAGCCAAGGCTTGACATTAGCATTTGACTTTTCTGAGATCACCTAAATGAGATCGATCTTGGACAACTATTAATGCCACCCTTAATAAGCGACATAAGTAATAGCATATCTTGCCCAATAACCCATATTAAATTTTTCGTTGAACTTACCAAAGATTGCACCGTCATTATAACAAACAGCAGTTACTGATGGTACCATATAAAGCTAGCGAGAGATAGAAGGATAAGTCGAAAAGCTTGCCATAGTATCGAATTGCCCAGTGCATCACCACCGCTACCCTATTAAAACCGGGGCACGGCGGACATTTGTTGCTTTCCACCCTAATCTTCCCCGACTCAAGACGTCGGAGCAAAATATTACCGCTGCAGCCAATAGCTCGACTCATCATAACGTCTGAGGGCAAACATTTGGCCAGAGTCGACTGGGGTTGCTCGGCTCAATCACTTTACTGGGACCTGAGTCTGTAACGCACTAAGGCCTTTTTGCATCTACGTAATCAGATGATTTATACAGCGTCCAGCAGCACCTTCACTCACACTAGATGGGTGAAGAGACCACTCGGCGCTGCAGTGCCTGGGACATTGTTTTAGATGGAGTAGGCTTGCCCAGCACCTATACCATCCTGACAGCATAGTCGACCTAGCCCACCCAAAGACAGGTCAATACGTGTGGAGCCAACTGAGCCGCGGGTTTCCTAACGGTGAAGGAAAATATCGTGTAACGCAATGGTGCTTCGAAATACTCCCAGTTGTAGGCTTCAATTACGATTGGTTAATGCTGTCTGTCGATTGATTTTTAAATAAGTCCCAGGCACTGCAGCGCCGAGTGGTCTCTTCACCCATCTAGTGTGACTGAAGGTGCCACTGGACGCTGTATAAATCATCTCATTACATATATGCAAAGGCCTTAGTTTTTTAAATGCTGTCTGCGCTTTTAATGTTTTTCTAGTTCGGCAAAGAATATTATAATTCTAGATGATTGTTGAGTTGATTATTGACCTACAATGTCTAGTGGGAACTTCACTCACAATACATAGGTGGGGTGACCACTTGTACGCTGCAATGCCTGGGACATATTGAAACCCAAAACTGCTATCAACTAAATTTAATCCTTGGTAAATATTTCTTTCAGCATTATTTTTAACTGACTTCAAAAAAGGATGTACTCAATTCGACCCGTAGTATATATTTTTTAAGTGTGTTTACTCAGAACTTTTTTCTAGGTGAACCGAATTTGATAATTTTTTTTTGTTTGAAAGGGTATACTTCCCATGTGGTCCCATGAATGGTGAAGATCTGATAAAGAACTTCGGAGATGGAGAACGGAACTCCTCAACGCACAGCAGCAGATCAGTCGGAATCATAACAGTGTACCTTTTCATTAGTGAAGTCGGTTTTTAAAATTTTGTTAATTGTACAGTTATTTTTACAACAAAGTGTTGCACATTACCTAATATCCCCGTTATCCCCCAAATACCAGCACCGGGGACGTTTTAAACTAACCTAATTTAGTTGGCTGAATAAATAAGTGTCCCCGTAAGCCCCATGTTTCCATGCAAATGATATAGCTTCCAGACTTAAGTCGGCGCAATTTATTCCTAAGGATGCAAGTTTTTGCCGTCGTACCGTTTTTAATTACCATAATTAGCATTGAAATAAATTACTTAGGTCTCAGTTCCGCACTATTGCGCCAAGATTGCAGATGGTTTATGGGGCTGGACTCAACAATACTGGTTGAGTTATGGCCTTTCAATTAATAGGTTGGGAGCTGGTGACCAATAGAGATATTTTTTTGTACATGGCTGGGAGTTGGTAGGCTGATAGAGTAGACTTTGCTGTGTCTGGGAAAAATATTTTAAAACTAATTACTAGTGGTTCGCCCCAAACTGTGAACTCGCGACCCCAAATAAACTTAACAACCCCACATCTCGGCAACCCCTCGACCGATTTGGCTCATGTTCGAATTTAAAAAATATTTTAATATCATTTACCCGCCTGCCAAATTTCTTACGATCCGACCAAATTTACTCAAGTTATCGCCGAACGAACATTCATACATACATACATACATACATACAAACATCCATACATACATACATACGTACAAACATACAAACGCCGGATTGTTCCAGTAGACTCGGAGAACTTCGCTCGCCTCGCTCGCTCGTTCAATTAATAAATTAAAAAATCCCAGACTCAGCAAAGTCTACTCTATCAGCCTACCAACTCCCAGCTTTGTACGAAAAAATACCAGTCACCAGTCTCAACCTATAATATTATTGACATTGACCAACGAATTAAACATCAACGCTTTACTTGGCCAAACGTTTTCGAGAGCGTGACAGAAGAAGGAAAGATCTTAAGAGTAGACGATAGCAAGGTGTCGGGAAATTCAAAATTTTCACAGACTTTTACATTTTGTAGCTAAACTGAACTATTTTTGTTCAGCGATTTTTCGTTCGCGAGAATAAAACCGTATTCTTTTCATTATTGTAAACAACAGAACAACAATAATTCAGCCGATTATGTGTTCTGGTCTACGAAGCAGTGGTACTGCCCAAAAAACTTGTCGTAGACCAGAACCCATAATCGGCTGAATTATTGTTGTTCTATTGTTTACAATAATGAAAAGAATACGGTTTTATTCTCGCGAACGAAAAATCGCTGAACAAAAATAGCTCAGTTCAGCTACAAAATGTAAAAAACTGTGAAAAATTTGAATTTCCCGCCACACTACTATCTTCCAGCCTTAAATTCCTTATAGTTGGTTTTCTTTTAGTAATATCTACAGGGTGCACTCTAAGTCGATAGCGAAACTTTACGTAGGCTGTCTACTGATCACTACAAACAACTTGTACTAGGTGGCAAAAAAATGGAGCGAAAAAAATATCAGCTATTTCATACATTTTGCACAGTACTGAGTCGACCTTTTGTATGGAACAGTTAATATATTTTTCACTCCATTTTTTTCGCCACCTAGTACAAGTTGTTTGCATTGATCAGTAGATAGCCCACTTAAAGTTCCGCTATCGACTTAGAGTGCACCCTGTAGATAGATGTCTATCGAGTCTGCCTGTATGAGTAAAGTGCACTGCTGGGCCAATCCCCACCATCCAAAAAGTAATATTGACCATGGTATGTGGGTAAATATGTATGCATGAATTGTATGGTAGTGGCCACAGAATATTTAGGCCGCCCAAAGGGCTTCTGACATGGCTTCCATCATTAACCCATTCTCGGCCACAGTCCAGTGACTGTCCTAGACCTAGAAGAGATATTTATATTATTTAAAGATAGTACCAAAGTACCAGCGCTAATCTAATTAAATTCGAATAAATATATTAAACTGTCTAAAGATACCACTGAGCTAACAGCTTACTTGAGGCGGGCAGCGTGAAACGAGATTCATAATAATGTGGAGCCTCCACTAAACTCCACTTGTTGTAAACAAACGAGGAGCTAGGAACGGCAACATACAAGGTGTTACAAAAGATCCTAACTCTTTTTACAGGGTAATATCACGCGGCGATAGGGATCACAACCTATTTTTTTTTGCTCTTTGACGTTCCGTTGATTTTTAAATTAATAAAATGGGAACGTTGTAGAGGAAGAAAAGTATTTTTGAAAATATTGTTTCCATTGACTTTCACAATGTTTCAACAAAGCTATGCGAATGCAAAACTACACACACACAAACATATTTTTTAATCAGAGCTAATACCAAAAACAAAAAACGTTTAATTTTGAGGTTATAAAATAAAATTAGTTTTTTCCAACTTTTTTTTACAGAATTGACATCCTGTTGATCCGTAGGTTACACCCTGTAGAAAGAGTTAGGATGTTTTGTAACACGTTGTAGACCTTATCAAGAGATAACGCTACTTCACTGCACTAATTGCAAGTTCTACGAAAACGGTCGTAGCAGTGCTACGGCGTAGTAGTAGCTACGGCGTAAAGCAAGGTTAGCGCTTCTGGAAAGCAATTTTGCGTTTGCCACGTTTCTGCTGATTGTCTGTTTGACAATTAATTGGACTCTATGAGTATGGGTTAAGGAGGGCGGCACTTCTATACAACGTGTTACAAAACATCCTAACTCTTTTTACAGAGTATAACCCACTGGTGTAACCTATTTTACACCCCACACATACAACTCTTTTAAAACACTGTGAAAGTCAATGTTTTCATATTTGAAAAATACTTTTCTCCTACCACAGCGTCCAAATTTTATTAAAAATCAACGGAAAGTTATAGAGCAACAAACATTTTTAGGTTGTGATCCCTAACACCGGGTGCTATTACCCTGAAAAAATAGTTAGCAAATTTTGTACCACCTTGTATAATGAAAAGGATGAAGCCATAATACAGAGTGTAGCCCATGATTGTGACCATATTTAGTCCTTTATGTTTTGTCACCAGAAATTTTATTTCGTAATCTTTTTTGTTTGATTGAGCCATTTTTGCCGCGTGAAATTATAGCTACCATGGAGTATCCCAGCTTACGCTAACCATCAGCATGTTCCGCTACATTAGAAAACTTTTTCATCAAAAAAATATTGTATGTACTTAGGTTTTTTCTAACCTCCATATCTGTCGCGGACGTCCAACGTCCAACAGCGCTTTTATTCCCTCAAATATTCAAATAGGTCCACGTTGCTTTACTTCCTTTTAACTTTACACAAAAAATATTCAAGCACACTTCTTAAGCTGAAAAAAAAAACGGTTTTGTGTCAAACTGAAAGCCTCTTTCCGTATCTACTTTATTTCTGAATAATAGAATCTTTTTACAGTTCCTTTTTCGGCTCATTCTTTAGGACTTGGTTGGACACTTCACTTTATTTTTCTTTCTTTTTTGACAGGACACCTTTTTTCATTGAAATAAAACTGATCGTTTTTAATTTATAACGATGATAGCGTGACATTGTATCTTTGGCTTTGGCTGGTTAATAAAGTTTTATAGTATACAGGGTGTTAAAAGACCGCCAACAAAGCTGGAAACCATGTATTGTCCTCATCATAAGGAACATTTTTGCCCAAGGAACTATGCCTGGGAAATCAACGGTTTCCGAGATAATGAGGTTCAAAGTCGGACTTTTCAAAACTTTTTTTTTGCAGAAATGCATTCAGTATCTAGTTCTCAACATACCTTCTCAAGAAGCCATATCAAAATTATGCATATTTCTTGCAAAAAACGACGTTAAAATTGCAACCCGCAATGTATTCTAAACATCGGCACTTCAAGCTTAAGTAACATAAACTGATACCTACGCTTGCAAAATATGACTTCTGTACGTTACACGTCCATTGCATGATAAAATATTTTTCAAAATTATAACCCAAAAAACCAAAATAATTTCCCAGCAATAATTTATCGAAAAAGTACTTTGTTTTGGTGTCTAGTATGCGTGGCTTTCGGGTCTGTTGGCGGTCTTTTAACACCCTGTATACGCACAGTACATGATAACAATTGTCTAATTCTAAATATAGCATGTTATCTAATCTAATAATATAAATTCAATTCAATTTCAATTCATACTTTTATTTCAGAGAAAGTCCATATGTGTTAGTTGTACAAAAATAATACTTAAGATGAAATACGTCTCACAACTAGCGCCGCCAACGAAAAAAAAACGAATCTTTTTTTTGGATGCATTTTTAGCAAAAAACGCTCCTGTGATTTCTCAACGCGAGGCTTAACTATTTTTAGGACCTAAGGTTTGGATTCCAAATCCTAGAACTTAAGAATGCAATCGATTCTCGCCAAAAGTGGCCACTTTTGGCGAGAATCGATTCCATTCGTAGGAAATCCAATTCTGGAATCCAAACCTTAGGTCCTAAAAATAGTTAAGCCTCGCGTTGAGAAATCGCAGGAGCGTTTTTTGCTAAAAACGCATCCGAAAAAAAGATATGATTTTTTTTCCATTGGCGGCGCTAGTTGTGAGACGTACGGCGTCTTAATACTAATATTAGTAGAGATCATACAAAATGTAATTGTATTTTTTTTTTTAGCAATGTATATCAGAGTAATTTGATACAGGTACTTTGTACTTAATAGGAGGCCCCAGCAGAAACTTATGTAATGAAAATGCGGTTCTTGAAATAAACATTTATTATTATTATTATTTGTATTTAAATTTTGTTTTTCTCTTTTTATTGATAAAAAGGTTGTTAATAAATGGCACGATTATTATTATATAGTATAGTATAGGCACGTATAGGTAACAAAGATCAAATAGGGTCTTTTTCAATGTGCCTAACTTCGTCGTCGTCGTGTTAGTCGTGTTAGTTACACCATTTATAACTCGGGAACGGGTGGACCGATTTCTATGATTTTTAATTTGTTGGATTTCTCTCCGCCCTGAATAGCAGAATAATCATTAAAACAACGGAAAAACACACGAGAACAAAAAGTCTGCGTGGACGAAGTCGCGGGCAAAAGCTAGTTAGATATAACTTAACTCACTGCTGTACTTATTTAAGTGTAAATCGGCCTTTAGACATCAGAATATTCTTATTTGTGGTTCTGCAGATGAAACCGTTTTTTGAAAACACCGACCGAATGCATAATCTGCATCAAAAATCGAAGCACTCGCACAAATGAAAGAGCCTCTCAAAAGGTGTTCCATTCGTTACATGGAGAGGGTCAATATTCAGAGCGGGCACTGGGGGTTAATTCTCAGGTATGTCACATTCGAGATTCTACGAAGAAAACCTTAGCAACAAGTCACATTCGAGATTGCCGAGAATTGGGAAGGCAAAGTTTTTTGTTCGAAAGTCCGTTATTGGCTTAATCTTATCTTTAGACAATATTGAGAAACTAATTTCAATATTTTTAATTTTGGTTCAGTAGTTTGGATTTTTTTTTTTTTTTTTCAAAGATACGGTTTTATGACCTTCACGCGACGGTCTGCATACTGTTGGCGGTCATAGAAAGAAAACATTTTAGAGCATAAAAACAAAACTACTGGACCAAAATAAAAAATATTTAAATTAGTTTCTTAATATTGTCTAAAGATAAGTTTAAGCCAATAACGGACTTTCGAACAAAAAACTTTGCCTACCCAATTAGCCCCCTGTATCCGCAAGATGACGCTCCCGAGATAAGTGAGCGGGGTGAATAGGCCGGGTTTCGACCGCGGATTTATCTTCTCTATCAGAAGCGCTCACAGCCTAGTTGTACTAGCCGTTCTTAATCGATTGGCAAAGTTAAGCAACAACGGGCGCGGTCAGTCCTTGGATGGGTGACCGCTAGTGGCAATAATATCTGAGCGCTTCCGTGCTTCGGAAGGCACGTTAAACCGTTGGTCCCGGTTGTTGTTGATTAATGACAATCGTTAAGCCATGTCAGAGACCCTTTGGGTGGCCTAAAAACTCTGACACCAGGGGTGGCCACTACCTCATACGATTACCTACCCACCAGTAGAAATAGATAGAGAACACTTTATTTTACAGTCGGTCACACGCTAGGATACCCCTCTTTGTTCGATTGGCGCCCTTATGCTGCACGGGGTAAGAGCTACCATGGGGTATCTGTGACTGTGGCCGACCGTACACCAGAAATTAATTATTTACAATAATTTTCTTAAACTGATAGTACAGAGACCAGTACAAAATAAAGAAGGAAATAGTCAAAAGGTCAATGGTTTGATAGGTATCAGGTCATGCATTGAATAACTACTAAATTAAAAAAAAAACAATATCCCCCACATTTTAGCTTCAAATTAGCTTATCTAATTTATAAACGGCTCAATCGATTTTGATATAATATGTTCTAGAACACTCGCTAGAAAGCCTGCTTTCGAATAAAGAAACCGCATCCAAATCGGTTCACCCATTTAAGAGCTAAAGTGACAGACACACACACATACACCCTCATAGCGGTCAAACTTATAACACCCTTCTTGACAGGTCATAGGTAAATAAAATATCTACAGGGTGCAATTGAATTCGATAGCCTCGCTTTTAGTAGGCTGTAGACGATCACTACAAACAACTTGTAGGTACTAGGTGGCAAAAAAAATTAAGTGCAAACAAATATATCAGCTGTTCCATACATTTGGTGCAGTAATTGAATTCGATTGCACCCTGTTGTTGTTATTATTGTGAAAATCTACCTTAGGATTTATGTTGCGGAATGAATATGTCTGGTTTCTGATTAGAGGGCTGTCTACTGCACTCATGCCCATACAAACTGAGAAACGTTTTGTTACATCTAAATACTAGTCACTCAGACTCTTTAGTTAGTTCTCATACTGCGCAACAACAAAACTTCTGCAACAAAACAGCGATTCTGCAAGGGAAAATACGGGGACGCCGAAGACCTAGGCCCGGTTTCTGAGTTGAGAGTTTTACTAAGCACATACTTACGTATCGCTCTGTCACGCTCTTTTGTGAGAAATCTGCAGAGACAGGACGATACTTACCCATTTGCTTAGCAAAATTCTCAACTCAGAAACCGGGCCCTAGCCGCCCAAAAACATCATGGCTCCAAAATCTCGCAGAATGGTTCAACACAAGCCACACACAACTCTTCCGAGCCGCAACATCACGGGCCAAAGTGGCCGTAATGATAGCCGACCTCCGATAGGAGATGGCACCAAAAGAAGAAGTTAGTTCTTTAAAATTATCAGATTTCATTGATTTTCAGATTATTACCTGTCTGTACGTTTTATTTTTCTAACCCCAATCCAAAGAGGGGTCTTATAAGTTTGACCGCTATGTGTGAGGCTATGAGTGAACCAATTTGGATGCAAGTTTTCCATTTATCAAAATCGGTTCAGCCGTTTATGAGTTTAGCTAATTTGAAGTAAAAAAAGTCGTGTTTTTTTTTAAATTTGTATTAAGTAGTTATTGAAATTCAAAATACCTAGATCAATTATAATTTATTTCAAAAAAAACAATTCATACTATCATTCTTTGAGTGCGAAAATACATCGCGTTTGCGGGAAAATGCTAGTAGTCGATGCATCACTATTAGCTGAACCAAGTTTCGTACAAGTAAGAGATTCTTCAGTGAGCTCATTGATGGATGTGATATGTCGAAGTGTTTTTGCCCCCGGTCGCATAAAGCTAGAACCTGTGCATGGCTCAACGCGAAAGGTGTTGAGCCCGCACAACAATGAATTCGTGTCCTCCCTTTTTTGCTCTTTCGGGAATTTAACATGAACAAAATCTGTGTATAATCCGCGCGGAACGAGAATGGGATGCTACCTTGTCAAAGTGAATCGAAAATGTACTACATTTACTTTGACAAGGTTGCTTCGACGCGTCGACGCAACTTGGTTAAAGTAAATGTTGTACCTACATTTTCGCATTTGTGTAGGGTAGCATCCCATTCTCATCCCGCGCGGATTATACCTGTCAACTCAGCCTGCGGAAAGGGTTGAGCGCGCACAGTAAAGTTTGTGTCCTTACTTTTCAGTTATTTTTCGAATTAAACATGGACAAAAGTTGTGTACTAGTGACTATTAATACGTGACCTAATCCTCATTAAGTAGGTTAATAAAAAAAATTGCCATGCTAGTCATAGTTAATTAAAGTTTTAATTATGAAAGCAAATAATTATGTAGGTTCTACAAAGTGTTTATTTCTAAATATTTATCTTATTAAGTCGAAGTATTAAGTACAAATAATGATGAAACTATGTTGCGTTAAAACTGTACAACATTAGACGTTGATGCATACACAGATTTTGTTTAATCGGATGAGTGAAGGCCAAAGTCTGTGCACTGTTTAGCACCTAACAGCGTTGAGCCATACACAGGTTTTGGCTTTATGCCCCCCGGTGTACCGACGGAACACCGTCGATAGCTGTGCACTTCTTTATTATCTGCACTGCCGAGATCCGCGTCCGATTCCGAATGTAAATTCGATTCCGCCGCTTTAACGGCGGATTTACTTTTCCGCTGTTTTTAATGTGTTTGCACTGCCCGCGGCAGGTAACTGGATGATTAAAATGCTCTTTCTTTTAGTGCTGTCGGTGCAGGTTTGTTATTTTTATAGTAGCTTTGATCGAGGTTTTTGTGCATCCAACTGTGTTTAAGCGCCAATTTCACCGCTTCGGGATCGATGGTTAAACGCCTGAGATTTGGACCTAAAAAATCAAACGTCTGCATTCGATTACGATTCCGAAATTGTGGAAACAAAGTGAAATTGCCAGATAAGTAATAATTTGTTATTGTTTATGAATGATGACAATAAGAGGCGGCGAGCAGGCAGAGTTCTTTGTTTCTATCCTGATCTGAGCATAGCTCAATGAGCAATCGCCTATCAATTTGCACCAACTCAATTTAAACTAATAGCATCCTACCACTGTAAACTGAATATTTAAGTACGGTTACACAACTATACTTAAACATGTAGGCACTCGTAACTTGGCCCATGGGGGATGGCGACACTCCCGTACAACTGACAGCTAAAGCTGTGGCAATATTTTAGTTCCTTAGATCCCCGTCAGTCAAGATTTCGTGTGCTCTATTATTATAACAGTCTTTCCCAATCTTTTTCAAGGGCGGACGACCCTTAGGGTGGCATTAATAGTCGATGACTTTAGATCGAACTCAAGTAGGTGATCGCAGAAAAGTCAAATGCTAATGTTAAGCCTTGGCTAATGTCAATGTCAATCTCAAGATAGTGTCTATTAATATGCTGAGATCTACTCAAGTTTGACATTAGCCAAGGCTTGACATTAGCATTTGACTTTTCTGAGTTCACATACTTGAGATCGAGCTCAAGTAGGTGATCTCAGACGACTATTAATACCAACCTTAAAAAAGTGCGCCTTGGGCCTTGGCGCTAACTTACCAAGATTATCAACTTCCGAAAAAACATACACAATTGTTGAAAATATCAATAGGAAAGTCGAATTCCTCCATTTTCATTTATATGTATGTATGTATAGCTTGTATTGGTAATAGGTATTTAGTCTAAGTAGTTTATTATAATTAGTAGGCATAATTAGGTTATTTTACAGTTTATGCAGTAATATTTAATTTTGTGCATGTATGTGTACCTGTTTTATCAATCTCAATTCCTATCCATAAAGGTTTGCTGGAAGAAATCTCTTACAGAGATAAACTCGCCTTTGTACATGTCTTTTCTTATCTAATGTGTTTTGTGTGCAATAAAGAATAATAATAAAAAAGATTAAACTGTGAACTAAATTCTGAGAAAATTGCCAGGTGATTTTTGTTTGCGGACACCCTGGAACGCAAGTTGGGAAACGCTGATCCATACGTATATACTAGTTTTGAGCTCTCGCTTGTCACATAACCCGCCATCACTTGTGGCCAACCGCAATCGTCAAGACAAGTCTGAGTCGGGCGCAATTCATGTCGAAAACCATCCTTGTCGTGCACCTGTGCTGATGTATAATAAGCTTTTTGTTCTAGTATACAAGGGCGAATGAATATGCACTGGTATGTTGGGAGTAGTAAGGGTACATTTTAGGAGGATAGTGTGTTGTAATCTGAGGTGTTGTGTTCATACAATACAAGGCTAGTGCATTATTTTTGAGTATTATATGAGAGCACTAGTGAACTGTCCGCGACTGCGCTCGCTTTATGTAAACCTTTTTTAAAATTAAAATTTACTCTGTCCTTATAAAATTGACTTGCACGTACGGTCGGCCACAATCTCAGATACCCCATGGCAGCTCTTATCGCGCTCGGCATAAGGGCGCCAATCGAACAAAAAGGGGTATCTGAGACTGTGGCCGACTGTACCAGGTCCTAGGATATCAAAGCCTGAAGTGATGAAATCGCCGGCAAAGGCAATTTAAGTACAATATGTCTGAAAATAAAGACTTTAGAACTACTGCTTCGAAGTATTAAGATTTCCAGTACCAAAACTTATAAAAAAAGTTATTAAAAATGTTATTAAAAAAGTTTAA
>OX439382.1:2108321-2284491 GCA_949319315.1 Zelleria hepariella | reverse complement strand
AGTGGAATAAAGTCCGGCAGGATAATTTTGTACCCGTGGGAATGTTCCATCACGTGTTCCTATCTTGAAACACACACTCTACACTTTATTTACAAAATAACAGTTTAAAAAAACTAAAAAAACACGCTTTTATAGCTAACCGAACTAAAAAGTAGAAAATAATTTTTAATTACAAACAGTTTAAAATTATAATAAAATTTAAGTTATTAACAGAATAATACAATTCAGAGTAAAAAGCGTGGGGTGCTCATATATTAAATGTTACAATAATTGTATTGGCAACTATCTATGAGATGCACCCCACGCTTTTTTTACTCTGAATCGTATTATTCTGTTAATAACTTAAATTTTATTATAATTTTAAACGCTTTGTAATTAAAAATTATTTTCTACTTTTTAGTTCGGCTAGCTATAAAAGCGTGTTTTTTAAATTTTTTATACTGTTATTTATTTTTAATTTTTTAGTTCAATTTTTCAATTTTTTTGTAAATTTCTGACATTTCTAGCACTCAAACCTCAGTTGGCTCCTTAGAGTCTTTTGATCCCTACATGAAAGAGAATCGATTGGCATAAACATTTTTTTTTTGGTATTTTAGATTTTTTTTGCTGACCGTACATTTTTTCCAAAATCTGTGAATGCAGTTCATAATATCTCAAAAAGTTATGGAAGGTCTCCTAAGAACGTTTTCCTGTAACTATAACGGTTAAGGTACCTGCCCTTACTGCCCCGTCTCAAAAATCCACCCTGTATAATGGCACTGTAGGGGTATAATGGGAAACTGTTATCAAATTATTGCATTGTCATTGGTCCTTGATACGTATGCAAAGTTTCAAATTAATCAGACTTCTGGAAATTGGTAAAAATTATGCTCAAAGATTCCGTTACATACATACATACATACAGGCCAAGCTTATAAAAGCGTGTTAAAAATAAGGCAGCTATCAAGAAAACGGTGGTTTGATAAATTGTACATTATTATCGGATGAAGCCTTCACAATATTTCTTAGTAACTGTTATAGTTTCTTCAACAAACAAAGCCACTACTGCTTACTGGCTGGCAAACATAGAAAACTAAACGTTGAGTTCTTATTGCTTGAGTTGTAAGCGTCAGAGTCGAACAAAACATACACTTGCTTCATAAAGTCGCAGTACCTCTAGTATAAGTAGTTTATATTCCGTGTTCACATAACTTTTTTGTATAGGTCTGAAAGAAAGTTAATCATCCATCGAACCGAGAATTTCAGACATTCATTATACAGGGTGTTAAAAGACCGCCAACAAAGCGGGAAACCACGTATTGTCCTCATCATAAGGAACATTTTTGCTCAAAGAACTATGCCTGGGAAATCAACGGTTTCCGAGATAATGAGGTTCAAAGTCGGACTTTACAAAACTTTTTTTTGCAGAATCCCATTCAGTATCTAGTTCTTTACATAACTTCTCAAGAAGCCATATAAAAATTATGACTATTTCCTACAAAAAACGACGTTAAAATTGCAACCCGCAATGTATTCTAAACATCGGCACTTCAAGCTTAAGTAACATAAACTTATACCTACGCTTGCGCAATATGACTTCTTTGCATTACTCGTCCATTGCATGATATAATATTTTTCAAAATTATAACCTAAAAAACCAAAATTATTTCCCAGCAATAATTTATCGAAAAAGTACTTTGTTTTGATGTCTAGTATGCGTGGCTTTCGGGTCTGTTGGCGGTCTTTTAACATCCTGTATAAATCTTTTATTTATTGCAATAATCTTCAGAAACGGTTGACATAAAAATCTATCAAATCGAATAATATTTGGGGATAGCAAAACGACTTCTTCGTTTGTATAGTAGTGAGCGCAAAATATTCACAGTATTTTTTTTATTTTGAAGCTAAACTGAGCTATTTTTGTTCAGCAGTTTTTCATTCGCGGCAATAATAAGTATTCTTTTCGTTATTGTAAACAACAGAACAACAATAATTCAGCCGATTATGTGTTCTTTTTTGGGCATTGCCACTGCTTTGTCGACCAGAACACAATATAATCGGCGGAATTATTGTTGTTCTGTTGTTAACAAAAATGAAAAGAATACTATGTTATTGCCACGAACGAAAAATCGCTGAACAAAAATAGCTCAGAATAGCTTTAAAATAAAAATTAAACTGTGAAAATTTTGAATTTCCCGCCAAGTTGCTATCGTCTAACCTTAACAACTTTACTGGTTGCGAACCACAGTTGCAAAAACGGCCGGAGGGGGTTTACCTATACGTAGCTAATGCCGATGCCTATAAATGAGTCACTTCCGCAAACTGAGACTAGAGAGACCGGAGTGTAGAAAAAACATCTGCGCCAGACACAATATAGCGGCTAGGCTATTTCCACCTGCAATTTCTCGGCAACAATTCATCATTTTCCCGCCGTTTTTCCGAGCTCTATAGCGTGTTCTATCGTTCAAAAACGCTCAGCGCTACAGGGTGTGGCGGCGACAGAGGTAACAAAAGAATCTTAAAAGTAAACGAACAAATGCACAGTGTTTTGCGCCTCGCAAAACCATCAGGGATCGTGAAAGCAGGTAAAGACGGTATTGTAATGTTTGAAGATAATCAGAAGATAAGCGTTCTTGTTACATATTTTATTCATCGTATCGCTAGTTTGACAACCGCATGACAAAACAATAATCATAGAGAATCCTGCTTCACAGGTTGCAAACTCCACAGGGTATATATTTTCGATCACATCTATTCGAAAAGACCTAGCACGTTCCCCGCAAACAGGGACTAAAATAGCTTTTTAATCCCGGAGGGACAAAAAGTGATCTGAATTTGGAATATGGATCTGTAAGTTAAAGTTCAAATGACTAAAGAGTTTGCAGACAACATTGAAAGAGATCAATCACGAACAATGTATGGATAAGAAACTGGCAGTATGAAAAATTATACCGCACGGCGCAAGCCAAATAAAAAAAAGTTTGTAGAAAAATAAAAACGTCAAAAATGCATTCCTTCTTCGTTTGTATTATATCGTTTATTTGGATTTTACTTACTTACATAAAATAAAAGTGTTTCTTCCTCAAGTAGTGAGAATTAAAGTGTTATTAATATTGACTCCAGAGAACAGTGTGTCGGATGCCGAGCCGACGCTAATTATTCGTAAGTTCCAGTCACTTATTTTCTCATAGAGGGTGATAAAAAGTAGAGTGTTCACCTCGGGATTAACACTTTTTAAAGCTCGAGTACTTTGAATCCCTTGCTGCGCTCAGGATTCAAAGAAACTCCCTCGCCTTAAAAATTGTGTTTTAGTCCCTCGGGTAACAATCTACTTTTGTAACAAGGAAACGGTTTTCTATTTTTTATTTTGGCCTTTTTAGGAAGGAAACTGTATTCTATTTTCATTTTGGACTTGAAGTCAGTTTTTTTTATATCGATATACGCACTTACGCCGCGTGCATGAAGAGCTACAACAGCGTAGCGTGTAGTTGTTTAATTCATGTGGGCCTTGTTTATGTGAACTCATTATTATTAGACCTAATTAGGGATGATGACTGCATGAACAAATAACCGCGATTCGACCCGTTTCGAACGTAAACTATGAATGAATAAATTCAGTTAATCGATTTAAGGGTGGACGATAGCAACGTGGCGGGAAATTAAAAATTTTCACAGTTTTATAGATTTTGTAGCTAAACTGAGCTATTTATGTTCAGTAATTTTTCGTTCGCGGCAATGAAACAGTATTCTTTTCATTATTGTAAACAACAGAACAACAATAATTCAGCCGATTATGTATTCTGGTCTACGAAGCAGTGGCACTGCCCAAAAAACTTGTCGTAGACCAGAACACATAATCGGCTGAATTATTGTTGTTCTGTTGTTAAAAAAACTGTGAAAATTTTGAATTTCCCGCCACGCCGCTATCATATCGCAAAACCTCTAATATCCCACACTTCCGTTTTTTTTATTTCTTCTTATTTTTCATCAACAGATTTTAAAACGTGACGTCACAACTGAATTTTCATATAAAATATGGCGTATAAAAGGAACTCATTTGACTTGCCCATTGCACATTCCTACCGATTGAACATTTTGTGTCCTATTGCCAAAATATTGCATAATTGAAACCTGTCCTTGAAAGCTCGTGGCTGCCCCTCAGCTTAAGTTTTTACGAGCACCCTGTGAGGATGAACCTGTATACAGGGCGTCCCACGGCTATGCCACATGGAGGGAAAGTACCTTAAATATTGTAGATGGAACATTTTACTGAAAGAAGACATTATTTTAATTTAAAAAACAATTTAAACTGCATTCATAGATATTGAAATTATTACATGGTTGAACCGGGAATCGAACCCGTTACATGAGAAAAATTATTACCCTGTAGTTTTATCATACCGATCAAAAGGCTTCATGATAAGGATTATTTTTTGCTAAATAACATAGTGTCAGAAATAAAAGGAAGACCATGAATTTTAACATTTTTAATACCACATTCATCAATTTATCAATGAAAATCACAGTAACAAAAGAATTAAAGTATGAAAATGAAACACATTTTTGAATTATTCCTTTATAATCAGCCAGCCGCATTGCGATGGACTAAATTTTACGCGTCTTTCGGCTCAGGATACGGCTCGATTTGTTGCATACTACCAGGTAAATGTTAAAATTCATGGTCTTCCTTTTATTTCTGACACTATGTTATTTAGCAAAAAATAATCCTTATCATGAAGCCTTTCGATCGGTATGATAAAACTACAGGGTAATAATTTTTCTCATGTAACGGGTTCGATTCCCGGTTCAACCATGTAATAATTTCAATATCTATGAATGCAGTTTAAATTGTTTTTTAAATTAAAATAATGTCTTCTTTCAGTAAAATGTTCCATCTACAATATTTAAGGTACTTTCCCTCCATGTGGCATAGCCGTGGGACGCCCTGTATAGAATGGCTGCGGACACAGACATTCTATCTACAGGGTTCTCTTACTTTTTACTTTCTCTTACTTACTTTTTCTTACTTTTACTTTTTCTTACTCTTACTTTTTCTTACGTAGGGGGAAGAACGGTATAGAAAGTGATTAAAATTATTGTCTTACTTTCACAATAAATGAAGCGCTTCTTACGTTTACTCCTCAGCCTAAGGTTTTACGAGCACCCTGTGCATGGACACAGACGCAGCCATTCTACAGGGTGTTACAGAAAGGTCCTGTGACACTAAAAGGCATCACTTCTCTTATCAATACAAGCAATATTTACTATGAGACCAAGAGCGAAAGCTCGAAAAAAATGACCGCTATTCCATACTAAAATTCGATACCAACTGTACCGAATGTATGGAGCAGCAGATATATTTTTCGAGATTTCGCACTTGGTTCCATAGTAAAAGTTGCTTGTATTGATGAGTTAAGAAACACCCTGTATTACAGGGGGCGGTTGATTAAACGCACGCTTCAGAGACACCCATGTGCGGTCTCGTTTGCTTTCATGCGTGTTGTTGTTTTGTGTTCGGATAAGCTTTTAGAAATAGAAGTGGAAAGGCGTGGCGAAGGTTCATACGACGGAATTATTCTCGGTTTCGTTGACTGTATGTATAATAAGTTAGACTATTGACAATTTTTGTAAATAATAAATTTTTGGTGTACAGTCGGCCACATTCTAGGATACCCCTTTTTGTTGTGTAGGGACTAGGCCTACAAAGAGTTTTGGTGTACAGTCGGCTACACTCTAGGATACCCCTTTTTGTTGTGTCCCTATTACTAGGCCTACAGTCATAGAGTAAGGAGTCTATCGTGTTATGAATAAAACCGCCTTTGTTGATTGAGTGATGTTAATGTACTGACTATATTATTATTAACCACTCGGTTAGCATACTTTTTTTTCCATCTAATAGTACATTACTGCCGCGGTCTTTAATGGGTGCGTTTCTGGCGCGCTTTTGATGGCCGACAGAGCGCAGCGTAGCGCAGCTCAAGGCCTTCACAGCGTGGTCAGCATTGCAGCCCTTGATGGACAAGCTGGAATGAAGGCCGAGACCGAAGGTCGAGGCCTTTATAGCGCGGACAGCAAGGGCTGCAATGATGACCAAGCTTGACGGCTGAGAGCGTAGCTAAGCTAAGCTCGAGGCCATCGTAGCGTGGCCAGAAGCTCACTCATTGCAGACCAAGGCTTGTATAGTGCTTTACTCAAACAATGCGAGTAATTTAAATAGAACCAGCTTACCTTTTGTCTTAGTTTACTTTCTGTTGATTTTTCATTCCGCAAACTTTTCGTAGATAAACTTGTATTTTTCCTTTGACTTCGGTGGCAATAGGTACCTTTAAATATCTTATTTCGCTTCCTTTTTAGGTTCGGCGTTGTTAAACACATTGAATCGGAGGAGTCGTTGCTTAAAGAGTTCACTTTTATTTACAACAAAAACAGCACGCACAGAAAAAATCACTTCGAACAACGTGCGAAGCGGCGAAAACAATATGGCCGCGCTTTTTTTTTCTATGCAATTTGTAGACTGCCGGCACCCAAACAGCCAAATTCTAAATAAATACTTTTTGTGACTGCCTTTTGAGTTCTATTTTTGAAACAAAACTCGACATTAATGGATTTTCATACAGTTTTTCTGGCCGCAAAACACGACATTAATGAAATTCCATACAACTTTTCTGGCGCCTAATCAAAGTAGCCCGCAAGTCCTCCTTTGCTCAAAGAAGGTTGTCGAATTAATCACCACATTACGAGCTTTTTTGAGTAAACTTACATGCTAACTTAGCGACGTACTTTATACACGTAAATCTGTGCGGTTGTTGACCGTAATACATGTTTGATTGGCGCACGCGGTAAGAGCTACCATGGGGTATCCTAGACTGTGGGCCAACCGTACAATGAAGAGTTCTCTACCTAGGTATCTATGATTTTAATCGTAAGTGTCCAAAATTAGTGCTTTCGTGCTTCGGCTTAGACGAGGAAATTCTTATCAGTTGCATAACCTGACTGTGTGATTTTTATCGTAAGAGGTAAATCTCGCCTATTATGGCCTATCTGGGCTGAAATAAATGATAATTATTAAATTTTATTTATTTATTTTAAACGAAATGAGCTGGCCTTTTGTATTTGCTCCTTATTTCGTTCTCCTACGTGCTCAATGGTTCAAGTATACTGTGGTTCTTATTGCTATTGTCTTAAAGGGCAAAGTTGAATGGAAAGAGTTTGCCGTAGAGGTTCTTATGGTGTAGGTATAGTGTAGCCTCCTAGAAAAAAGTTTGCACCTCCATTATAGGATTATACGCCTTGCTTTTCGTTCAGATGAGGAAAATATCGTGAGAAAATCGGAGCAAATGACCAAGCCACTTATAAATAGGGCAAGGCAATTAATTTGCAATAAGTACACTAACTATGATGTGATGCAAGATAATTAGGGCAAAAAAAACGCATAAATATAGCTTGTCTATGAACCAACCTGAAAACTTTATACAATTTAGGAAAAAAATGCTGAAAAAGGGGTATCCTAGCGTGTGGCCGACTGTACGACAAAAATATAATGAACTCGTACATTTACACTTTAAAAGTCGAAATATTCTAACTTTCAAACCGCGACCGGGCCAAAAAAATATTTTTCCCAGACTCCGCGAAGTCTACTCTATCAGCCTATCAAGCCTTGTACGAATAAATATCTCGATTTGTCACCGCTCTCAACCTATTAGTAGAATATCACCATTTGTATTTTCTAAAGCACTCAGCCGTGCTAGGGAACGTTATAAAAAAATGGGTGGTGTAGATAAGTGCAAACTATCACACTAGATGGCGCCCCAACGTCCGTAACGTTAGACGAGTATCAATGAGGTGGAGAAATTCGTATCGACAGTTACTTGACTTGGTAGCTCAATTAATTATTGGAAGAGCGCCTGCACGGTTTGCAAGAGGTTGCGTGTTCAAGTCCTGTCCCAAGCGATTTTTTAAATCTTATAAAAAATCTTTAGAATATCACCATTTTAATGTTGGCTTTTCTCGGAGCACGAAGTGTTATAATTTTGAGACGAAAGAAGAAGTCCATCTGAAGATGGATAGATAGATAGATAAATCAATTGAATAAATGATTTATCTATCTATCTATCTATCTATCCATCTTATTCTAGCACCCAGCATTCGAACATTTAATTTCTTACTAGTGTATCAATGCTTGGCATTTCTTTCTCTCTTTTTCCTTCACAAAGACAAAGGCAACCGTCTTCCTATTAAACTCAAACGCACCACTGCTTCATGAACGTCATAACTCAAAAGCTAAAAAGTTTCGCTCGAGATGAAATTAGCGCCCGAGGCAACATTTATGGCACTTGCCAACTTTGCAGGGACCCGGATGTGTTTTATCTATCCGAAAATCCGGAGCCTCACTTGGAAAAACATCTAGAAGAAAACACTAATAATATCTTCTTGCCTGTCTTCAGGCTGACGCGAAGAGCTGAAAACACACACCCCCTCTCAATCATAATAATATGTCAACGAATGTAGGGGCCCAGAGTTTTTGTTACTCCGAGCACCCTACAGTTAGTGTTATATTGTTTGACTGGCACTTGATTAGAGGATGTTTAGGGTTCACCAATCAAAGATGTTTCACTGTTACGAGTATAATATGTTCATAAGTTGCGAGCTAGTTTCTAAAACTAAAGTAATAAATGTAACGCCAAGGTGAATTGCCTTGTAAGTTCATTTCTGTTTGTAGGTCAATTCACCTTGTGCGTCACTGTTTGATGATGCGGTCGCTGACCGTACAGCGACGATACGTCGTTCTTTGGTTTCAGTATGTGTTTGTCTCTATTAATGTGTCTGTCTGTGGCATCGTAGTCTTAAATTAGCACGCGCGCAAAGAAAAATACACAAAATCGATCCTTGTATCAAAGACACAAAAAAAAATCGAAAATGTTCACATATCAAACCCTAGAATTAGTTGAGACCTATCGAACACAGCCAGTTTCATGTTGATATCCAAAACAGATTGCAAGATATTTTGCTTGAAAAAATGTGCCGCCTATTTTTTTTCAAGCAAAATTATCTTCAAAACGTTTATGAATGTCAACACGAAACTGGCTGCTTTAGTTAGGTCTCACCTAATTCTAGGGTATGATATGTGAACATTTTCAATTTGTTTAGTGTATTTGATACAGGAATCGATTTTGTGCATTTTTATTTGCGCGCGGGCGATTCACTCACTATGCACAGCGCCTTAACCGTTTTATTTGAAAAACCGCATCCAAATCGGTGGCCCTTAGTCTTCATCAAGATCGGTTCACCGTTTGTGAGATATGCTAATTTGAAATTAAAATGTCGGGGTTTTTTATTATTATTTTGTAATCTTCTTCTTTTTGGTGTGGCTCTCCACTAATGGAGGTTGGCCGTGAGCTCTCACATGGCATGTTATTTTCTGTTCCTTGCCAAGCCAAATAAATATTCTACGCTGGGCTATATCCGTCCATACCCTGATGTTTCTGAGCCACGACTTTCGTCTACCAGCACGGCTTCTTGCCCATTGTTGAAAAGCAATGAAATAAAAGTTATTGTGCTAGAACATTATTATTGTGTTTTGTGTTGAGGCAGTGTATCGATCGACTATAGTTCTATAGAACTTTTACACAACATAGTTACTAAGTGGGAAAAGCGACGAGCAAACGCAATCAAACTGTCTTGTTTGCAAAAGCTCGGTTTCCTGGTTTGCAGTGCCCAGGGATCCCCTTAAATAAACGGGCTTATTTTTCCACATTGAATATACGCTTTAATGGAAAACGCAATGTGGGTGGGTTCCCTTGATATAGGTTTAAGTTGAGAATTGTTTCCGATCCAATCAATAAAATGTGGTTGTATTTTTTTTCTTCCAGGCTCGGAAAGTATGCTGTTACTTTAAACATGCGGTCGTTGAGAATCCAATTTTAAACTGTCTGCATTTTTGCGCGCTTTAATATAAGAACGCGACGCCCTATGGCGTAGAAAATTAGTAAGAAACTCCTTTGACTTGTGACGTTGCTTAGCAACGGGTTGTTGATTTTATGACACTTCAAGACACGATTTGTTGCATCCGCGGTTATTTCGACATGAATTTTGTATTATAATAGGTTTCCTGCAAATACAGTGTATACATATAGAATTTCTGCAAACCTATTATAATATAATAATCCTGAAGAAATAACAGCGGAGCTAAATGTAAAAAATCGTGTCTTCTTGAAGTATCATGAAATCAACAAGTCGTTGCTAGCTGAACGCCACAGATTCATCTGTCAAAGCAAAGAAGAAGGAAACTCATTTCACTAACCTTTATTAATATACCTGCATAGTGGTCTATTGTTTTTCTTGCATCTAACATAAATTATCATTTCCTCACTCTGTAGCCTAGTCAATGAGTGCTCATCCGTTGTAAGGAAGGAAAAGTCGAAAGGAGAAAGTTTGACTTCGGAACTTTGTTTGGACTTTGTTTTGTTAGGAGACGAACATACTAACTGCCGATTTCTGAATTGATAAATTCACTCAGCAAATACGTAAGTATCGTTCTGTCTTTGCAAATTTGTCACAAAAGTGCGTGACAGAACGATACTTTTACTTTTTCTAGCATTTACTTAAATTCTCAATTCAAAAACCGGGCCTAAAATTCCCACCCCTCTGAGCGCCATACGTTTTACAGAGCGCGCGGCGGGCGCGCGGCCGAGCACCATAAGTTTTGCATGGCGAGCGCCGGGCGCGCGTCCCGGGCGCGCTCCCTGCCCGCTTTGTATATCAAGTCCCTAAGGGACTAGTCATAAAAGGCGTACGAGGCGCGCGCCCAGAACGATGCGTTTCGGGCGCCCTTTAAAGCAAATAAATATCTTGAATCTTGAATCTTTTAAAATTGGACGAATTTATATGCAACGAGCGCTGTCATCCGTAGTGCGCACTTTCACAATTTGCCCGAAACGCAGAGTTCTGGGCGCGCGCCTCGGGCGCCTGTTATGAGTAGTCCCTAAGTGTAAAGGCCTTATTTTACTTGAGCCTACCTCATCCCTAAATGGCTCACCAAGAAAACAAAAACTGACCTTAATAACGCTTCTTGCAATATAATGGTTCTGCAGCATCGTAAAATGGGTTCGAAGGCTTAGTTTACCAATAAATGCGACGAACGCCCGGGCCCGTGCGGGTTTTACACTGAGTTATTACCATTTAGAGGCGACGCGGAATAAGTTTGCGGTCGCCATTGTTAATTTATCGCATTGGAAAGTCCCAAGTATAATAAGTATACAAACTTCCTTAACAGAGCAAAGTGCAAACATTTAGGGTGGCATTAATAGTCGTCAACTCAAGCTCGAACTCAGGTAGGTGATCTCAGAAAAGTCAAGTGCTAATGTCAAGCCTTAGCTAATGACAATATAAATCTCAAGATAGAGTCTTTTAATATGCTAACAGCTACTCAAGTTTGACATTACTTATCTGAGTTCACTTACTTGAGATCGAGCTCAAGTAGGCAATCTCGGAGGACTATTAATACCACCCATAAGAAAGACAAAATAATTTAGTTCTTCACGGGTCGAATTTCGGTTATTACGTAGTGTAGGTGTAAATGTGATATTCACTTATGTGAATAACGCAAATAATTAAAAGTTACTAAAGATACACCCTTTCTAAGAATGATTTTATACATTGAATAAGCAGAGAATAAGAAAAGTGCTACTAATAATGCCTGAATTGACAGATCAGATGTATAAAACTCAAAGGGGTTCGTTCATATGAAAACTGACTCAGTGCTTATAACAGTCGTCAGTCGTATACAGCGAGGCCCATCATAAGACCCGTCCTCATGCATGGTAGTGACACCTGGGTTGTCACAAAAACCCAAATCAAATCAATCCAAACAGCCGAAATGAAAATGTTGAGGTGGATGTGCGGTGTAACGAGGCTCGATAAAATCCGAAACGAGTACGTTCGAGGAAGCCTAGGTGTGCGCGACATCGCCGATAAAGTGCAAGAAAGTAGGCTGAGATGGTTTGGGCACGTAAAGCGGAAGCCACCTGACTACATCGGAAACGAGGCGCTGCGTCTATCCATACCCGGGCGGAGATCCAGAGGAAGACCGAAAACCAGGTGGATGGATGTGGTCAACAAAGACCTCATAGAATGCGGGGCCTCCGAAGACGACACCAAGAACAGGGCGAAGTGGAGAGAGAAAATAAGGAAAGCTGACCCCACCACCATGTGGGACTAAAGCTCGGAAGAGAGAGAGAGAGAGAGAGTCGTATACAGCGAGGGTAATATTAGTAAGATTCATTATTAGTAAGGCTGAACGCAACGTTTTCACTCCACATTCAATACCATATTATGCCATATGCCGTCCTCAATTCGGAAGGCAAAGTTTTTTGTTCGAAAGTCCGTTATTGGCTTAATCTTATCTTTAGACAATATTGAGAAACTAATTTCAATATTTTTTATTTTGGTTCAGTAGTTTCGATTTTACAAAGTTTCAAAGATACGGTTTTATGACGTCACGCGACGGTCTGCATACTGTTGGCGGTCAATGCGGTCATAGGAACAAAACATTTTAGCGCATAAAAACAAAACTACTGGACCAAAATAAAAAATATTTAAATTAGTTTCTCAATATTGTCTAAAGATAAGATTAAGCCAATAACGGACTTTCGAACAAAAAACTTTGCCTTCCGAATTGCTCCTATTTGCGGTTTAGTGAAACCGCAAATAGGAGCAACTGAGGACGCATCGTCTGTCTGTCGCCAGAGGGCCCTCAGCTTTTTTGGGCATATTATGCAATCACCAATTCATACTGTGGAAAAACAGATAATTTTGGGCCAGATGGAGGGCAGACAGGGCAGAACACCAATGCGCTGGTCCGATTAAAGAGGGTAGCAGGTGGATCCATCCAGCACGCATCCCACCGCGCCCATGACCGCGACGAGTGGAGAACCATTGTATATGGTCACGATCCTCAGAATTGAGGGACCGATCCGGAAGAAGAGGACGCATCGTATGACAGCAGCAACTGGGGACGCATTGCTTCAGATGAATAACCATGAGTGAAAAATTATCGTAATGTTTACTCACTTTTACGACTTATGTCAAAGATCTTATTATGAATTGTTAATTTTATAATGCACAATTTTGTAATGAACTTTTATTATAAATTAAGGAATATTGTAACTGTAATTCAAGGCCCCCGAAACATTAATATCGGGGTATTTGTAACAACTAAATAAAATAAAAAAACCATGAATGACGATAACGATGCCAGGAGAGAGAGGATCTTGCGTTGCATAATAAGCAAGATTCACCGCCACCTTAGAGCCTCCCTAGACTTGCGAATAGACCAAGTCCATATTTTATTTCGTTTTCCATACTTACTTGATATTTACATTAATTTTATTTCAGTAAAAAATCTCGACAACTCTCAAAAGACGGAGCGCTTGCGCTGCGGAAGAAAAAACCGGCAAAGCTCGAGTTGGCCCGCACACGGAGGGTTCCGTACTGCCACACAATGTGTATTTTCTACCACTTAGTTAGAGCATACAATATTCTGGCTTCCCTCTGCCCAAATGAGCTATCATTTGTATGGGAAAACCAGTCTAATGAACATTAAAAATATATATATTTGTAAGTGAACATCATAAATGATAGTGACTACTAAGTACTAAAAGATACATAAAAGGTACTCATTGATTGTTCAAATGCTACCGCTCTTAAAAGAAGGGTAGACATATCAATGGACACTAGACAGTCAAATTGACACTTAATGACCAAAGACTGTTGACACGACACTCTTCGGTACTGAACCCTAAACCGCTAAGGAATCAAGGTAATTAACCGCGTTCAATTCACCAGCACATTTCCCATTAAGTCTGGGAGAAAACTTAAAATTACTCTTTAGAAGAGGGCAAAGTTGCGGCGATCCCGCGAAAGAAGTAATGAACTCAAGTTTTGCTATTAATGAAGAAAATAAAAAGAATATAGGAGAGGCGAAAAAAAATAAAGCAACCCACCCGTCTTCGAGTTATGAATTCATAAAACGTCTCGCAAAGCGATTTTCATTTCGCCCCCGGGGAGTTATGCAGGCTATTCGCCGAGCAATATATGTTGCAATGGAGCGAGCAATGCTCTTGGATCTTACACCGAATACTGTAACAAGAACGCACAACGTCTATGAAGTGGAAGTGGGCAGGACTCCTGACTAGGATAGATGAAATCCATTGTGGATTGGTGACCTCGAGAGGGGAAGAGATCGGTTTGCAGACGGACGATGTAGCCCAAGTAGCCGGAAAGCAGTGGTCGTGTCTAGCATAAGATCGTGAGAGGTGGCGTGAGCATGAAGAGGCCTTTACTCAGCAGTGGGTGTCAGCAGGCTGATGATGAATATGTGTTGCATCAAAGTTGTGCAATTCGGAACCCAAAGTTTTTTGTTCGAAAGTCCGTTATTGGCTTAATCTTATCTTTAGACAATATTGAGAAACGAATTTAAATATTTTTTATTTTGGTCCAGTAGTTTTGTTTTTATGCGCTAAAATGTTTTGTTCCTATGACCGCCAACAGTATGCAGACCGTCGCGTGACGTCATAAAACCGTATCTTTGAAACGTTGTAAAATCCAAACTACTAAACCAAAATAAAAAATATTGAAATTAGTTTCTCAATATTGTCTAAATAACGGACTTTCGAACAAAAAACTTTGCCTTCCGAATTTCGCTAGGATCCGATTAGCGAAGACTTGGTATTTCAAGTGAACTAGCTACCCTTACACTACGTCGTAGCACTGCTACGCCGTAGCACTGCTACGGCGTAGCGCTACTACAACTATTATGCTACAACTGTTTTTGTAGAACGTGTAATCTTTGCAGTGTGTATTTTTAAGACGAGACAGTAAGAGAAGGTACCTTAACCGTTTTAGTTACAGGAAAACGTTCCTTGGCAACACAATGTCGCAGTAATGTCATGGCTTCTTGACTTTGCTTCGGTTCGCTTGTTTAATAAGTGTTACGGTGCCACAGACATACACACACACACACACATAGCGATTAAACTTATAACACCCCTATTTTTGGGTCGGCGGTTAAAAATCAATGAAAACGAGTGTTAAATCCGATAAAAGATAATTTTTAGAATCATCACGTTAGTTGATGTACTCGTAATATGCCTTCATGTGTACTAATATAGGTACAGTTAGTAGCCTTGTTACTAAAAGCAATTGACCGCCTGCATGCAAAAAGTTGCGTCCACATTTTCGTAACTAAATTGTTCCCACCACTCATAGGAAATTGAAATGTACTGGAAAGGTCCAAAAGGGAAATTTCCCGCTAATTGCGTTACAGAACCCTAAAAGTGCTGTTAGCCAAACTTTTTGCGATTGCATTAGGTTATATAACGTGATAAAGTCTTAATTTTTACCAGTAAGTGTAAATGTTTGGCAGGCATAACCATTTTTTTTCTAAAGCACTAACCCGTGCTAGGGAATATTTTAAACATTTGTGTTCTAGTGGTTCGCCCCGAACTGTGAACTCGCGACCCCATGTAAACTTAACAACCCCATATCTCGGCAACCCCTCGACCGATTTGGCTCATATTCAAACTTAAAAAATTTCTTTGCCTCATTTACCCGCCTACCAAATTTCAGGAAGATCCGACTAAATTTACTCAAGTTATCGTCGAACGAACATACATACATACATACATACAAACACCGGATTGTTCAAGTAGACACGGAGAACTTCGCTCGCTTCGCTCGCTCGTTCAATAAGTTGAAAAAATTCACTCGGGACAGGACTTGAACCCGCAACCTCTCGCATACCGGTAGCTCAATTGGTAGAGCGCCTGCACGTTATGCGAGAGGTTGCGGGTTCAAGACCTGTCCCGAGTGAATTTTTTCAACTTATTAAGTTTAAGGCATAACCATTTTGAGTTATTTTCAGATGTTGACTTTTAACAAAAGGTTATACAGACCAAAATATAATATGAGGCTAAAGTACTAGTTCCGAGAACAAATCTGGTCTAGCATATGGAAATAATCTCAGAATCAGAAAGTCTGAGCAAACAAAACGTAAAAGAGATGAAAGTGGTCAATTTACTGGCTTTCTAGTTTCAATGTTATGCAATTTTTTTTTATTACTTTACGACATCGTTGAGTTAGCGGGCCAAGCTATGTTTTTGCAAACAGGAGAAAGATTAAGGAACAGTGACTCAGTGTCAAATACCAGTAAAATTAAATTATTAGACTCAAGACTAGAAATAAGGTGCCGGACACACTGCCCCGAAGTTCCGCGTTCTGCGTTCCGAGTTCTCACTTGCGCGCACAGAAAGAAAGAAAAACGTTTATTTACTTGCCACAACACACAGATATTTAGCATACAGAAGGAACTGCGAACGGTTGGTGGTCTAGAGTTGAGTTCTGTGTAATGGGCATTTCCATAGAAATTGTCGCATTTCCCTTTTTGGGCTGTCCACGGATTTTTATAATATATTTTTTCCAGAATTGTTAGAACTCATATTGTATAATTTCCAGCAGACTATGGGCGTATATCAATCTTGAATACCCACTGAAAATTTAATAATTATAGAACAGCTGATAATATGTTCATGAACTGAGAGTTGGTTCCATAATAAAATAAAAATAAAAGATTTGAAGGTTGACATGCTTGAACTCCGACAGAACGCGCGTTCATTTTGATCGTGCGTTGTGTATGTTCGCGCCAAGCAACCCCAAGCATATGTATATTAGAAAAAACGCGGAACGCAGAACTTGAACGCGAAACTCTGAACGCCGAGCGATGTGTGCGGCGCCTAAGTTCAGTTGCTTATATTCTGCTTGTAAGTCTAACGACCCCCTCGAGAATGACAGGAGCTTTCTGTAACATCCTGAAGTATGTTGTATGAAACATTATGAATACACAGAGTAAAAAATACCTTCTTCTATTTGAAGTGCCTCTCCATCACTGGAGATTGGCAGTCAGCTCCCTGCACCGCTCTCTGCCCGTCCATTCTTTGACCATATCATTTTCCTCCTTCCTCGCCTTCTTTTGCCCTCTATTTTGCCCATCATAAATACACACTTCTACATAAACTCGCGGTCGGCTTGAAATTTTAATAAAGAAGAACTCTCGTTTTATTTGCTCCTCGAAGAAAATTCCTGCAAAGAGTAACAAAAGTCTTTTGTTTAACTCGTGACTTAAGGATTATCTTGAGGCATAAATCTCGTAAACATGCTTGCGTTTGCCGAAGTAAATTACGCCTTTTAAGTAGGTGCAAAAGATTTTATCGCACTTAGAATGAAGGTGAGGAACGCAGCAAGACTTAAAATGCATTGGTTTGCGCAATGAGGGCTACTGTTTTATTGCTCACTAGTTGGCGCCACTGTCGAGTAAAATCATGAAGTATAATAGCTCTTAAAGGTAAATATTTTCGAAGGTAAAAAAAGTGCACTCTTATTAAAATCGTATTTAATCTTTCTCCTTGTACTGCCGTCTCCTATCGGAGGTTGGCAATCATCTTGGCTATTTTTCTTCATATTTAATACCTACTTTAAAACAGTACCAATAAAACACATAGAGCAAAAGCCGTGTTGTTTAAAAAAAATAAGAGTACAATTTGCCGAAAGATAAAACTGTTTCAAAGCAGTGGTTAACTTAGTAGCGGGACAGCCACTGTTTGCCGTAATTAATCTCAGTTATTGCAAAATATTCACAACATTATTTCAATTAGAAATAAACCCGCACATGTTAGAAAAAGTAAGATGTCATACATGATAGATAATAGAACCGTCTTAATAGAAAGTTTTGTATAAAACAACCATTGCAGCTTCAAAGCTATCGAGACTAAGCATCGGTGTTGAACAAGAGCTGCATTGCATTGGATCTTAACAGAACAAGTTTAGAGGAAATCCTGGTAAGTAGTACAGTAGCACGTAGTGCACATAAGTAAGTGCTAGCGCGCTGTTTTCCATTGTTCTTTCGCGGTTCTAAGGTTTGTATTCATTGGGAGTAAACGGCTAGTTGCTAAAATTTGTGACGCTGGGTTTAGGTACTTATATTATTTTTCCTAGCTTTCTCATTGAGATGTCTGTAGAAGTGTTTGCAGCGTTTGAAGAGCTTCAATAAACGCTTCAATTCAATTCATACATTTATTTCAGACAAAGTCCATATGTGTTAGTAGTACAAAAATAATACTTAATACTAATATTAGTAGAGATCATAAAAATACTAAACGCCCTGCTGCTCGCAGTAGATACCTAGGCGTGCACGAATTTTGGCTACATTGCTGGGATACGGCTGTTTGAAAGCAATGGGTTCCTTAGACAAGTCAAAACGGACTTATTTTGCGGTCATGGCTGGGAAACTAATTGACGACGAACGGGGACCGGAAGTGACGTCACTAATGGACCGGTAATGGCCGCTGACAGCTTCCGCTCTAAATTATACGATGCTTCAAACAATTTATCGGCAGCATTTTTTTTCTGGCTGGGAAGAATGGCATTTCGCGGAGGTTTTTTTTCTAGAAAACACTACCTAATTTTGTGGTCAAGTAGCTCTAGCTATTTGGTTTGTATGACATACCTTTGCGATTTTTGCAAGACAAGAAACAGGTAATAACTTAATTTATAAATTCGTAAAGAACAAAACCGAAATCAGTCTTCAAAAGTATTTCTCGCAAAAATTTGGTGAAAAGAAAATTATGAACACAAAGAGGAAGGATTAAGAACTTTAAATATAAATTTCTGAACGAAGCACATGGATGAAAGACACGGGAACTGTGTTTATGATTCTGCTTAAAAAGTCCTAACAAAATGGTACACAATTTAAGATGTATGCTGTGGCGACCTTAATAAAAACTAAGGCCTTAGCATCTACGTAATGAGATGATTTAGGTTTACAGCTTCCAGTGGCACCTTCACTTACACAAGATGGGTGAAGAGACCACTCGGCGCTGCAGCGCCTTGGACATTATTTTAGTTGGAATCGTAGGTTGGAGTAGGCTGACAGCTTAGTTGGCCTGGCCCACATGAAAGACAAGGGAAAACATCGTGAGAAAACCCGCGGCTAAGTTGGCTCCACACGTATTGACTAAGCGAGGCACTTACCCATTGTCTACATTTATTTATGTAAATAAAAAGAAAACTCTCTCAAAGAGGCAAAAACATCAACTGCTTCAGTTACGCCCACGTTTTGGATCATGAAAAGAACGTAATATTAAACGTTTATGTACCTAAAGCGCTCGTGCAAACCAAAGAAAACACTATCGGCAGTACTAATTTATTACATTAAATTTTAGGTCGAAGATTTTTCCGACTTAGTAAAATATTTTAGTAAGATTCACGAGTGGCATTATAATCCTAGTTTTACTGTAATTTGATCGTCTCAATTCAATAATTTAGGCCCTATTCAGTGAGTGCCCGAAATTGAGACAATGGCTCAATTTCAAGAAAAAAAAATTGAAGTTTGCAAAGAAAGTTAAGGCTTTTTTATTATACTTTGTGATTAGGAATCTGCTGAACGTATTTTTTTATGGAATCGTCGAATTTTTCACTCGAGTAGGGTGGCATTTATAGTCGTCAGCTCGATTTAATTCATCTATTTAATTAATGTGTGCAAATATATTTCTTTTCGATAATATATTACTTATAATATTCGATAATTACAGAAAATGCATAAGTTCTTGGGAGTGAACTTTTGAAACTAATTAAATATGCACTAATGCCCTTTCTGCAATCACCGATAAATAATGGCCCGTTTTCAACTGACAGTAAAAAGCTGAATTCATAGCCCTTGGTAGATGGCGCTCATAGGCTTGGCCATACAAGAACCGGGAAGTGGCTGTCAAATTTCGCTTACACATTAATATTATCTTCAGAAAAAGCGAAATTTGACAGCCGTAAAAACGGCTCATTATTCCAAAGACGGGCAAAAATAGAGAGCCGGTTTGCTAACGGTACCACCGGAATGCTGGTGAACTTTTGGGTTCCTTTTATTCTGACCACATTTTCACCACCACGCTTAATATATTTTCGCCAGGTCTGTAATCCCGATTCCCGGGAACGGGTTGCCATGTACCGCGCCCGCCACGGCATTAAATCAAGTCGAAACTTTACCTGTACCGAGCTACAGCCACTAAACCCACCTACTTTCACTTACTAGGTACTACCGACTCGCGACGGCTTCGCATGGATACATTTAGAAGTTCCCTCAATGTTGACGATCTTGTTCGTGAGTCAACGAGCTCTCTTCAACTATAAAAGTGGCACCCTAAGCAACAAGGCGCCTAACATGACTCCAAGAAACGATACAGACGGTAAACACCCAGCTCTTGGAAACACCCAGAAGGTAAACAGGCCGTGGGTATAAGCTCCCTCACCTTTATAATATTTGCGTTCACTTTGTCATAAATAATAGCTAGCCTAAGTTATAATTGTTAAATCAAATACCTATACTCGTATTTCTTCTTCACACTCACTAGACTTGGGTTAGTTTGACTCGTGAGTCGTCACCATCACTTGAAGGTTGCGGAGAGCAGAATCCTCCATTGAGTTTTATCACCCGCCATGTGGATAAGACGATGGAAGTTCTGTGTCGAAGGATGGAAGCCACAAAAGCTTGTGAGCCTTTCGAATCTCAAAAAAGAAGCAACCGTTTATGGATTGGAAACTTTCGAAGAATTTGTTTTTATTTCAGGCAATATCTACTAGAACCTACTAGAATTACACGAGTAGGTACTTTTTATTGTACCGGTACTCAGCGTTGAATATTCAAAGGAAGCTGGAGTTAAATAATTTCACGTATCATTTCCCGTTGAGTTAAATTGCTAGCGTTGAAGAGGCATTCATTAATTTAAGTTTCAACCGTAATGTCGACGTTTAGCCTGTTTTATTCGCCTGTAACTCCAAATTATTAACTAGTTCCGTGTAAAAGATAAGTTCTCAGTTAGAAATGTAATATTTCCAACATTATTAAAATGTCGCATGATGAAGGACCATTGAAATAATACACATAATAATAAGTTGTCGTGCAGAGTTGCTGTTTATTTATATTTTCCCGGTTTTGAGGACTACCAACTGCGGTTTTTTTACAGGATAAGCACACATCTACGCACGCAATATACGGTCGTACACAGTCACAGATACCCCATGGCAGCTCTTACCACGCGCAGCATAAGGGCGCCAATCGAACAAAAAGGGGTATCCTACCGTGTGGCCGACTGTACATAATAATTGACATGATACAATATGAATTGTAGTTTTATAAGTGGCCCACGTTAGTCATGCTGCGAATTATTTTCAGATATCACCATGGGTTCGCGAAGTTGTTGAATGAAGTTCTTCCAAAGCTCTCAAGTAAAATGGATGGAGTTAAAACCATCAATAAGTGAAGTTGGCTAAACCTTTCATAGTATACAGGGCGGTGCAAGGGGCATTACGAACAATATTTTAAGTTTACTTGTATATCCCAGTAAAATTAATTTTGAATGTACATTACGTTAAATCCGGTAGTTCTGATACTTAATAGTTCTGATAAGTAGTTTTTATTTTATTTTTGATAAGGTTCCGGTCTGCGCTCGATGTCACAAACTTGCATTTTTCATTGCGCCATCATCATAACAAAATTACACCTTTGTGAGGAACGGTACTTTCGTATGAGTTGGGTATATTTCAGATTTTTTGTAGAAGTAGGAGAAACATGACTTTTCGTAACATCCTGTACGAAAATCGGATCGTTTAACCCGACAAAAGTGTTTGGCGAAAGATGGTTCCCACGATAAAAATCGATTTTCACACTAATGGCATCCCGAATCTCTTTTAATAGCCCATCCAGATGCTTACCTATTGACATTTTAGTGTGTTTCTGAACGATTTTTAGCCAAATTGAAAGTCACAAGTAGGTAACTTCTATTCAAAATTGGAATTGAAAATGTTTCGTCTGATGGGGCCCGTTGATAAACCGAATTAAGTTACTCCGAAATTATTATGTGCTTGAATTCGAAATTTAAAATCGATTTGTTTTTTTTTTCATTTGGCAGTCGGTGTTGGCAGCTTTTATATGTAGTTATCAGTTGCACTTTCCATACACTGAAAACCATGGGAAACGATGTTGATGATGATGGTTTTTCAAAAGCACCTTTCAAAGAGCTTTTCTTTTCGTCTGTACCTCACAAAAAAAAAGTGTTAACGCCTTGATCGCCCATTATTTTGTCGTTAGTCCATATGACACGTACAACGATCATACACGTAGAATTTCCACCATTACAAACGGCCAATAAGAACCTTACAACCTTTGACTTAAGGGCTTAATTTCTTCGTTTAGATGCCCATCCTTGAAGCTTAAATCCCTAACACATTAGGAACATTCAGACTGTTGTATCTAGCTACGACAATGGCTAGCGGCGTCTCTCTCTAGCTTGTGGAAATAGCTGTTATCACTAAAGATCACTACAGGGTGCACTCTAAGTCGACAGCGAAACTTTAAGTAGGCAGTCAACTGATAAATACAAACAACTTGTACTAAATGGCGAAAAAAATGGAGCGAAAAAAATATCAGATTTTTCATACATTTGGCGCAGTACTGAGTCGAACTTTTGTATGGAACAGCTGATATTTTTTTCGCTCCATTTTTTTCGCCACCTAGTACAAGTTGTTTTTATTGATCAGTAGACAGCCTACTTAAAGTTCCGCTATCGGCTTAGAGTGCACCCTGTAGTAACCGGGCTCATTTTACCTTTGCGGGTTCCACCATGCGCGGTTCGGATGCTGGATTTCGCTTCAAAAGGTTAACCGCCTTCAGATTATCTGAGATTTTGAACGTTGATTTCCAATACTTGGTCTGCTATAAATAGCTGGAGAGCTGGTGACCGTTACGTTTATTTTATCGTACAAGGCTGGCAGTTGCTAAGCTGACTTCATAAATCATTTGCTGTGTAGATGCAAAAGGCCTTAGAAGTGAAGGTTCCCATGAAAAGAAATAACAGATTCCTGTAATTTACTATTGGTAAACAGTTCAGACTATATAGATAGATAGATAGAGAACTCTTTATTGCACAACAGAAAGAATTAAAAGTAAGTGAAACCGTTAATTCGATATAAAAACAGAAAGAATATTACACTGAAACTTTCGTAAGCACTCCATGATTAAGGTCTCCGAATGAGAACCGAAACTAGTCGGCTACACCGACATAATACAAGTAAGTTTAACCGTTTACGAAATACAAAAAGAATATTACAGATAAATTTTTCAACAAAATTTAATACAAATGGCGGCCTTATAGCTAAAAGCTATCTCTTCCAGACAACCTTCAGACTAAAGAAACAACACACCCAATCTAGAAAATACCTCAATTGGAATCCGGTAACCTTAACCCGTTGATGTTAAAGCCTTTATTGCGAACAAACTAGACGCGGTGGGGTCTTACTTGACCCTCGTCAGGTTGGACGGTTATGCCTTAATCCCAGCCACCTGGGACCGAACAACTGGTTAACTAACTGGAGAATCGAATGCGGTGGCGATTGCTAAATCTGCTAAACTTTACGCTGTTGAATTTCATTTGTAGGTTTGGTAACTTTTGGAGCCGAAAATCGCCAAATCGGCACGCGTGGTGATTAAATTCGAACTCTATCTCTCTCGTATTCTCTCATGCGAGAGACTGTATAGGGAAATGTACACGGTATTTACTAAGGCCTTTGCATCTACGTAATGAGATGATTTATACAGCGTCCAGTGGCACCTTCACTCACACTAGATGGGTGAAGAGACCACTCGGCGCTGCAGTGCCTGGGACATTGTTTTAGATGGAGTAGGCTTGCACAGCACCTATACCATCCTGACAGCTTAGTCGACCTAGCCCACAGGAAAGACAGGTCAATACGTGTGGAGCCAACTGAGCCGCGGGTTTCCTCACGATGTTTTCCTTCACCGTTAGCGAGTGGTATTGCTACTACAAATTCACAAATGTACGTAACTTTGAAATTAAACAAAGTCATAGATACATGCCCGCACTGGGAATCGAACCGGGTACCTCTTGCTTCAGAGTCCACTGTTCTACCCACTAGACCACCACCGCTCTTATACACACGGTTCACGGTTCGTACACGGTATAGGGAAATTTTAAATAGCTTTATTCCTGAAACACGTCAACGTCCAAATGTGGTCATGATCATCATCATCAGTTCCTTTTATCCCTAATCAGGGACATAGGGCTCTCAAAACAGTTTTCCAGTCTGGCCGATTTTGCGCCTTCATCTCATGCTCTGATATGCTCATTCCAAGACGCCAGGTAGTTTTAGGGCGCCCTCTCTTTCGTGTTCCAGTTGGACACCATTTCAGTGCTATCTTGGAGGGTTGGTTTTCGGGTCTTCGCATAGTATGACCTATCCAACGCCACTACAACGCCTATCCAAATGTAATGGAGTAAGAAAATGTTGGTAAAAAAATATTGTTGGCCTTTCGTTCGACACATCAATAATTATTTAGTGAATTAATTGAGTAGGTAGCTATTTTTTTACGCTCTGGCTTATATACGACAGCACGCCAGAGTGTACACTTTTATTTGTTGTAAAGTCGCCCGTAACGTAACTGAGTAGAGTACTATCGTGTAAGGGTCGTCGTGCTGTCGTGTGTACCTACCCCCGGGCGTAAAAGCGGTTACTTTTTACGAGGCAATTCTGTACAATGTCGAGCAAAACAATCGGGAACAGCCAAGTTCTAGTTGGATTTAAATCTAGTTTCTAGTGGCACTTACATACTTTATTTTCCTTTCAGGATTACGAAGTAACAATCTCAAATTGTTTTGTTAGGGCTTACCTAGCTTCAGTATAATGGTACTTCCAGTGTACTGAAGCTTTAGTGTTCGCTCTATCTAGCTAAATATGAGAGAGACCTAAAATTTTTGCTGGTAGATTGACAACTCAGCGTCTGAGCACTTCCTGGGGCATATTGTTTAAGACTAGCTTTTGCCCGCGACTTCATCCGCGCAGACTTTTTCTTTCCTCGTGAGTTTTTCCGTTGTTTTAATGGTTATTCTGCTATTCGGGGCGGAAAGAAATCCAACAAATCAAAAATCATAAAAATCGGTCCCAATTTCTGAGTCAACTGTTCTAAAATAGTGTTTTTTTAATAAACTTTTAAATCATCTTTTCTCGGTAAGCGTGCGTTCCCAGAAACGTAATTTGATAATTTTTGCTCGATATAATTTTTTATAGAAATCAGTGCCATTTTAACTCGATCTTGATCTCTTAATAAAATTAAACTTTCACCATCCTTTCAGTTAGTCGGCCTAGTCCACAGGAAAAACAAGGAGCGCGGGACCAACTGCGCCGCGTTTTTTACAATTAATTATTTCCGGTTAGTGAGTAAAACAAAACTAACACAGTCATAATAAATATGGAGTCCCAATAAGTAGTCCCAACTCAATTCGATGAGATAGCTCGCTCGCTTACTTTTTTGGGGAAATGGGTATTATTGGGTACGAGTGTCTATAATTATATCTATTCAGCCTATAAAGAAGCCCACTGTTGGGCATCCTGCCTCTTCCTTTTCACGCCTACCCATGGTTGATTCGGACATCGGTCAAATGTCAATATTGCAGACAATATTTCCGAGATATACATTGCCAATCACTTTTGTCTTTTGACTGTAGCCAATTGCCAATATTGCACCCACATAATGCCGAAAAAGTGTAATTTTTGTGATGTGTTGCCGGTGCTTTATTTGCCGTGTCCCGCTCTTAAGGCCTTATGAGTCCCTGCTCTTGGCCTTTTTGAGGGGGTGTGAGACGCGCGCGGCGGGAGCAGCTGCGGGGCAACCGCACCCTACCGCCGCTCTCGCCCGTGCACGTTCTTGCAAGTTTATGTTTAGTTTTAGTAGTATGTCTATGAGTTTTAGGGTCAACGCATACTAAAAATATTTTGTGCTGAAATAATACTGGCAGAATGCGAGAAATGAGATGATTTTTTTGGGCAAAGTTGATTGTAAGAAAAATATAGTAAAATAATAATCTTTAAAAAAAAATTGGTTGTTTGTAAAGTAGGTTTACGATCGAGATGTTTACGTGATAACGTCTTATTGGTGATATAGAAAATCTCCATTCATTTGTATACCGCTAGAGTGAGAGAGACGGAAGATCGGTCCACTCACTCGAACGCTATGCCAGCCTCCGCTCGTGAGGATTCCGCGTGACAAGTTTCACGGAATGACTGGCAGCGCTCGAGATGAGACGGGAGATAGGTCCGTCTCTCTCTCGTTATACCTGCGATCGCGCTCGTGAGGTTTTGGTGTGACACAAGTTTCTGAACATGTCACCCGACTAAAACGATTTTAAAGACGTTATCACGTCAAAAAACTTACATATCAATTCGCATGTATGACGGAGCATAACTTTAAAACGGCTCGAATGATTTGACTGTTTTTTTTTACGATTGATACGTTTTCTTGGAAAATGTAAGAGTTGAAAAAAATTTTATGAATAAAATTTAGGGAAGTATCAATATACCGCCATTCTGTGAATTCGAATATTGTATATCAAATTTGGAACCTCAGCCGCCATTTTCAACTTTTTTGTTTACCGGCGGATTTGGCTCAAGTTTGAAACGAACATGACTTATTGCTTCTATTTTATTATTAAAAACAGACATATTCGAAATTTGAAATTTCTCAGTCCAACATTTAAAATTTTCGTTTAGTATGGGAAAATGCCTTTCAGAGAAATTAATGCCGCCCCCGAGTGGGAAAGAGATGGCGCTACCAATATAGCAGCAATAAGAAGATAAGATACCGATGTATCGATAATAAAAAGCAGACCATAATTTTTCAAAATGGCGGCCGAAATATAACTGTCAAAAGTTGACCAATTTCGTATGAAATTCCGCTCCTATACAAAATGTATAGGAATGACGCTTTTTAGTAGGAACCGCATAGGAAATGAGGATCATTCAGACATTGGTATATTGGACTTCCAAGTCCAGCCAGGATAGAGAACCACATTTCAAGCATATTTATTTAACCACTTTTTGTTTTTTCTAAAGCACTAACCCATGCTAGGAAATATTTTAAACATAATAAGTTGAAAAAATTCACTCGGGACAGGACTTGAACCCGCAACCTCTCGTATACCGTGAAAGCGCTTTACCAATAAGGATTATTCTCGTTTTGAACCAAGTATACAGTTTTATAGAGACATCAAAAACATACTTTTCTGTGAAAAAAAAATTGAAATCGGATAAGAAATGACGAAGTTATGGCCGTTTTAGTGCACAGGTTCTAAAAACGCGTCCGGCTGGCTTGAATTTTATTGTGACGTAATTTTTCCCTACCTTCATACAGTTTAGAGGTAGGTTACAAGGGCAGCACCATTAACCCTTATAGCTACCGAAAAAACGGTCAGAAAAGAAAGTCATTGGATTGCGAAAATATTAAGAGTTGCATTTACAGATTTTGAAATATATACAGGGTGGCCCAAACATAGACGTCAAGCGAAAAAATATAGGTAGCTGACACCGAGGGCTACCCGAATCACCCCCATGTATGTTCAGCCATTTTTAGTCGTTTAGAAGTTATGAGGCTTTTAAGGTTTTATTTGTGTATTTCTTATGCAGGCCATGTTGACAGGCGATATTAAGTCTATCTGCAGTGATTTTTGTCCAAATAAACTAAAATAAATTAAAATCTATTGAAATAAAATTTCTTCAAACTCCAATTTTTCGACTTTGATCGCGAATTACTTGAATAAAAATCCCATTAAGTGACAGGTTTTTTGTACTATTCTGAAGCCTTTGGGAAAGTTTTTGAAATTAAAAGAAAGTCCTTCAGACCTCTACTTAATTTTTTCTCCATACTAACTATTTCAGTGATGATTTCTCGAAAACAACATTATTGGACTTTGGATCAAAATTGCGGGAACTTCTAGAAGTCCATATCTGATCATTATTTTTTTGGTTATAGATAAGTTATCTGAGAGCCTAAAAAATAAAAAAAATATCTCTGAAAATACGACAGAAAAAAAAGTTAGAAAATAAAATCCAATTCTAGGTTTTTTTTTTCAAAAAAACCTTAAAAGCCTCATAACTTCTAAACGACAAAAAATGGCTGAACATACATGGGGGTCATTCGGGTAGCCCACGGTGTCAGCTATCTAGATTTTCTCGCTTGACGTCTATGTTTGGGCCACCCTGTATACAGGGTGCCCGATAATTACCGATTTCTACAAAACATTTTTTTTCGTGCCGTTCGATTTTGTTTCTTGTAAGGATCAAAAGACTAGAAATGTAAAAAAATAAAAATTTAACTTTTTCCATTATACAGGGTGGCGCGTTGAGGCAGCACCATTAACCGTTATAGCTACAGAATAACTGTCAGAAAAGAATTGGATTGCAAAAATATTACGAGTGGCGCTAAGCAATTTTGAAAAATATATTCAGTGTTCCCGGTGGCGGCGGAATTTATCGAATTAAAGAAAAAGAGAGAAAAATTTTCAGTTGCGTGTATTGTCAAGAGAACTGTCTAACACAAACATGAATGTTTCCTTTTTTCTATTCGGTCAGTGACATGCCCCACCCCAGTGCTGCCTCAGCACGACTCACTGTCCTGGGTGGGTATGGGGGCCACGCGCGCTGCAGAACGTCTCAGTACGCTGGTGCTGGTCCTTACGTCCACGACCCGGACTCGCCCATCCTTTCCGGGCAGCACAGTCTCCACTACTCCACGTGGCCATGCGTTGCGTGGCATATCAGGGTCCACGATTAGCACGAGATCTCCCACTTTCAAGGGTCTCTGCTCTCCCTGCCACTTCTTTCTAGGGAGCATGTCTGGTAGCACCTCTCTGACCCACCGCTTCCAAAACAAATCGGCTAGTCTTTGAGAGAATCTCCACTGTCTTCTAACTGACAGTTTTTCTGTAGCTATAACGGTTAATGGTGCTACCTCAATGCACCAGCTTGTATAATGGATGGTTGATTTTTTATTTTTTTTATCATTTCTAGTGTTTTGATGATGACTTTTGATCCTTACAAGAAACAAAATCTAACGGCACGAAAAAAAATGTCTTGTCAAAATCGCAAATTTTCCGGCACCTTGTATACATTTTTCAAAATCCGTAAATAATAATAGTAATATTTTTGCAATTCGATGACTTTCTTTTCTTTTTTTTCTGATGCTTAAGATTTTGTTCTCCATCCACCTCAATAAGTACTTGGAACTCTTGGAAGTCCAATATTCCAATATTTCCAATGTCTGAATGATCCTCACTATCGAAAATCGTCTGTGATACAGTTCATACTAGTAAAGGAACTAATGACCATCCTAATGACAATCCTAATGATGTAAATCTTCTTTAAAACTGTGAGCAAAGTAAATGTACCATTATTTTATTGTTATTTCATAATGTCATACATCATCTTCGCGTAGGTTGCTAAGATATCGTATATCTTTAATGAGTAGGCAAGTCACCACTGGATTGTGCTAGAAGTTGTTCAGTGTACGTTGAGGCTATATTCCTTCATGTACGCGAGCGGTCGCCATGACAACGATTTCCTATGGCGAGTTTGTTATCGGCGAGCGCCGGTTTTGATAATGCACAGGTTCAGATTCTGAATAATTATTTCTCGTGATTTCTGACTAGAAGTGGTGTTCATTTTATAATTTTTCAGATTTACCAGCTCACAGCATAAAAGGTAGGAAAAGATTGTCTTGAAACAATAACGTAATCGATCTTGGAAAACCGCAAAAAAAAGTGATACACGTCTGCTTTTCATGAGGCCACGCGGCCGTCTGAGTCCATACAGCGGCTGACGGCTTGCTAGAAATTTCAATGTTTTGATTCATAATTATATTTTAAAATGCGTTTTTGATAATGTTTTCCCTGGAAAACTTAGATATGGGTTAAATTCTATGAACAAAAAATGTGCCATTGATATTACTTCTATATTTACGGAGAACTAGCGAAAAAAGGTGAAAAAATGTCGTATTTCGTCAATTTTCAAGATTTTTTTTTATCGAGCAAAGTTTACCCAATTGTGTTTTGGCTTCCTGGGATACCTTTACCGTTTCCTGGACTAAAGCCAAAGCTAAAAAATACTGTCCTGTTTTGAAAATTTCATGCAGTAAATCAGGATCTTCCGGACGTCCTCGCAAATTTTTTGTACCTCTGAGGCTTGTATGTCGTCTTAATTTAAATTTCAACATAATCTGGGCTGGCTGGAAGAAATTTCTTTAGAAATAAGTCCGCCCTTGTAAATAATGTCTCACATACCTATAATAATATGTTTTTTTTTCTAGTGTTTATAAACTTTATTAGAACATAATTATATACAAACTATAAATATGCGAACTAAAGTAAAAGACCTGCCCCAGGTCGCTGTTCCAAGACAGTGAGCCCAGATCGCTGGCGACGTTGCCTCTTTGGATGGCCAGTCTTATCCTCTGGCCGAGATACGCGCCAGCCCTGTCTCCCGATAAAGTGTAACATTAAAAATGACAGTTTAAAAAAACACGCTTTTATAGCTAACCGAACTAAAAAGTATAAAATATTTTTTAATTACAAAGAGTTTCAAATTATAATAAAATTTAAGTTATTAACAGAATAATACAATTCAGAGTAAAAAGCGTGGGGTGCTTGATATATTAAATGTTACAATCATTCTTTTGGCAACTATTTAAGAGATGCACCCCACGCTTTTTTACTCTGTATTGTATTATTCTGTTAATTACTTAAATTTTATTATAATTAGAAACTGTTTGTAATTAAAAATTATTTTATACTTTTTAGTTCAGTTAGCTATAAAAGCGTGTTTTTTAGTTTTTTTTAAACTGTCATTTATTTTTAATTTTTTAGTTCGATTTATCATTTTTTTTGTAAATTTCTGACATTTATAGTATTCAAACCTGAGTTGGCTCCTTAGAGTCTTTTGATCACTACATGAAAGAGAAGCGATTGGCATATTTTTTTTTTTGTAATTTAGCATTTTTTTTTGCTGACCGTATTTTTTTTCAAAATCTGTGAATGCAGTTCATAATATTTCAAAAAGTTATGGAAGGTCTCCTAAGAACGTTTTCCTGTAACTATAACGGTTAAGGTACCTGCCCTTACTGCCCCGTCTCAAAAATCCACCCTGTATAATGGCACTGTAGGGATATAATGGGAAACTGTTATCAAATTATTACATTGTCATTGGTCCTTGATACGTATGCAAAGTTTCAAATTAATCAAACTTCTGGAAATTGGTAAAAATTATGCTCAAAGATTCCGTTACATACATACATACATACATACATACATACATACATACAGGCCAAGGTTATAAAAGCGTGTTAAAAAGCGTGTTAAAAAGATTGCGCGTTTAGACGCCCCATAATACGATATAATACCGAACTTTGTAATACGGCTTTAGTTAGACCGAGTGCGAAACTTGTTCGTGTATAATGATAAGTTTAACCGCGGATTTTAATACTTGCAGCACGCGTCCTATTCGAAACTTTATCCACCTAACTCTCGGGCTTCTATTCTCTCAGTTGTACGATGAAATATGCGTGCGTGATATTAGAGAAGTTTTTGAAATTAGTTTTGCACAGGTATTCCCGGAAAAAATGTTATAACTATTTTTTTGGTAGACGATAGGCTATCTAGGTAGGTGGTATGTACACACGACAGCACGTACACGCGCCCCATCAACTGCACACAGGAGGATCTCATGACGGCTAGTGACCAAATTCTGGGCCAAAACCGTTTAGATTTAAGGCCCAAACCTAGGCACAATAGTTGTGCCTAGTTACTAGCACCACTAATGGAAAAAAAAACATAATTATCTTCTTTTTGGATGTGTTTTTTCCTAAAAACTCTTCATTAGGTTATCAACGCGAGACTTAATTAATTAATAATTTAATTTTTAAGACCGAAGGTTTAGATAACACATTCTAGAACCAACGAATAAAACCCTTTATCGCCAAAAGTTTCTTTGGTTATAAAATCCACCATGGTGTATAGAGACTATTTGGTCGAATCGAATGTTTGGAGTTGGACTCTTATCGGTGCAGTACTCTGCATTCACTACGGTCAGTTTCTTCACCTCCTGGTACATCACGACATCCAGCTTCTCTTTCATTTGGTTGAAGTAACTTCTCCGTGGGCTTCCTCTACCTCTTTTTCCTTTATCTTTTCTTCAAATATGACAATTATAAATTTGTCGTGGCGTAGCAAGTGGCATAACATCTTTCCTCTTCGGTCTTCTATCGTCCTCAGTATCTTTCTACGCTCCTTCAATCTTTCCCCCTTTCCATCTGAGATATCCTCCAACACCACATCTCGAATACTTCTAGCCTCTCTCGTTCTCTGTGTTAGTGTTCATGTTTCGCACCCATAAAGTGCCATGGGCCAAACATAGGATAGCATGAGTCTTCCTAATGGTCTTCGGCATATTTTTTAGATTTCAGTGAATACTTTTTTGTGAAAACCTTGTTTCACCGTTGTAATTTTTAGGTTTGATGTTTGCGCTGCATCTAATCTTCATTTATTATACTGCTTTACAGCCTAAAAATTAAACATAAATAAAACAAAAATTCTAATTACCTCGGAAAGAAAAACATCTAGAGGATTTGTTTGGATTACAAGTTTGGTCGAAGTTGATGATCTACCGAAAATAGAAAAGAAATAGATAAAATAGAAAATAGATGCAAAAATATTGTATATTGAAATGGAGATGATATAATATTGCTTTCATCTTTTCTAGCAGCAATTTAATGAGATCCCATTACATAAAGCCTTCCCATAATCGACCCCCAGCTGAGTTCGTTCGACAGCACCCGTGTCTGATTTCATAACTTTGATAATTTCGTTTCTTAACTCTACCGGGTTTGATAAATAGAATTATAATAATTTCATCAAGTACCTACTTGGATCGGCGTCAGTCAGGGTGTGTATGGTGAATCGAAAAACTCACTGCTTCTTTTCTGTGCTTACTAGTTATTAATAGAAGCGTAGTTTTTTCCGTGATTGATTTTTTGCCTGCATACTGTTGGCGGTCATAGGAACAAAACATTTTAGCGCTTAAAAACAAAACTTCTGGACCAAAATAAAAAATATTTAAATTAGTTTCTCAATATTGCCTAAAGATAAGATTAAGCCAATAACGGACTTTCGAACAAAAAACTTTGGGTTCCGAATTGTTCATAGTTCAGTTTTATTTTCTTTTCTTCTAGTTAGAACTCTGCTAACGCCCAAAGAAAAGTTCAAAATAATAATTCGAATCTACTACAAAAAAAAACTCGTAGGGTGCCACTAATGTAAGACACTTCTGGAACCAAAATTGAGTGTGAGTGCCACAACCAGAGTGATATCATTCAACTTTTGTTCCAGAAAGTCTTCGTGGATAATATATTCCTTTCCCATTGGCCTCTTGACGGATTATAAAAGGTCTGAGCGTAAAACGGGATTCGGCGGAAATCTTGTCCGCGCAAATTTCGAAGAGGGTGGGTGTTAGCATAATACGTTTTAGATTAAACCGCATAGAAATGAAGGTTTTACTGGCGTAAGAGCATGAGATTTTTTTTTCTTACAGTGAAAGGGAAGTGATATTGTATACAGGGTGTTAAAGAAAGTGTTCCTGTCATTCCCGAGGTCACTGAACTCATCTATTATAGGTACTATGGGGCAAATGCCAAATGTCGGAAAAAAAATCAGCTGCTCCATTTATTACATAAAACTGGTGGTAGCCAAGTGGGGAGATGAACTCAGAAGCAAGAGGTGGTAACAATCCTACTTATATTATAAATGCGAAAGTTTGTGAGTGAGTGAGTGTGTTTGTTACCTTATAACGCTGAATCCGCTGGACGGATTTGGATGAAATTTGGAATGTAGATAGCTGAGACATCAGAATAACATATAGGCTACATATTATCACGCTTTGGTGCTTAGGAGCAAAATAAACACACAAAGATTATCATATAGTGGCTATTTGTATAAAAGTGAACGACACAACCATTTACCAAAGACCCTCTGTCATCCATCACGTAGCGTTGAGCTATTTACTTTCGTAAATCCATCGAAAACTGAACAACGGTGAATTTTAATGCACCAAACAGGCCCAAATGTGCCGCAAAACTCAAACGATGCACAACAGTGAAGAAGTTGTTTTTAATTATCGCTGTCATCCGTCACTGACACAAAAATGGTATATCAACAAAGCAATAAAGGAAAAATCTACAAGTTTAATTACTCAAAACAGGCAAAAAACATAAGTTCAGTGATAGCTACTTACAATCTGAAAGAGCCAATAAATCCTTACTTTAAAAACTCTGCATCCAGGAGTTTTATCAAAGCTCTTTACAAAGTTGCGGTTGCATCCTGAGATCTTTTGGCCAGACGAAATGGGTCGTCCGTTGAGTGCATTGCTGATTGCTGGTTATTCCGGGAAGAATAGGATGCACCAGACCTCGAAGAAAAATAAAGATACGATGTTCTGACCAAAAAATCAGCTGTGCGTACCGTGCAAGTGTAGAGTCCCGAGCGACCATAGTCCCATAACATCAGCTATTGATGGTGTAACATTAGTAACATGATCGCTTTATTTCCATTAAGTAAGTACCTAGGACCGGACACTGGACAGGTGCACTTTTACATAATATCAGAGTCTCGCCTATTCATTGTTGACAACTCTGATAGGCTTTCCACATACTTCAGACTGACGAGAAGATTGGAGCATGTGAAAATCCCTGTACCGCCTGCGTGGTGGTGTTGCCCGCATGAAAGATATGTGAGAAATAGAGCCAGAAGAGATGTTTTGTTACAATCTTAAACCATACCGACAACTTCGCGTCGTCATACCTGTCCTGATGCTCCACAGTGCAGCTTATCGGATTTCCTGGAGGCGACCCCAGCGCGACGTGTGTGTGTGACACTTTCAACACGAAAGAAGAATAAGACCGACGATTCAAAACGGTTGTTTCAGACTATGGCATCGTAGATGCTAAGAAGACGCGTTGGGTGTTTCAGAAGAGTAGCTCATAGAAAAAAACACTATTCAATGTTAAAACTTAAACTTTCGTAAGCACTGCACATTTTTATATCGCTTTAACGGTTTCACTTACTTTTATTTTGTCGGAATAGCCGACATGTTTCAATGTGATAGAAATGGTATGTATCTCCTGATATTATCTCACATTTTCTGGTGTCAGAACCCAATTATTATGATCGTTCTGTTTGAAATGGTATAATGCGATTAAATTAAATAAAATTTCTTAAAGTTTTTCTCTGTTAAGTAACTTTGTGCCTTTAATACGAGTAGGTGACGCTAACTAGCTCTGTTGGAGATCTTTTACAGTTTTATTGAACGCCAGAGAGACGTTGAGACCTGTGACGAACTGCAGCGAATGCTGATAAATATTCATTCACCAAACAGCGCAAGCAAACGAGATGTACACACGACAGCACGTCGACCCTTACACGCTAGCACTCTATTCGGTAAGGTTACAGGCGACTTTAAAACAAAAGTGTACAGTCTGACGTGCTGTCGTGTGTACTTGGGTATCAAACTACGCATTAGGGCTATCTAACATCGGTAGAGGCAGTGTCGACAACGACCACATAGGCCGCAAAGGCACGAAGACTTGGGGCGAGACCAACTGAACAGAGACAACCCAGACTGAAAGTTTGCAATAAGGAGTAGCAGATTAGCGGACTCAAAATAATAGGATAGGGCTAAAAAGAAAAGATAATCTTTGAGTGTTTCTTGAAATGTAGGTAACCCGCGTTAAATCAGTTAGACGCCTATAACAGTAGGTATCTGCATCTTTGCTCCGTTCAGTTTGGTAGAAGCAGACAACAACGCGTGGTCCACGGGATCGAAATCTCGGGCCAACGCTTTGATAGTGCAGGGGTTGTGTTTTAAGTACATCATACCTACTAGGTGGTAAAAAATATGCTAGATACAATTTGCAAAATCACCACGTTTATCCTTTTTCTTTTAGCCACGTGAATGAACTCGTGGGCACTAGCTATCAACACTAATATTATAAAGAGGAAAAGTTTGTAAGTATGTAAGTATGTAGGGGGTAATCTCCAAAACTACTCATCCGATTATAAAAAATCCTTCACTAATGGGAAGCTACGTTATTGCTGAGTGCTATAAGCTATGTTTTATTGTGATAACGGAAAAAAAAACTAAGTCTGCGCGGACGAAGTCGCGGGCAAAAGCTAGTAACTTTATAATTGTTCTAGGTATATAAGTTTATAAGTTAATTTGTTGTTCATCTGCTTTATGCTCATCTTAAAATTAATTATTATAGTAGTTGAATTAAACTTTTCTTTTTTCTCTTCGGGCTCTGAGGTCAGTCACACGTCTATTTGACAAAACACACAGGGCGTATCTTACGCATTTGGACCTTGTGTGGACCAAACATTTCGTTGACTAAAAGTCGTGTCATTAGGCAAGAAGCGAGGTTTCACAGGAGGAAATGAGGACACAATCCAAACTCGGCTGGGGTGGGAGACAAATCTGTCTCTTTAAGGCGCTCTTCATAGACGATATTTAGGTATTTGAGGGGGTGAAGCAGAGGAGTGACGGGGTGGGAAGCCACGCCCTCTGCGGGGCGCTGTACAGATTACAAAAATAACAGATCGGAATCCCGCCATAGTAACGTTCGGAACTTAGACGGACGTCACCATGACGCCAAGTGATCCACCGCCGCCGCGGCAATGACGTTGAACAATTATTATGGGTACCTACCTCCTTAGCTTTTTTTCTAGTTGGATAATGATTGATTGAATAATAATACCTAATGCTTGCAGATCTTGCAATAGATATTTTGGCTAGCAGACGAAGAGCGTGAGTCGTGGGCAGCTGCGGCGTCTGCAGATTCTCTTTCGATCTTTGTATCCAACTTTACTGTTGCTTGCTAGTTCAACGCGCGATAGGTAAACACGACAGCACGTCAGACTGTACACTTTTGTTGTCAAGTCACCCGTAACGTAACCGAGTAGAGTGCTAGCGTGTAAAGGTCAACGTGCTATCGTGTGTACTTACTAGGTACACACAACAGCCCGTCGACCTTTACACTCTACTCGGTTACGTTACGGGCGACTTTACAACAAAAGTGTACAGGCTGACGTGCTGTCGTGTGTACCTAGTAAGTACACACGACAGCATGTCAGCCTTTACACGCTAGCACTCTACTTGGTTACATTACGGGCGACTTTACAACAAAAGTGTACAGTCTGACGTTCTGTCGTGTGTACCTAGTAAGTACACACGACAGCACGTCGACCTTTACACCCTAGCACTCTACTCGGTTACGTTACGAGTGACTTTACGACAAAAGTGTACACTCTGACGTGCTGTCGTGTGTACCTAGTAAGTACACACGACAGCACGTCGACCTTTACATGCTAGCACTCTACTCGGTTACATTACGGGCAACTTTACAACAAAAGTGTACACTCTGACGTGCTGTCGTGTGTACCTAGTAAGTACAACGACAGCACGTCGACCCTTACATGCTAGCACTCTACTCGGTTACGTTACGGGCGACTTTACAACAAAAGTTTACTCTCTGACGTGCTGTCGTGTGTACCTATCGCGTATTGAACTAGTAAGCAACAGTCGGATACAAAGATCGAATTTTCCATTCTGCCCTACCTAATGCAGTTCTCCTAAAGTTTTTTGGTAGATCACTTATTGGCTAACTAAAATTTGACAGTCTTGCCCGGTCGAATGCATCGCAAACCGAATGGGAAGACAGTCGTAAAGCTCTTACCAGATTTTAGAGAAAATAATCCCACTAAAAACATTTTGTAAAAAACTTGCCAAGTCTCGATGGAGCTGCTGGTTTATCTCTAAAAAGTAGAGTTGTAAAATGACCGTCACATTCCATAACCGTCCGTCATTTATAATAAATGTCCGGTCACAATCGACATTTATGGTCACATTGGACAAATAGGTATTTTGACTAGAAAAGTGTGTCGATGCTTTTATTTCGCTCTTGCCCTAGCCATCTTAGGCTGTATGTGCATCGCCGGCGCTGCCCCGCACCCCACGATACAGTGCTATTGGACAAATAGGTATTTTGGCTTCCATAAATGTTACGTTTACGTTATCTCGTAAATTAAGAGGTTTAGCGCAAAAATAACGAAATTTTCGAACCCCCTTGCACCCCGAAATAATCCATTTTACTTCTTTATGTTTTCTAAAAATCGATATACAGGGTGTTAAACATTTAGGGTAAATTATTATTTAAGAATATCGGCAAAAATTGGGGGATGTCCGGTATTTTCCGGTTCGAAGGACCACTCAGCAACTAAAAGGGGTATCTCAGCGTGTGGCCAACCGTACCTACTGACCTACCAGTTGTTTTAAATCGTGTTTGACTGTCTGTCACACTTTCAGCAATACCCTGAATGTGTAACACCCTGTATGTCGGTTTTTAGAAAACATAAATAAGTAAAATGGTTGATAAGGGGGGTATTAGGGGTTCGTAAATTTCATTATTTTTTCCGCTAAACCTCTTAATTTACGAGATAACATAACATTTATAGACAGCGTAAATGACATTCGGCCTTCAAAATTAAATACGTGCCCGGTTTACCATTCCCCTTATCCCCGAAACTACTAAACCGAAATTTTTGAAATAAATACGGAATAAATACAGAATTTACCTATAAATTGCAGGAAAACCTATAAAAAGATTCCGGTATTTATATTTGATAATAAAAATATTGTATAAAATATGTCAGTACGGAACCCTTAGTGCACGAGCCTGACTCGCACTTGGCGGTTTTTTTTAGGTAACCCGCCATAGCAATACATGTTCTGTGATATTTTTAATTCGCTACCTATTGCGGATCCCAAGAAACAGCCGGGCAGCTCTTTAAAAGAAGGACAGATAGAATGACAGGCAGACGGATAGACAGACGGACAGACAGACATTGGAGGTGGAGTAATAGGGTCCCAATTGGCACTAGTGGTTCGCCCCGAACTGTGAACTCGCGACCCCATATAAACTTAACAACCCCATATTTCGGCAACCCCTCGACCGATTTGGCTCATGTTCGAACTTAAAAATTCTTTTAATTTCATTTACCCGCTTACTAAATTTCATAACGATCCGACCAAATTTTCTCAAATTATCGTCGAACGAACATTCATACATACATACATACAAACATACAAACGCCGTATTGTTCAAGTAGACTCGGAGAACTTCGCTCGCTTCGCTCGCTCGTTCATACTAGTGGTTCGCTCCGAACTATGAACTCGCGACCCCAGTTACAGATGTGTAACTTTGCTTACGCCATTCGCGCAGGCGCGCGCGTGCTTTGCATATAAACTATACAACCCTATATCTCGGCAACCCCTCGACCAATTTGGCTCATGTTCGAACTTAAAAATTATTTTAATTTCGTTTACCCGCCTACCAAATTTCATAACGATCCGACCAAATTTACTCAAGTTATCGTCGAACGAACATTCATACATACATACAAACGCCGGATTGTTCCAGTAGACTCGGAGAACTTCGCTCGCTTCGCTCGCTCGTTCAATAAGGCTTCAGGCTCGTGCACTAAGGGTTCCGTACTGACATACAATACAGGGTGTTAAAAGACAGCCAACAAAGCGGGAAACCACGTATTGTCCTCATAAGGAACATTTTTGCCCAAGGAACTATGCCTGGGAAATCAACGGTTTCCGAGATAATGAGGTTCAAAGTCGGACTTTTCAAAACTTTTTTTTTGCAGAAATGCATTCAGTATCTAGTTCTTAACATACCTTCTCAAGAAGCCATATCAAAATTATGAATATTTCTTACAATAAACGACGTTAAAATTGCAACCCGCAATGTATTCTAAACATTTGCACTTCAAGCTTAAGTAACATAAAGTTATACCTACGCTTGCGCAATATGACTTCTGTGCTTTACACGTCCATTGAGTGATAAAATATTTTTCAAAATTATAACCTAAAAAACCAAAATCATTTCCCAGCAATAATTTATCGAAAAATTACTTTGTTTTGGTGTCTAGTATGCGTGGCTTTCGGGTCTGTTGGCGGTATTTTAACACCCTGTATAATAATTTTTGTTACTATAAATACCGGAATCTTTTTATAGGTTTTCCTGCAATCTAGGTAAATACCTATATTCTGTATTTATTTAAAAAAAATCGACTTAGTAGTTTCACAGATAAGGGGGAATTGTAAATTCCGGGCACGTCTTCATTTACGCTGTCCATAAATGTTATGTTACCTCGTAAATTAAGTGGTTTAGCGCAAAAATAACAAAATTTTCGAACCCCCTAATATCCACTTAATCAACCATTTTACTTATTTTTGTTTTCTAAAAACCAGGGTGTTAAACATTCAGGGTATTGCTGAAAGTGTGACAAACAGTCAAACACGATTAAAAACAACGGGTAGGTCAGTAGGTACGGTTAGCGACATGCTAAGATACCCTTTTTTTTGTTATTGAGTGGTCCTTCGAACCGGAAAATACCGGACATCCCCCAATTTTCGCCTATATTCTTAAATAATAATTTGTCCTGAATGTTTAACACCCTGTATATCGGTTTTTAGAAAATATAATGAAGTAAAATAGTTGATTTCGGGGTGCAAGGGGGTTCGAAAATTTCGTTATTTTTGCGCTAAACCTCTTAATTTACGAGATAACGTAACATTTATGGAAGCCAAAATACCTATTTGTCCAATAGCACTGTATCGTGGGGTGCGGGGCAGCACCGGCGATGCACATACAGCCTAAGATGGCTAGGGCAAGAGCGAAATAAAAGCATCGACACACTTTTCAAGTCAAAATATCTATTTGTCCAATGTGACCATAAATGTCGATTGTGACCGGACATTTATTATAAATGACGGACGGTTATGGAATGTGACGGTCATTTTACAACTCTAGTCTTATCCAGAGGTTCTCAAATAATTGGGCCTGAAAATGCGGCGAAATGGTTCCAGTAAAGTATGGTACGACAGTGTTTGCTTCGCGCTCGACTTGGCGGGGGCACTGCCGTGCCCCCAGATCGCGAACTCGAATTCGTCGTAAAACAAATTGGCATTTTTCGAGATTGACTTTTCATGTGCGATAAAATAATATATTTTTTAGCAAAATAATAATCAAATAAATGTTCATTCCGTTTTATTTATATTTATGACTTATCAAAATTAAATGTTAGTATGCATTACCTAGTTGTTTGAATAACTGTAACAAAACTCAACGTTTTATGGAATGAACGAAACGCATTAGTGACACAAGATAAAAAAATATCTGTCAAAATAGGTACAAGTGCTGGCTGTGCCGGTAATTCTCTTTGGTGCCTGTGATAAATAAACAGTGTTTAGAGTGTTTCATTCATTGCGGATGCGGACTGAATGTAGTGTTCCTTCCAGTAGAATACTCAGAACAATTTTCTGATACCTATCACATCGGTATGTTTAGGAATTGAAAGTAAGTACCTACTGACAGATTTTCGTAGCGAAATTACCTACTAGCTTTGAATTGGATGTTCTATAAAACTGAGACCTTTACGCTTACGCAATGAGATGATTTATATTATACAGCGTCCAGTGGCACCTTCACTGCACTAGATGGGTGAAGTGACAATTCGACGCTGCTGTGTCTGGGACATTGTTTAGTGGAGTAGGTAGGCTTGCCCAGCAACTACCATCGTCGGCCTAGCCCCCAGAAAAGAGGTCAATACGTCAATCTTACTTATCTGATGAGCTAACTAAGCTGCGGGTTTCCTCATGATATTTGCGGTGCGGGTATGTAGCTATGTCTATGAGCTAGCTATGTTTTTGTCTTAAAAGTTATGTACCTACATTTGTGAGTTTCTAGTAGCAATACTGCTTGCTAAAGCTTCTTCATAATTCAAGTCCAAATAAGGTATTCAAAGGGACTAGCACATATTTCACTAAAGTAGGTACCTTCCCTAAACTAAACTCCTCCTATTACTTCTTTGCAGCTTTGCCCTTTGCCTGCTCGCAACCAAAGTTCAGATGACAAACTAAAGGCCACCTACCATCCGGTAGCAAGCAACAGGACCGCTGACTAAACAATGAGTCCGTGCCTCCCAGCTCCATGTTATGGTTTTGGGCTAAACATGGGCTCCACGCTAGTGGTGCTGAAATCAAGATATAAGTAGGTATTCAAGACAACTTTACTGTCACCACGGGTGTGCAACAGCCTTGCAAAGGTCTCGAAATGATGGAAAACTTTTGAAAGTCCATAAAAGTAGAATTAGTCAAAGTGTAGCGTAACTAAATAGTGCTGATCCCAAGCCTAGGAAAATTAAATGTTATTCCCATACAAAACTATAAGAATTACAACTTTATTACAAAACACGTGCAAATTGTAATTTGGAAAAGCTATGAGCCTTACTGAAGTTAACAACAAGTTATGAGGTGCATGTATTTTTTTAACTACGACTCTGTTTGTTTACCCAAAATATTTTTTTGTTTTTCTTCACTTTGTCTAAGGAATGCTATAGGTATGTATTTTAATTATTATTGTATAACATAATTATCATTTTCTTTTTAGATAACCTTCTACATGGATGTGTGGCGATGCAAGACCGAGATTATAGCTGGCGGGGCAGAAAGATCGACATACAGTAGTCGGCCACACGCTAGGATACCCCTTTTTGTTTGATTGGCGCCCTTATGCCGCACGCGGTAAGAGCTGCTATGGGGTATCTGTGACTGTGGCCGACCGTACATACATGGTTATGATAATAAAGTATGTTTTGCCAAATGGTTTTTGGTTTTTATAAAATTCAGCCTATATTACTAACTTTAGGATTCCTTTGTATGTTTTTATACAATACTATACATTGTATAAATAAAGATGTAGGTAGATAACTATCTCTTTTTACAGGGTAATAGAATAGCACCCGGTGATAGGGATTTTTTGGTCTATGAAGTTCCATTGATTTTTTATTAATAAAATGTTACCGCTGTGGCAAGAGAAAAGTACTTTTAAAATAATATGGTTTTCACTGATTTTCACCGTGTTTTATTTATCAGCTTAAAAATATGCCAATGCACTTACGCACACAATCATGTTTTAATTTGAACTAGGCCTAAATAAAAAAAGAAAAACTGGATTTATTTTCACTTTTGAGGTTATAAAATAAAAAATGTTTTTCAGCAGGTAGTGATCTTGTTGATCAGTAGGCAGTAGGTAAACCCTGCAAAAAGAGTTAAGATCTTTTGTTACTAACACGTTATACATATTTGATAGGACTCGATGAAGGCAAATCTGTGGTAGGTAAAGTCCGTTCGCTATCCTATTATTGACACACGACGGCAATCTTGGTTCTTGGGATACCAACTATTTTCGAAGTATCTGTGATGGGCGCAGACATATTCATTTCAACACAATGCTGATGGACATTACCTAACTGGAATTTGCTAAAATGTTTTACAAAACCTTCGTCTATTAATTTTTGCGTCATTCGAAGTTGCGTCTAGAGGCACCTCGCGGTCCTTCCACGGACGAAAAAACATTTTATCTTCACGCAGAGCGATCGACACTCAATACAAAATACTAAGTCACAAGCACAACCTTTCAATACGACGCTTCTTTGACGAGCGGCGAGCCAAATTCACTGGCGTGTTTGCGCCGCGTCGGCTTCCTTTAATTTATTTTGTGAAAAGCCGCCGCGCACCAAGGCGGCAAATATCAAAGTGACACTATGATAGCGAACGGACTTTAGCCGTCACGCGCGGCTTAGGTAAGGCAAATCCGTGGTAGGTAGCCGTCGCGTGCGGCGTATGACAAAAAGGGGTAGGTAGGTACTCTGCGATCTTGATGACTACCAAATTAGGTAAGTAATAGGTAGGTATGTACCTACACACGACAGCACGTCGACCCTTACATGCTAGCACTCTACTCGGTTACGTTACGGCGACTTTACAACAAAAGTTTACACTCTGACGTGCTGTCGTGTGTACCTAGTAAGTACACACGACAGCACGTCGACCTTTACATACTAGCACTCTACTCGGTTACGTTAAGGGCAACTTTACAACAGAGGTGTACAGTCTGACGTGCTGTCGTGTGTACACACGACAGCACGTCGACCCTTACATGCTAGCACTCTACTCGGTTACGTTACGGGCGACTTTACAACAAAAGTGTACAGTCTGACATGCTGTCGTGTGTACCTATCGCGCGTTGAACTAGCAAGCAACAGTTGGATACAAAGATCGAAAGAGAATCTTCAGACGCCGCAGCTGCCCACGACTCACGCTCTTCGTCTGTTATCCAAAATATCTATCTATTGCAAGATCTGCAAGCATTTATTATTATTCAATCAAGCAACAACCAACTAAAAAAAAAAAAAAAACAGAAAACCAAACTAAGTTTTGACAGTTTGGAACGTGATTCACTTTGTTTGGATGAACGTCGATCCCCGGTACGGACGAACTGTCAAATTGACTAAGTAAACAATGTATTCAACGCCTGCGAGAAAAGAATAGCACATTTACAACATCAAAATCGTAAATACACTAAAATCGCGAAATATTCACATATCAAACCCTAGAATTAGGTAAGTGCTATCAAACACACCATTTTTCGTGTTGTAAATCATGACAGTTTGCAAAATATTTTCGTTGAAAAAAACAAATTCCCAGTACTAACTTCCTCAGTTTTTGAATGAAAATTTCTTCAAATCTATTACGAACATCAACACGAAACTTGCCTTAAAAGATAGCTCTTACCTAATTCTAGGGTTTGATATGGCAATATTTTCGATTTCTTTAGTGTATCTTGCATGCGAATGCAAATAAGAGATGCGTCATTGCTATACTTCTCCCGCAGGAGTTTCACTATCCACCCTGCCTTAAATTATTGCCATAGTTCGCTCAATTCTTCTCGTGATCTTAACGAGTCAAGGAGTTAACTAGCGCCACCAATAAAAATACTCATTATCTTCTCAGCAACACGATTTTGGAAAACGCTCTCTCTCATTTTGTCGTAAAAAGTAGGTACCTATTTTTTTTTACCTAGCCTATTTTTTGGGCCTATATTATGAAAAAATCCGTGAACCTTCAAAATCGATTTATTTCATGGAAAATATTTTTTTTGACAGTTGGAAATGAGAGATCCAGAATAGAGGGTCAGGAACCCACTGATTCGTTGCCAAAAAAGCCTCCAACATTATTCTTTTATAAAAAACGGAACACCTCCAAAAGGGAACGGGCGCGATTTGATTAGTTTCTTCCTAAATAGAATATCGGGCTCGCCCACGAAATTCCCTAAACATAAAATGTATTATGTAGTTTTCGCATTCAATAGTCTCTAAAGAAGATTAACTCGGCGTCAACGCATTCTTCTTCCATCTCTATAGGTGAGTAATTCTTGTCAATGGAAGAAACAGCGCGTCGCAGGGTTTCTTGTTACAGGGTGGATTTTTGAAACAGGGCAGTAAGGGCAGGTACCTTAACCGTTATAATTACAGGAAAACGTTCTTAGGAGACCTTCCATAACTTTTTGAGATATTATGAACTGCATTCACAGATCTTGAAAAAAATGTACGGCCAGCGAAAATAATGTTAATGAATGATCTCTACATGAAAGAGGATTGATTGGCATAAAAAAAAATGTTTGGTATTTTAGCATTTTTTTTCGCTACAGACTACTTTCATCGTAACCACTTTCAGCCGTTGAAATGACTAGAAATGACTCTTTTTAAACGGTCTTACACGAGTGTACGGCCACATATCAAGGTATTTTAACGTCGTATATATTGATGTACCGTTCCCGGGAACATTGCCAATCGCTGGAAACATTGCCGGAAACATTGCCGGCAATGTTCCCCAACTGGGAATTTACTGGGAACTTTGCTCAAATCTTGAGATATTCCAATATTTGTTTGCTGAATTGTACATGATTTTGGATTCTCTATACACACCGTAATGAATTATCAATAAAAACCCCATAACTTTGAAAACTTCCAGCCCATTGGGAATGTTTCCGGCAATGTTTCCAGTTTATTTCCGGCAATGTTTCCCATTGGGAATGTTCCCGGCAATGTTCCTGGCAATGTTTCCAGTTTATTTCCGGCAAAGTTTCCAAGCAATCTTTCTCGGGATATTTGTTGGTAAACTTTACCATTATTTATGCCAATATCGATGATCTTGTATAGTGCTGTGATGAATTTTATAATAAAGTTAATGGAACAGTTGCCCGCAACGTTTTAAACAACTAAAAAGGTTACAGTTTCCTTTTATGATATGTCAGAAAGTACGAAATTCTGGATTTAAACAGCTAAAACTTAAAATCCTAACCAACCACATGACACACTACTATAACCTGCCAAGGTCGAGTCGGATTCGAGCAGCGTTGGTTCCGTAGCATACATGCATAACATGAACTTAGAAGAAAAAAAATGTTTTATTTTTTATTTTTCCTCATAAATCGAAAATTATACAGGTGGCATGTGTGTTCAGCCATTTTATGTCGTTTATAAGAAATGAGGGTTTCACGGTGGTATTACAGAACGCTCATTGATAACACAGTTTAAACTCTTCCCGCACAGTCGGAGTTTAAACATGGTTTAGACTCTTCTCACTATCAGTTTAGTATAGCTTATTCATTAATCTTAGAGATTCCTTTATTAGGCTTATCAAATCAGTGAAAGTGATCATGATGCTCGCTCAATGAGATCTACCCGATAAAAGTATCAAAACTTTAATTGCTCATATCTCCTAAACGGCTAATGCTAGACCCATGTTCATGGTACTCTAAGAAAAGGGCTCGACGAGATCTACCCGATAAAAGTATCAAAACTTTAACTGCCCATATCTCCTAAACGGCTAATGCTAGACCCATGTTCATGGTACTCTAAGAAAAGGGCTCGACGAGATCTACCCGATAAAAGTATCAAAACTTTAACTGCCCATATCTCCTAAACGGCTAATGCTAGACCCATGTTCAGGGTACTCTAATAAAAGGGCTCGACGAGATCTACCCGATAAAAGTATCAAAACTTTAACTGCCCATATCTCCTCAACGGCTAATGCTAGACCCATGTTCATGGTACTCTAAGAAAAGGGCTTGACGAGATCTACCCGATAAAAGTATCAAAACTTTAAGTGCCCATATCTCCTAAACAGCTAATGCTAGACCCATGTTCATGGTACTCTAATAAAAGGGCTCGACGAGATCTACCTACTTTCATCGGGTACATCTCGTCGCGCCCTTTTATTAGAGTACCATGAACATGGGTCTAGCATTAGCCGTGGGATATGGGCAGTTAAAGTTTTTATACTTTTATTGGGTAGATCTCGGCAAGCCCTTTTCTTAGAGTACCATGAATATGGGTCTAGCATTAGCCGTTTAGGAGATATGGGCAGTTAAAGTTTTGATACTTTTATCGGGTAAATCTCGTCGAGCCCTTTTCTTAGAGTACCATGAACATGGGTCTAGCATTAGCCGTTTAGGAGATATGGACAGTTAAAGTTTTGATACTTTTATTGGGTAGATCTCGTCAAGCCCTTTTCTTAGAGTACCATGAACATGGGTCTAGCATTAGCCGTTTAGGAGATATGGACAATTAAAGTTTTGATACTTTTATCGGGTAGATCTCGTCGAGCCTTTTTCTTAGAGTACCCCGTCGTCTAATTCATTCATCTACCAAGTTTCATGGCTTACCTGGGGAAATGTAACTATACATCCCGAGTTTCCAGTTCGGGGCGAACTACTAGTATTAATAATTTGGAATATTATAGAAACCCGCGATCAGTCAATCAATTCAGCCCACTGTTGACCATTGTCAAGGAGCATAACATCGGTAGCCAATGGTTGAAGACAAAAAAACACAATAACTCTGAGTTTCATTGAAGATTGACTTCACTAATATATGTAAATCATATGAATAATTCACTTTTATTGGCAATAAGTAGGGATTTCATGGATTTTTTTAAAGAAAATACCGATTTTATGCAGTTTCTATATGGCAACACTGTAAAGAAAGACGCTTATGAATTGTCACGTGATTAACGAACGCGATATTTCAAGAATCAGCATGATTGACTTTACTAATATATGTAAATCATAAGAATAAGTCACTTTTATTGGCAATAAGTAGGGATTTCATCGAATTTTAAAAGAAAATACCGATTTTATGCAGTTTCTATATGGCAACACTGTAAGGAAAGACGCTTATGCATTGTCACGTGATTAACGAACGCGATATTTCAAGAATAACCATGAATTATAAACAAAAAAACTACTGGGAATTTATGGAAACATTGGGAAACTTTCCGAAACTTTCCGGCAATGTTTCCAGTGGAAACATTGCCGGGAGTGGCAATGTTTCCAAGCGTACATCACTAGTCGTATAGCAATTGAATGAGGCTGCGAAATCGCACCCTTGATCATAGGCGGAAAACCCGAATATGAAACGCTCACAGAGCTGAGTTAACCTTCTCCAGTGAAAGTAATGCAGTGTTCGGTCCACAAGTCCGCTTCAAAGCGATGAGGACGCTACAGTGGCCATGCGGCGAGTAATTTACGGGGAACATTTTTGCGGATGTTTAAAATGGTTTAAAAAGCGGTTGAATGCATCTCTATCCTGGCAAATTCAATTTTGCCGCCTATAACTTCACTAATGGATTTTGTTCGTCGGCGTTTTAGTGAAAACTTTAAACTATTTCCAAGTTTATATTTGAAATAGTGGTAAGAGAAAAGTTCGCAAACCTGCTACCGATTTATGCTATCTGGGTGCAACTATCCTTAATATCAGCAAAACACATCTTCCAACGATTCATACCGCGACATAGTTTTTGATTGAGATTTTTTTTTTTTCGTTTTGGAAAATTTTGTGTCCTCGAAAAAGGGTGATGTGGACTCCGAAATAAAGCTTTGAGTACCTAAGGGTGGCATTAATAGTCGACACCTCAAGATCGAGCTCAAGCAGGTGAACCAAAGGTGTACTCAAAAAACAAAAATGCTAATGTCAAGCCTTGGCTAATGTCAATCTTGAGTAGCTGTCGGCATAATAATAGACACTAGCTTGAGCTTGACATTGCCCTAACTGGATGTCGTGTTATTCACTTAAATAATTAATTAATTACAAATACTTACCACCTGTAAATAACCTGTTACACGATACACAATAAATTTATATGAATATGAATATGCCACCCTTAGTTTCTTACTTTTTTCGAGCTTGTATGCAAAGGGGACCACAAAATTGGTAAATCAGAATACTAGGTAACAAATGTATCATCGTCAATCTAGTAGCAGTCTCGCTTGTACCGCAATCGCATTGACATCGTGTTTGTACAGATCCGGTGGGAGCCGACGGGAGCCGCTCGGAACCGGCACGAACCGGTTCAGGCCAGATATTTGCGGTTAAGTTTCGCCCAATACCCCGGCGGAGCAGCGATCTTCCAACTGAATGGGACGGCTTTAACTGCATGATGGATGGCGCTGCCTGAATGGGCCCAGCCTTCCGTGCCGATGGAACATGTAATAATTTGAGGGCTTCATGATTTACATAATGGGTTGTTTTATGGTTCGGTGAAACGTTGCGAGTAAGTTTTGTAGGGGTATTAGTTTGATTGTTCGCTGTGTAGCTTAGAATCACTGCATTGTGTTTTTACACTGACTTCAGTCTGATGTAGTTTCAATTCATATACACAATATCAAGCTGTTTTCCTAAAAACAAGTAGACACACAATAATACGATTGTCAGGTATGTTTTAAAGTCACGCTCAGCTAATGTTGTGGGGGATATACATTTCATTATTTTTATTTACGTACTTATTTATTTTTTGAGACCGGCCACCCAAGTAACATTTTAGGTTGTAGAAAGGTTTTGAACAGGTTCTAGAACCTTTGTATGGAAATCTGCTCGTAAGTCTTATAACTCTCAATAAAGTTATATTAACCTTGTAATTACCTTCTGAGTGCCAAAAGGGCCCCGGTTTTAGAACCTTTCTGAGAGCTACAGCACAACCTATAGCTCAAATCCAGAACCTTTCGAACTACTTGCATAGAACCTAAATATAACCTTCACAACCTTAATTTAACGTTATTATAACCTTGCAAGACAACTTATAAGTTGTAAATTAGTCTTGGATGTAACTCTATAACAACTTAGAACCTTTTTGATGGATATGAATAATACCTTTCCAGGACTTACAAGTTTTAAATAGCTTCTGTTTAAGATTTTTTACACAGATTCAAATACTTATTTACAATGGCGTCATTCCTTTTTCGTTCGGCCATCTTTCAAAATGGCTAGATAAGCAAAGTATTTATAAAAATAATAAGTAGCTTGGTAAAGTCAGGAAATAATCAAAATATAGTGCGATTGGCACTTCATCGTGAAACTTTACGATAATAGTGCTGTATACAAGAGGGGCCTTTCATAAGTTAAACATTTCGGATATTTTTTAATAAAATAAAATAAAAAAAATTGGTGATCGGTGGTAAGTCACATCAGAAATCAAACTACTATTCATATGAAAAATATATATTATAAATCGTGTAGCGCATGGTATTTGATTACGCTTTATTTAATTAAAATATTGGTTTTGTTTCGTTTTTTTTTTCATTTTTTAATATTAAATATGGCTGACGTTAGGAAATTACTTGAAAGCATTATTTTTTTCCTTTTCAGAACTGTAACAGCTAAGAGCTCTTTAGGTTTTCCAAAATAAAAGCTGAAGGTAATCTCGCGGAGCTACCTCAAACGACAAGGCTGTTTTCAACGCTTCAAGGTTATTACCAGGAGTTGTCCAAGACTTACCAGTTGCGAAAACCACCACTGAGTTAAATTTGTTGCTTTTAAGTTTTGGTTGTAGGGGGACATGCGTTTGACCTTCGTTCAACAAACAGCTACAGGCTGCTCTAACTTAGTATAAAGTGAGATCAATTTTGAACTAACTTTAAACTGAGTTCAAAATTGATCTCTGTTTATATTTAGTTTAGTGAGATCAATTTTGAAGTTACTTTAACCAACTGGTATTACTGAGTTCAAAATTGATATTATTATTATTCGAATCGAATCGAATCGAATCAAATCGAATCGAATCAAATCGAATCGAATCGAAACGAAACGAAACGAAACAAAACGAGTCGAATCGAATCGAATCGAAACGAAACGAATCGAATCGAATCGAATCAAATCGGCTATTGCTAGATTCATGGAACACACGACAGCACGTCAGTTGTTGTAAAATCGCCCGTAACGTAACCGAGCAACGTGCTAGCGTGTAAGGGTCGACGTGCTGTCGTGTGTACTGATTCAAGTATCAAAACTTTAACTGCCTATATCTCCTAAACGGCTAATGCTAGACCCATGTTTATGGTACTAAAAAAAAGGGTTCAACGAGCTCTACCTGATGAAAGAAACAAAAATAACTAGTAGTTCGCCCCGAACTGTGAACTCGCGACCCCATATGGACAGTGTTCTGCATTAGTATGTCAACCCACAAAATGACACTTTCGAGAAAATGGCCTTTGAAGTTTTTTTGCGATTATTGGCTGTAATTTTGTTCTCAAATTAGCTAGGTTTGAGGTAATGGTATCAAAATGAACGTTTTAACTTGTAGCAAATGATGAGTATACTTTGAATTGCGTACAATAAGTGTAAATTTAGTAATTTAAGAAAAATGGTTTATGCAGAATACCGCAACCACGTTTCTAATAGCAAATATGTGTCAAGTGCAGATAATCTGTTTTTGCGTAATGCGATATAGGTGTACACAATATGAAAAAACCTATAGTTTTGGTACAAACTGACTGGAAATTTAAATTAATTTAATATAATTTTACCATTTGTTCAGAATTCTAGGTTTAGGATAAGATTTTTCAAATATTTGTTTTGTGCAGTCATGAAAAAAATACAATTAAAAAAAAGTTAATGTAAAGTAGCCGTAGCTGTACAATGAAGTTAAGTAGTATATGTAGTTTTAGTTTAATGATAGGATTTGGGTGTTGGTAATAGAAATAAAAAAATACTGGTGAGGACGCCGCATCGAAAATCACCGCCTTTATCTTGTATTCAGTGGGTGGGTCTGTTCTTCGATGTCCTCCAGCAGAGACTCAGGCTATTCTTATCTGCCACGGTGGCAATAGGTAACTGCCGGAACCTCAGTAATACCCCGAAGAGTGAGTGGAGCAGATCCAGTCCCAGCAGTAAGGCGTCGTTAAAGCTCATTCGTCCTATCTTGGTGGCAGCATCAAAACAATCCGAATTTTTATCTTTACTGGATGAGTCACTGCAAAATGAGACTGGTACCAAATGTACAGCTATGAGGCTTCTGTGGAAACCTCTGCCACCTGATCGCTGTAGAGAAGTATTCCTTCTTAAATTTATCGGTCTTGTCGATTCGGTTTTCAGCTTACTCGAAACTTACTGCCAGAACTTTTGCAAATTGCAAAGCTTGCATGTCGATATCGGTGCTAAGTCTCTTCAGTTGTATCCCTAGCGCTTTCACAAAAAAAATGTGTCTCAGTGGCGCATCCAAGTTATAGCAAAGACTGCTTAACGCGCGCTGTGCTCGGGTCACACCCACCCGAATTTAGTGAGTGAGGCGACTGGCTGATCCTTTCTTCCTTTTCTGATCACCGATGAAACGATGAGGTGCCAATTATCTTGGCCAATGAGAAGTCTTAGGGACTCTTCTTCATAAAACTGCTGTTCAATTATTTTCGTAAGGAAGCTTTGCATTTTCATTGTATGTTGAGGAGATAGCTTCATATCTTCCAATCCGCAGTTTTATTTCGTAGTTACCTGTGCAGTGTGCAGGCCTAGTACATTCAGCTGCAGTTTGCTGTTTGGAGACAGCGTTCCAGGGTCCTGTTTTGTTTCAATTTCCTTAGCGACAGCATATTGCAGTATTGTAATAACCTGACCAAGTTACAACATCAAAAAAATACATACCGCTGAACATAGAACCTCCTCCTTTTTGAAGTCGGTTAAAAACAATATAATGATAACCATCAACGTCTAGAGGAAACTCCTTTGACTTAGCCATCGCCTCCTCATAGCGGTGTGGCTTGCCTTCAGTTTTGCGTAAACAAATCAACCAGCCACTTGATTTGTTTTTCTACTGCTTTTTTTATTGCCAAAGATCGAAACAAGTTTAGCAATAATGCGTTATCCCACTGTAACGACATGCATAAAATAGGTTAACCCACCGGGATAAATTGCATAAATGCGTCTAGCCATACTAGACCTATTTCGCTATAATAGTTCAACCCCATAACTCATTTTTGCTAAATACTATTACTGGGATTCGGTGATTCATAAAATCATTTTTTGCTTATAACAATTTATTAGCACGATTTTTTTCTTTTAACTTTGATAGAATTAGATGCCTTATGCTCTGAAGAATAAGACTGCATTTATAACTCAATTCATGATTTTTTGTGGGTTGACATACTAATGCAGATCACTGTCCATATAAACTTAACAACCCTCGGCAACCCCTCGACCAATTTGGCTCATGTTCGAACTTAAAAATTCTTTTAATTTCATTTACCCGCCTACCAAATTTCATAATGATCCGACCGAATTTACTCAAGTTATCGTCGAACGAACATACATACAAACATACATACATACATACAAACATGCAAACGCCGGATTGTTCCAGTAGACTCGGAGAACTTCGCTCGCTTCGCTCGCTCGTTCAATAAAAAAGAAGTATCAAAACTTTAACTGCCCATATTTGAACGAGCGGGCGAAGTTCTCCGAGTCTACTGGAACAATCCGGCGTTTGTATGTATGTATGTATGCATGTATGAATGTTCGTTCGACGATAACTTGAGTAATACAGTCGGATCGTCATGAAATTTGGTAGGCGGGTAAATGAGGCAAATCGGTCGAGGGGTTACTGAGATAGAGGGTCGCGAGTTCAAAGTTCGGGGCGAACCACTAGTATCTCCTAAACGGCCAATGCTAGACCCAAATTAGTTATTTAATTTAAATTGATTCGATTCGATTCGAATCGCATAGAATCGAATCAAATAAATATCAAATCAAATCAAATCCAATTCAATCGATGTATGTATGAATGTTCGTTCGACGATAACTTGAGTCAATTTAGTCGGATCGTCAGGTGGGCAGGTAAATAAGGTAAAGAGAATTTTTAAGTTCAAACATGAGCCAAATCGGTCGAGGGGTTGCTGAGATATGGGGTCGCGAGTTTAAAGTTCGGGGTGAACCACTAGTTAATAACATTTTATTATTTTTGTTGCTTTCATCAGGTAGAGCTCGTCGAACCCTTTTTTTGAGTACCATAAAAATGGGTCTAGCATTAGCCGTTTAGGAGTTATGGGCAGTTAAAGTTTTGATACTTATTTTTTATAAAATTTTAATAACTTTTTATTATTTTTGTTGCTTTCATCAAATAAAGCTCGTCAAGTCCTTTTTTTAGAGTACCATAAACATGGGTCTAGCATTAGCCGTTTCGGAGATATGAGCAGTTAAAATTTTGATACTTGAATCAGTATGAATCTAGCAATAGCTGATTCGATTCGATTCTATCCGTTTCGGTTCGATTCGATTCGATTCGATTACATTCGATTCGATTCGATTCAATTAGATTCCGTTGGATTCGATTCGATTCAAATAATAATAATATCAATTTAGAACTCAGTTTAAAGTAAGTTCAAAATTGATCTCACTAAACTAAGTTTAAACATAGATCAATTTTGAACTCAGTTTAAAGTAAGTTTAAAATTGAGCTCACTTTAAACTAAGTTTAAACTGAGTTCAATTTGGATCTCAGTTTAAGTATCGTTCATGAATACCACCCTAAGGCCCGGTTTCTGAATTGAGAATTTCACTAACCAAATGCTTAAGTATCGTTCTGTCACATTCTATTGTGTGACATCTGCAGTGACAGAACGATACTTCAGCATTTGGTTAGTGAAATTCTCAATTCAGAAACCGGGCCTAAGGGTGGTATTCTAAAAGTATAAAAACACGTTTGTGGTATATTGTCCTCCCTTATTTTTCATTATTAGTTGTTGTCGTATCCTCCATTATTACACATACATTCTGTAAAAATTGGTATTTGTATTTTTTTTAGAGTGAAAAATGTTTTAATACTTTCCAAAAAAACCTTCACCAAAACATATATTTCATAAAAAAAAAACATATTAATTTAATGTGTACTTATTATCTTGAATACCCAGCTTTCCATTAGTGTCACTAAATGAAAAAAAATGGCTTCATCAATTTAAAGGAACAGCTGAAAATTACAAAAAAATAAATAGCTAAATCGAACTGATACGAAGTTTACAGAGAACAGAAGTTTACAACTAGTAAATAATAAAAATAATAAAACTTACCGTTGTATTAATCATTCATAACATTTTTACGCACTTTACGCTTAAAATTTCCACTCCTTTTTTTGTATCACCCTGTGTCGGTTCATTTTTCAAGACGCGTAATGCTTACAATGTATACCTATTCTTTGAAGTCGCGGAGACAACTGTCGGGTTTTGAGGATGCCTCTCAAGCTTTAAAATATTCCTGTAGGAATTGAATCATGCCTTCAGCTCAAAACAACAGCTTATTGGTTTTGTTTTTCACCACACAGTCCTAATTTGTTTGCCTAGACAACTCTGATCTAACCTCAAAGTTGTAGGTAGGTTTTAGAAACTACTTATAAGCAATTTCAACTTTTCAAAACCTTATGGTAATATCAAGGTTAAAAATTTAACCTTTAGATCACACATAAGTTAAATGACAGCCTTTCCAGAACCTTATCAGTAGCTTACGACAACTATAAGATCCTGAGGCTGTAAGCTCTTGAAACACAAGTCATAATAACGTTAACGTTAACTCTTGTCAGCAACTTCAAGGTTTTAACAATAAACTATTAGTTTTAGGACTTAGTAATCATTCTCAAATACTAAATTTAACCAACTAGCAAATCATTAACCTTTGTACAACCCTTCTAAAACCTAGAGGCAATTTTTACAACCTAGGCCCAAATGAAATGTTACTTGGGCAGCCTGTATTTTGGTATAAGTCCACTCCTATTGCTGCCAAAAGATGTTTTTCAATGTTTAAAATTAACAGTAATCGTTTGACAGATGATAAAGGAACTTTTAGCGACTTATTCAACGTAAATAGGTACTGTTATTTTATTTCACCAAAATGTGCTCAGGTATGAATACCTAGACAGTCATACCTCATGAATAAGCAAATCTAGAGACGGTAAAAAAAAACCAGCTAAGTGCGTGTTCAAAAGGTTTAGTTTTACTAGGTACCAAATTGATTCTAATTAAGAAACATTTGCATCTCTAGCTAGGATCCTAATGTAGGAAGGGAATAGGCAGATACAATATTATAGCTGGAGAGCTGGTAACCATTCGAGTTATTTTATCGGACAAGGCTGGGAGTTGGTAGGCTGATAGAGTAGACTTTGCCGAGTCTGGGAAAAATATTTTTTTGGCACGTCGCGGTGGGAAGTTTGATTTTTTGTCTTTGAAAGTGTAAATGTATGGGTTGAGTATTTTTTGTCGAACAAGGCTGGGAGTTTCTAGACAAAAAATAAAAACACCGTACAATTTATGAGTAAAACACAAATAACATAATTATGCATCAAAACTTAACATCAAAAACGCTTCTACAATCAAATAGCAACATTCCATTCCATTCCACTGTTCCAGCTTATCTGAGTAGCTCCCACGAGTGCGAAAAAGCTGTGCCGGACGTCTGCCGGACGTCTGTCATGTATCCTAATACTATAGTAGTAAGGTTGTTTATCCAACTCATTACTTTCAGTGACAGTGACAGTAAGCACTCGTGGTAGCTGCTCTGAATACTTATTTCTTGTCGAGCTGCTGAGAAACGCGATAATTTTGAGTTTGTCCCATCCATCTAAACTACTTGGAGCGAGACAGACTGCTTTTCAATCCAGTAGGGGTTTTTCCAAGTTTTTGACAGCGATTCTAACTAAGTACCTAAATCACTTAACTAAATCTGTGCTTTCCATATAAACCACAGATTATTAGACTGATTTTGAATTATTATTCTAACTATATTTGTTGCTTGGAAAAACACCCATATAGTCAAATGTTTCTATATTTAATTATTTTTTTATGTCATTAACTTGGCTGATCGGCCATTTTTATAAAGACATTTTAAGTCAAGCAATATCCGGACGTCCTTCAAGGGCTTTGGATTCACTACAGATTTCACAAGTACAGTTTTCACCATTTAAGGTACGGATCTCTAAAAGACTCGCTTGTAACACCTAAGTTTCTCGGAAGAAAATTATATCTCTCTGAATAATTCAGGGCGAAGTACCTAAGTCCCAGCGTTCCTGTAAACACAAAATACATTTCTTACTTTGCTCATAAATTGCTCGAATTACGAGACCAATAACACCCGCGAGCTTTTTTCTCTTATACAGGGTGAAACGTTGGCATAATCCTTTACTGGTGTCTTGGGAAAAAATACTATAGGTATAAGTTTTTTAACATATTATAGGATCTATCGGGCATTTAAAGTAGTTCTGGGGTTCTACCGGCTAAGACGAAGCCGATTACCATTGGCGAAAATCGAAGTTCGATTTATGAAAAATGAACTGGGTGGCAGTAAAATAAACTGGGTGGCAGTACATTTTTCAAAAATCGAACTTCGATTTTCGCCAATGGTAATCGGCTTCGTCTTAGCCGGTAGACCCCCTGTATTGTATACTTCTTAGTTATAAAAAAACAAACTCAAAACTTAGTGTGTTTCCATACTTTTGAAGCAGGATAATAATGGCCCCTTTTGCTGGTTTATACTACACATTTTTTTTTTAAGAACACAAAAACGTTATGTCTATCACGTTCCATATTTTATAAAACGAGGGCGTTTTTTCGTCCTTACTTAATATATAAAAACATAGGTATTTACACACACGTTTACCTATATCAACACATTCCGTACACGCATAGACTTGGGCGATTTTTACGACGTATAAATGAAAAGCCCACTCACTCATTCAGGAGCTAAAATAAAGATAACAGAAAATATTGATCGTATAAAAATTCAATTTATAGGCTGATAAATATCCTTGAGGGATAAGCGGATTGAACTGGCTAGAACCGGTTTATACCGATGGAAAAAACACAATCCTCTTTTAATTTGAAGGCAAGCTTGTACCAAGTCTGTAATGATAATACTTTCAAGCGGCTCATCTTGTCTTAGTATCTTAAGATGTCTTAATAATGTAAAGGTACTTGTTATAATCGATTGATGATTTCTTATCAAGTTCTAGCTCTACTATAAGCAACTATGCGCCTCTACCGAATCTTGCTGTGCGCCTCTACTGAACTTGCTTGCTAACTTGCTATGCGCCTCTACCGAATCTTGCTGTGCGCCTCTACTGAATCTTGCTTGCTAACTTGCTATGCGCCTCTACCGAATCTTGCTGTGCGCCTCTACCGAATCTTGCTGTGCGCCTCTACCGAATCTTGCTGTGCGCCTCTACCGAATCTTGCTGTGCGCCTCTACCGAATTTTGCTAGGCGCCTCTACCGATTCTTGCTTGCTAACTTGCTGTGCACCTCTACCGAATCTTGCTTGATAGCTTGCTGTGCGCCTCTACCGAATCTTGCTTGCTAACTTGCTGTGCGCCTCTACCGAATCTTGCTGGGCGCCTCTACCGATTCTTGCTTGCTAACTTGCTGTGCGCCTCTACCGAATCTTGCTGGGCGCCTCTACCGATTCTTGCTTGCTAACTTGCTGTGCGGCTCTACCGAATCTTGCTGGGCGCCTCTACCGATTCTTGCTTGCTAACTTGCTGTGCGCCTCTACCGAATCTTGCTGGGCGCCTCTACCGATTCTTGCTTGCTAACTTGCTGTGCGCCTCTACCGAATCTTGCTTGCTAACTTGCTGTGCGCCTCTTCCGAATCTTGCTTGCTAATTTGCTATGCGCTTTTGGCGGGTTTTTTCCTTAATTAGGCCTTTGTTTCATCTGCCATTCATTTTGTCATCGGTCGGTCGCAGGCTCATTGGCTCGCCAGGGCTTCGAGGAATCCCATCAATTACCGGCATTGCCGGTGGATTCCCACTGCCCTTACCGCTTTGCATTGCGTAGCCTACACAGCCAATGTTGGAGCCAAGGGATAATTGAACGAGCGAGCGAAGTGATTATAGAAAAATACAAATTTGGAAGCCTTTGTGCCTCTGAGCGAGTGTGAGCTACAGTGATGCAAAAGGGCCATACATAGCTCAGTCCATGGTATTTGCCCGAGGGCAATGCACTGATTTTCAGCTATTGCCCGCCGAGAGTACGCGGTCACTTCAAGCTTACCTACATAAAAAGGATAAACAAAAGTAAAAAAATAAAGTAAAAAAATCAGGAAAGTACTAACTTATTTCAGTGATACCGATACCTAACGGATATGAAACTAAAATGGACCATAAAAATTATCTGTGATTCCACTCTAGATAAACCTTTAAACCTGCCCTAATCCAATGATGGCTCAAATATTCGATGCCAGCATAACACGAAATGACGAACACAAATGGAATGTTTAATTGCACTGCATCCTTGTGAATCACTAATCTTTTTGTGCTTTTAACAATCAACAAATAGAGAGCAGTTTGGCGTATCAAAGCATATTTTCTGCGGTAATATTTTGAGAAGCAACGAAAATACCCAAATACCACAATCTTTCAGTTGCAACTTGCAACTCAAGGGTTATTAGAAATGCTCGTTGAATTCTTGACTAAAGCAAACAACAACTCAGATATCTCTTTAAGGGTGGCATTAATAGTCGTCGACTCAAGATCGAACTCAAGTAGGTGATCTCAGAAAAGTCAAATGCTACTGTCAAGCCTTGGCTAATGTCAATGTTAATCTCAAGATAGTGTCTATTAATATGCTGACAGCTTCTAAAGTTTGACATTAGCTAAGGCTTGACATTAGCATTTGACTTTTCTGAGTTCACCTACTTGAGATCGAACTCAAGTAGGTGATCTCAGACGACTATTAATACCACCCTGTTTCTGTTGTGACGTGGACTCTTTATTAGAGACTGCTTTGAATACCTACTAACTTTAAATTGAAAAATCTGAGAAGGCGGACAAAGACGGATGAATATACCAAGTTAAACTTCTTCGCCAGGACTTTCTTTGGAATAGGATTAAAAAGGATTTCTGAGCCAAGCCAACCGAGGCAAGCGAACTATTAAAATCAACTATTACGGTACAATCGGGCACATAATATAAGTATTTTGTTGTTGACAATGTTGAATAAGTAAGCACGCACGCACGATTAACTTTAGCGAGGTGGAGTAAGGGACTAATTAAAAATCATTAATAACAACTAAAAAAAAAAAAAATGTACCCCCGACATTTTAGCTGCAAATTAGCAAATTATAAAGGGCTGACCCGATTCTGATAAAACATATCTAAGAACACTTGCTAGAAATCCTTCTATCGAATAAATAAAACTGCACCCAAATCGGTTTAACCGTTTAATAGCTACGGTGCCACAGATAGACACACATACATAGAGGTCAAACTTATAACACCCCTCATTTCCGGTCGGCAGTTAAAAACTACACAAAAAATACCAAGGAGGTTTCTTGGTCCTTCTTGCCAATGCCAATGTTTTGCGCTATGCATGCAGCCAGTTTCCATTCGGCAGTTTTTAAGGCGCCCCACACAGGCGCGATTTTATCGGTCGATGCGTTATTGCGATATCTATACAGTTACACACTGCTGCGATAATAACGCCGCAATGGAAGTACGACGTTCCTAATACAAAATGTACTGATAGCAGATATCGCAATAACGCATATCACGGATATTATCAACTGATGGAAAGCGCCTGTGTGGGGGAGCCTTTAAAAAGTACCTTGGGTGGGTTTTGTTCGATACTAGCCCTTATGTCTTGAGATATTGAGTTACCATGGACCGTGGTGTACTTTCAAGTGTCGCCCAGCGTAACCACGGTAATACATTAAAGTCACTCTTTTATGCAGTAGCGAATTTCCTTACTACATTAGAAGCGTCTGTACATTCTGGTTGTATGTCCATGAAGCTATTTGCTTGTATAAGGGGGTCACCAATCGCATCATAGTTCCAACACTAGTTGTATGAAAAAGCTTTGGCGGTGACGTAAAAGAATTGCACTTCTCACAATCTAAAGCATAGTGAAACCCGATAAGGAAATTCGATATCATTTATAAATAATGGTTGTTTAGCTTTGGAGTGTTTGGAGAACTCGTAACATAAACAAGAATGTAATTGTATGCTGTGACAAGTTTTAAGTGTTATGGTTTCGTTTTTAATAGCTATGTAAACAAAGTTAATGTAAACAAAGCCCTTGTTACAGAATATTGCCATTATTACGAAATCAAAGGTGCAAGTACTTACAAAGCTTTGCTACACTATCACTCATCATGGACAGGGAAGGGAAACATGTTTGAAGAATGTATGAGAATGCTGGAAAAGGAATGAAAGTGCTTTTAATTTTTATTATTAGGTTAGTGTCATACTTTTGTAAAATTAGGTTACTTTTAAGTTTATAACGTCTTGGTTATTTGTTAGCTGTAAGTTGTAAATGTAATTGTCAATAAATAAATAAATAATTATTATTTTAGGAGTTATATGTACTCTTGTTGGTGCAGCATTATCACTAAAGGAAGTAATTATTATCCTGCATCGTCAGCAAAAATATATTAGCTACTTTTTTGGTTGTTTTAAAAGATATAAACTTAGTGGTCACACCTTGGATTTTATTGAAAACTAGCTTTTCGCCCGCGACTTCTTCCGCGGTGGCTAAAATAAAAGTTTTCATGCAGGAATGAAGCATTTTCCCGCGGTAAAAAGTACCCTATGTTCACCAGGGATAATGTCGGCTTCTAATGGTAAAATATTTTTTCAATTCGGTCCAGTACATTCGGAGCCTATTCAATACAAACAAACAATCAAATCTTTCCTCTTTATATTATTAGTGTAGAAGTGTAGATTAGTGTAGATAGTGTAGATAACCAATAAGTACACTGTAAACACAATAATTCTGTCTTGTGCAGAATGGAATATTTAATAGGCTAACACCTAACCTTTTAGCACCTTGCAAAATAGCTACCATCGCTATTCTATTTCGATAGAGTTTGTTCCTACATTTCGAAGGAGGATTTTAAATTATATCCTCCCGGAGAGCGTTCCGGACCCGTGTCAATTTTAGGAGGTCAGCGTACCTATATATTACGCGGACCAATATAGGGTCCCGAACTAGTCTCAAACCAAGCAAAAATATTGATAAAACATTTTTTTTTACTGTCGTTTTTGGAAATAGTTTTGAAATAGTTTGTAGACCATAAAATGGTATTTTATAATGATTTAACTATTTCAATCCAGGTAAGTAATAAAAATTAATACATATTTAAAAAAAAACATGATTTTCTTACTTTTAATTACTTATTAACTTCTGGAGAGCAGGGGGTCTACTGGCTAAGACGAAGCCGATTACCATTGGCGAAAATCGAAAATGAACTGGGTGGCAGTAAAATGAACTGGGTGTCAGTACATTTTTCATAAATCGAACTTCGATTTTCGCCAATGGTAATCGGCTTCGTCTTAGCCGGTAGACCCCTGACTAGTTTGACCTCGTCCGGAAGCCTTAGTCATGGAAGAGAGACGATGCTTTCGCCCCGTGGACATCGTTTTCTCTCGCGTCCGCAGGGAATGTCAATTTACTTGCTCGTAAAATGTGCAGTGCTTCTGAAAGTTTAAGTCATAAAATAGTAGTTCCGCATAATACCTCCGCAATACTCATTTATTTCCCGAAAGTTAGTTTCGGAAGCTGCGCGCGGAAGTTTTACGAATTCGGCTGTCATCTGCCGAGACTCCCAGAGGGTTGAGTTCATCATAATGTTATTGAAATCGCGGCCGCTGTAACGAACCGGATTGAGGCGGCTTGGACCGGTTCTATCCAGAATTTTCTGGATTCTTCCGGATTTCTAGCTCACCCTAATCCCTTGAAACGCGTCGTAATGTAAAGGAAAGATGACGATTTTTCAGGATATAGTAATGGTCCGCCCTTGTAAACGTTCTTTTACTAATGTTATTTAAGTTTTATTTTTATTTTTGTGTGACATACAAACAAACAAAATGGTTCAGTTCAGTCTTGGTTGGAGTAAACAAAAGTGTTGTTTGAAGCCTAATTTGTTTTTTTTTTTATTACTTTTTGAGTTCGTTTTAAAAGACAAAAACAAAAAAGTGCTTAATTCTTACTTTGAAATTTCAATTTGGCTCTCCTGGCACATAGAAAAGAAAGTTCTTTTTTGTTATTACTTGATTGGATTGATAAACAACCTCGTAAATCATGAATTTACTTTCAGAACCATTCTTTAGCACAATGTCTTCACTCTCGCCATTGGCCAACACGTAAAAGACTCTCCTAGGAACCCGTATTACTTCAACTGACAGAGCAATGCTTTAGTAAATACTACTTCGGGAGATAGGGAATGAAAATATATGGACTTGGCCAACTATTGGGCGGTGTGACTATTGGCGCCAGTGCTGGAACCAATGTGGGACGAATGAGCCATTTTAGACTTGACAATTCTGAAGTGACCCCTCCTTTCTTTGTTTTCACTGTGGACTGGAATACCAAGTTTTATTTTCAGTTAATCGGTCATGCAGTCGGTCTTGCCTTCATTGTTTGAGGCAATAAACACCTTTTTATCTTTATCTTTTTATCCATGATTACCGATGACGATCAGCGGGGGGAGCATGACTTTTATCGAGGCGGATTTATCCAACAAAATGGCGGTTTATCAGCATTTTTGACGTCTATAGTGGGTTATATATCGTCGAGATCGTCGAGAGCGATATATATATCGTCGAGATCGTCGAGAGCGATATATAACCCACTATAGACTACGGGGACAGCTGGACATAAAGAAAGAAAAAAAACCTCGCTACAATAGCGGTTCTATACTTTGTTTTGTCACCATTATGCGGTGTAGAGTACCTGCTCCACTATCTGGGCAAATGCCTTCTCTCAAAGAGAGGCGATTTTCTCGTTGAGGGTCTGCCTCATCACAGGTTTCCTCATGATTTTGTATTTCGTAAACGGTTAAACTTACTTAGTTTGTATATATGTCGGTGCAGTCGTTTTTCCTCATGATGTTTTCCTTCACGAGTTAGCGAGTGGTATGCTACTACAAATTCACAAATGTACGTAACTTTGAAAAAACGACAGTCTTAGGTGCGGTGCGTACATGGCATGTACGCACTGGGAATCGTACAGTCGACCACACGCTATGATACCCCTTTTTGTTCGAATGGCGCCCTTATACCATACGTGGTAAGAGCGGCCATGGGGTATCTATGACTGTGGCCGACCGTACCTGGGTCTCTTGCTTCCGATTCCATTGTTCTACCCATGTGGCTACCACCGCTCTGTGGTCTTGGTCTTTGGTTAATTGGCGCCAACTAGTCTTGTTTGTTTCGTCCACACGAAACTTGGTGGTAGGATTTGTTGCTTTCGTGAGGGATCACGCCCAGTGATTGCTAGCCTTACTGTTGCTAGTTTCTTTGTGCAGAGAAATGAAGAGCTGGGGCTTACTCTGGATTCTTAATTCGAAAGTCACTTTTTTATATCTGATGCAACCTTTCGATCAATTAGATGCTGATCTTAGTAGACTGGAATCTTGAGTACCTACTGCCGAATTATTTCGCTTTGTGAGCGAAGTTTGCGAGTATGCGGTATAGAAATATACACACAACTACAGAAAAATCGCACCTTTTGAAAAAGTTACTTCGAAAAACTTTCATTCCTTCAAATTAAACCAATTGATAGGGATTTTTTTTGGTATCAATTATTGATTTTGCTTTGTTGGTTTGTTTTGTTCATGAAATGAAACGATTGCTTATTTTAATGTCCTCTCCATTGATACTTAATAATCCCCTCAGAATCGGTTGCCAATAATAAGAAAAGTTGTTTGAAGTATATTTCAAAAGGTGCGATTTTTTTGACACTGAGTATAGAAGGATACGTGGACCTGACTGCATACCTTTTCTGAGTTAGAAGGTATACAGAGAAGAACATTGATTGGACGTTATCAGTGATGAAGACTGGAAAAAGAAAGGTTTAAATTATGATAGCACTGAAAATGAAAGTTGTAACACCACGTTTATTTTTTCATCCACTAGATGGCGCTGAGCGCATTCTACATCGCGGTATGGTTATGTCTACCAGCCTTATATAAATTCACAGCTAACCATATCGTAATTAATTCTATTAGCTTATCCAAAGCGAACGTGCTGCTTCCACCCTTGGGACGACACGGGCCTTTCAGGAACTAATAGTAAAAGCGAGGATAACCCCTTGCGCATCGCTTCAGCGGTCGAAAGGTGGCCGCTATAGGGCTTTCCACTGAAAAGTATTTCAATACAATAGCTTTCGTACGAACTTCAGGCGTTTTCCATCATTCACCCCGCGCGTCATCCCTTCCTTCGTTACACTGGCGCACAACGTTGAGGGCAACATAACTCTACGAAGGAAACTGCGGCGGATCACTGAAGAAGCTGAAAACTACACTGAAAACGATACGATGGCCGTTAATATGAGTACCGAACAGTTCAGGGAGCTGCTAAGCTCAGTCTCACACACGAGGAGTTCCTTCACGTCGTGCAAAGCCTCCTATGATGGATGTAGAGACTCAGGAATTGTAGAGTCCTTCCTATCCGCTGCTGGGATTTTCAAAAATCTTGAACAGATTCCGGATAGTGAAGCGCTGCAAGGACTACCCCTCATCTTGAAAGATGATGCTGCCATCTGGTGGCAGGGTGTAAAGGATGATGTATCATCATGGCCCCAATTTGAAGAAAGGTTGCGCCACGCCTTTGCACCCAAAAGACCCGCTTACCTGATCTATCAGGAAATAATAAGCGCGAAGCAAGACACTGCAACCGCAACAGAAAGGTTCGTGTCTGACAAAAGGGCTCTTTTTGCGCAGCTGCCGAAACCGGCACACACAGAAATGCAGCAACTAGATATGTTGTTTGGCCAACTGAACATGTCGATTCGAAAAAGAATTGATCGCAGTTCCATCAACACGTATGACGAGCTCCTTGCTCGGGCCCGCGCTGTGGAGCAAACTCTAAACGAAGAAAACTTTCAATCCGAAAGCTACAAGCCTACAAACGACGGCTACGAAGAACGAAGACGTTGCAGGAACTGTCGAGCTTTTGGACACACGATGGAGGTTTGCCGGAGACTGCCCAATACCATCCTGAAAGGAAATCTCGGCAATGCGCCGCAAGTAACACCAGCGATTGACAAAAGTGAGGTGACTACTCAAGCCCCCTCACCTTCCACCCCAAAGTTTTCTTGTTTTGGCTGCGGAGCCCCAGGAGTATACCGAAACAACTGCGCCACGTGCAATTCAAAAGGCCAGCAATCCAGAATAGATATTGCGTTTTGCACTTTCAACATTAAACATGAGGCCAGATGCAGACCGATAGTCTTCATTGAGATAGAGGGTAACCAGGGTGCGGCGTTTGTGGATACTTGTGCAAAAACAAACATTGCTTCTTATGAGCTCTATTGCTTCTTGCTGAAGAAAGGCTATAAGTTCGTCAGTGAAGAGGTGTGTATAACCCTAGCGGATGGCATCCCTAAAAAGCAGCATGTGTTGACAACACAAGTCTCGGTGAAGTTAAGTGACAAAACTATAAGCACCACATTCCTTGTACTACCACAGTCAAAAGATAACCGAACGCTCCTAGGAATTGGTTTCATCCAAAAGGCGGGCATGATTCTGAACCTTCCTCAGTTGACATGGTCATTCATAGAGAGTCCAGAGAGGATTTACGAGCTCTATGAAGAAGGTTTCGTGACGTTTACTGAGTGTGAAGTAGCCACGCCGAGTACTACCTCCGAGCCAAGCATTCCGGAGCGTGCGAATAATGTACCGAAATCGACAGGTCTATCCAAGTCATACAAGCTTGCGCCGATCGACCTTAATGCTGCTCCGTCTAAGCGAAGCAAGACTCTCTTTGATGGACACGCTCCACGCACAAACTTTATGATGCGAGATGCCGAAATAAACATCCACAGATATGAGGTAGACCTGACTCCGTATGACATGTGTTTGTTTCCTGATTATAGAGATACCGTCGATCTTCACTATGATAGCATAGATGTCCAAGCCACGGTATTGAATGAGGATCAACGGAAGAAACTAAGTCGACTACATGAAGAGAATGCTGACGTTTTCGTTAGCAAAGGAAATCGCGCAACGAATACCGTCCATCACATCGATACGGGAGATGCTAACCCCGTATCGGTCCCGCCATACCATCTCTCGCCAATGCAGAGGGAGATCTTCAAGAGGGAAATCGAGGAAATAATAGAGCCATGTTCATCCCCTTGGGCGGTACCAGTGGTACCTGTGCCAAAGCCTGACGGCGACACAAGGGTTACTAAACTGAAACAACGCCCCGCTACCACAGTCCCTGTACTACACGAAGCTATCAGAGCAGTTTTCGTACAGGGGGAGAAGGATAACGAACGCCCCGTTGAATATGCCAGCCGACTGCTAACCGCGGCAGAGAGAAACTCTACCACCACAGTACGCGAGGCACTAGCCGTGGCTCTTAACAGTAATGCAACAAAGAGCGCTAAGTTTGTAACACGTCGAGATGAACCGCATAGTATTATAGTACGCTGTAGAACAGCTTCATACAAAGTTGCAAATAATGAACAACCGGGCATATCGATGTCTCTGACTCGGTTCCGTGGAAACCACGATGACATCCCTGCACTGATTCAACCCCTACGAAAGAGAGGAGGGCCAAAGAAACCATCCAAGACTCGGCCAGTGAATCAGGTGCCAGCCGCAGAGGTTCATGGAGGAGGAAGATCAAGACGAAAGTTACTTAATTTGCCTTGTCCTGTCGCTCCGTCGGGACGACGTGAGCTCCAGAGGGGGAGGATGTAACACCACGTTTATTTTTTCATCCACTAGATGGCGCTGAGCGCATTCTACATCGCGGTATGGTTATGTCTACCAGCCTTATATAAATTCACAGCTAACCATATCGTAATTAATTCTATTAGCTTATCCAAAGCGAACGTGCTGCTTCCACCCTTGGGACGACACGGGCCTTTCAGGAACTAATACTATTGTAAAAGCGAGAATAACCCCTTGCGCATCGCTTCAGCGGTCGAAAGGTGGCCGCTATAGGGCTTTCCACTGAAAAGTATTTCAATACAATAGCTTTCGTACGAACTTCAGGCGTTTTCCATCATTCACCCCGCGCGTCATCCCTTCCTTCGTTACAAAGTGCATAAACAAGACACACCTACGATTTTTCAGAGTAAGAGTCTGTGAACTAGAAGCTTCTGAGCTAGACATATCGCGGGCTGAGAAGGGAATCCCCTTTCGGCGACTGGCTGAAAAGGGCTCGCTTGAGAAATGGCACTTGGTGGCTTTTGTTTTTGTATCGGTTGTTTTTAGGGTTCCGTACCTCAGAAGGAAAAAGCGGAACCGTTATAGGATCACTTTGTTGTCCGACTATCTGTCTGTCTGTCCCTTTTCTCAAGAACGCATGGAGGTAGTTGATATTAATATAAAATGCAGACCCTTAGTGCTGTGAAAAAAATCTACATTTACGCAATCAAAAGATACGGCCGTTTATGCAGCAATTCCGTCAAGCAAGGCCGTTTTGCCGAATGTTTCAAGGGAATCAAGACCTACAGGGTAATTCTTGAAATTTGGCAAGCAGCAGTGTCAGATTTCTTCCGTTACTTGTGCAAAGGAAGAAATCCGATAACCGCAAAATTTTAATCACAAAAAATGGCGTAAAAATACAAGAAAATGTGGGATGCAAATTTCAAAGTGAGACGACAGTATTATTCACTCATTACATATTTTGACAGTTTAGGTACATACACGGGTTTCGAAATTAAATTAACTTATTTATTTTAATGTTTTGCAACGCATCCAAAATTGTTAGTTCTATTTCCAGTCAAACACACAATGCTTTGCATTTCCAATGAATAATTCTCATTATTATTAACATAAATTAATCAACGAAATAAAGCATTCCTGTTTGGATTTCGACGCGGACTGCGTTTGTTTTAACTAAGCCAACGAGCTAACTCCAATCAACTAGAGTTTTAAAGTTAAATTGCCCAATCAGGGAGCGGATTTTTTTTGCTTTCATTTTTAAACCGAAGTTGATGGAGCTGTGATGGAGTTCAGGAAGTAATCCATTTTCGGTTCGAATGTAAGTAAGCGACTTTTTGGTACTTACATGCCCAATCGCCCAATTTTTGCCCTTACGCGAAAATTGCCAATCCGCATTGAGCATGCGTGGTGACAAAAACTCTCTCTCTCTCTCTGAGAGAAGGCCTTTACCCAGCTAGTGGGACATGTACAATTGTACGGGCTACATCTTACTTTTTTTTTTGTACATGCCTAAACATTATATTATCAGACATTGTTGAACGACGTTCCACAGTAGTAATTAACTTACCCCTTGCGTGTTGCGGAGACCAGACAATCACCTGTCCAATCCAAACAAGGACTGACGTGGCAAGCAAATAACAAGAGAAGGCCTGGCCCGCGTTTCATATAACTGACATAAATATTTGATTATGACAATTCGATGTTCATTGATAGGTCGGTTTGTAAACAAACCTTTTTTGTAACCTCATGTCAAATCGACTACGCAATCTATATCGAATTGTCATAATAAACTATGAATTGTATTTATATGAAACAGGCACCTGGCCGCCCTTGTACAAGGGTCTTAGCCTGTAACACAATGGCGTATCAATGGCGTCCCAGGTAGAAGGACAAAACCGGGATTTTTTCGTTATTCTCCTACAACCAGCGAACTAATCCTCTAGAATTAGACTCATAATATTCTTTGCTGTACTACAAAAAAAATTAAAAGGACCGACACTGGACCGACAGCATTAATAAATCGTAATTGAAACCGTCAACCGGGAGCCCATTTTCGCACCATTGCGTTACAGGCTAAGGGCCCTGCCTGAAGGCGCTCAGTTGAGAACTACTAAATAAAAAATAAAAAACTTCTGATATTTTAGCTTCAAACTATCTCTTAACCGTTTATAGGGCAGAGCTATCTGAATTTTTCAATGGTTTTGCAGTCTATTTCGAAGCAATAAAGTTCTAATTATGGTGGAAATATGTATGCCACTACATTATAAACGGATGAACATGTTTTGATAAAACCTAAATAAGAACACTCGCTAGAAAACCGCATCCAAATCGGAGCTACGGTGCCACAGTCAGACACACAGACACACATAGTTTTATTTGAGTGACTTTTAAAATAAATTACGTCACAAATAACTGAAGAACATGAAGTGACTTGAAGAAAAGTCAAACCGCAAATTAAATAACAAAACACTGCAAAAACAAACTTCAATAAATACAGAAGCCATCACTTGTTTCTATCTAGCGGCACTGTATGACAGGTTAAACCATATTACTTGTCAGAAATAATACAAAATAAACAACATTAAAAAAAAATACGACTTCACTGGTAACAAGTTACACTTGCATTGATTCCGAATGATTTGTTGCTGTCCTTTGAGGAGTTCCGTTCTCCATCTCCGAAGTTGTTCATCAAATCTTCACCATTTTTATGGGAAGTTTATCCTTTCAAACAAAAAAAAAGAATCATCAAAATCGGTTCACGTAGAAAAAAGTTCCGAGGTTACACACATAAAAATAAAGTTAAGACGCCGTACGTCTCACAACTAGCGCCGCCAATGGAAAAAAAACATATCTTTTTTTTTGGATACGTTTTTAGCAAAAAACGCTCCTGCGATTTCTCAACGCGAGGCTTAACTATTTTTAGGACCTAAGGTTTGGATTCCAGGATTGCATTCTTAAGTTCTAGGATCTGGAATCCAAACCTTAGGTCCTAAAAATAGTTAAGCCTCGCGTTGAGAAATTGCAGGAGCGTTTTTTGCTAAAGACGCATCCAAAATAAAGATATGATTTTTTTTTCATTGGCGGCGATATTTGTGAGACGTATTTCATCTTAAGGGTCGAATTGGTCAAAAATTCAAAAAGTTGGTTGTGCCTGCTTGATCTGAAAGGACCCTCGTTGTTCTGTTGGTATTTATTAGGTGACAACAGCAAGACTTGTTGAAAAGCCCGCAGCGATAAATCTAAGTAAATGAGTCGCGGCCCAGAAACTCCCTTTTCTTGACTAATAGGAGAAAAAATGCCCGCTCTTGAGGTAATTTTGTCTTATCCTCTTTTTGCTTACGCTTCTAATGGTCAGAGTATAGAGCTGGTATTTGAATATGCTATGTATAGGTATGGACTGTAAAGATTTTCTTTTTAAGTGTTCTTTCTCTCTTTTTCAATGCACTTATCCGTGTTATGAAAACATTCAAAGATGCTCTGTTATGGACGTAAAGAATTTAAGCGCAGTCAGTGTTACGGAATTTTGGGTCAAACAATTTTTGACTAAAGTATAGTTAAAAAAAACCCAGATACACGCTGCTTGTTCACCGAAACGACACGACACGACACTGTATTTGGTCGATGCCGATATAGCGGTAATACATTTATATGTATCGTGTCAATTCGTGTCGCGTTGGTTCGATGGACAAGCGTACTTAGTAAAGGTATAACTTTATATCGGCGCCGACAAAATATCAGTATCTTCTTTAAGGTGTGACAAACTTTATGAATATTACATGCATAATAACAGTCGCTAAGACTTAAGGCGCCGTGTATAGTGAATTAGCCCGCGCGCAAAGAAAAATGCACAAAATCGATTCCTGTATCAAATTCACTAAAAAAATCGAAAATGTTCACATATCAAACCCTAGAATTAATTGAGACCTATCTAACACATTCAGTTTCATGTTGATATCCATAACAGATTGCAAGTTATTTTGCTTGAAAGAAAGTGCGCCGCCTATTTTTTTTTCAAATAAAATATCTCACCTAATTCTAGGGTTTGGTATGTGAACATTTTCAATTTGTTTAGTGTATTTGATACAGGAATCGATTAAGTGCATTTTTCTTTGCGCGCGGGCATTCACTATGCACGGCGCCTTAAGTACTTCTCCAAAGAATGTTTGGACTTTTTGATTCCCACCAGAAATACAAAAGTTAACTTGCCAAGCCAAGGTCCTATGGATTCTTCACGACTACACTCGCTAACTTCCCTAAAAGAATTTCATAATACACCCGAGACTGAGGCAGTTTTGCCTTTCATTGAGACAAGAAAAGGCAAGAAAATGTTAAACGGAGTTGCAGTTTGAGATTTCTTTATGCTCCGACGGGGATGGGACTTTTTGACAATATTTTAGTGCTACCAACTCTGGGTGGGTAAACAACTGAGCTTGCAAGATTTTTTAAGAGGGAACGCGGGTAACCTCAACTCCATACAAAAGGGGAGACCTGTTTCCTCCCTGGATAATTGTTTTAGAAATAATATGTTTATGCCATTCAATCTACATTTACCTCTGCCATGTCCCTATGTTTTCCTATTTTTAGTATTTTTATTATTTAAATAAATTTTATTACAATAATTAAAATAATAAAAATAGGAAAACATAGAGACATGGCAGAGGTACATAAAAATTGAATGGCATAAACATATTTTTTCTAAAATAATTATCCAGGGAGGAAACAGGTCTCCCTTTTTGTACTTTTTGTATGGAGCAGCCGGCTACCCGCGTTCCGTTTTAATAAGCTGGGGTAGTAGAGATAGTGGCCACCCAGTGTCAGAGTTTGAGCACATATTTCGCCACTTTCATAAGTGAACACCACTTCTTTTTCGTATTTTCTAAAGCACTAACCCGCTCTAGGGAACTTTTATAAAGATTTTTACGGTATGCAAGAGGATGTGGGTTTTTTAACCTTTTAAGGGTGGCATTAAGAGTCGTCGACTCAAGTAGATGATATCAGAAAAGTCAAATGCTAATGTCAAGCCTTGGCTACTGTCAATGTCAATCTCAAGATAGTGTCTATTAATATGCTGACAGCTACTTAAGTTTGACATTAGCCAAGGCTTGACGTTAGCATTTAACTTTTCTGAGTTCACAGACTTGAGATCGATTTCAAGTAGGTGATCGCAGACGACTATTATTACCACCCTTAAAATCTTTATGAAAACAACTTGTCGTATAATTTTACTAATATTTAACTAACAAGGTTAGTTAAATATTCGTGAAATTATAAGTAAAAAACTAAAACTTCGTTTCTATGATACTTGAAGTTTTAGCCTTCCCTCATCCCCCTTTACAAGTCAGGTTTGTCTTTAGTATCCTTTATTTATATCAGAAAGTCAACACTTTTTACATAAATACTAAAATAAAAAGACTCTTGCACGCTATACATATTCAAATATTTTATTATTTTTGTAAAAGCATTTTTGTGTTCACCAGTGTCGAAAATTGGTTTGAATAAATGTACATATTGCAACCAAACAAAATGCATAAAACCGGGGCATAACGATAGGACCTATTTTGTAGAAGTATTATAAAGGAATAAAGTGCGAGTTCTACGATAAAGTTTACAGAACACTCAGCTCAGATCTAAGCACTCAGTTTTAAGAAAAATCTATGGAATTAATAAGTTTGCTTACAACAAAAAGTATTTAGATATCTATCTATCTATCTACAAATGATTCATGAGTATTATAAATATTTCCATAAGTAGTTATGTCTTATGTATGGGATGGGAGCATCGCCAAGTAACGTGAACAGATAATGTAATATCTAACGAGTTATATGACGCACCTAATCACCTAAACTTTGTTGGCTTGTGTGAGGAAACTTGAGTCAACGCCCAACAGATTCGATAACAATTAAACTAAGGCCCAGACCCAATTTCACCAACCAGCAGTGATCTCAATCTTCACCGCATCTCCTTCAAAGATAGGCCACCAAGACTGTCACGCAAGGCAAGAGTACTCACAAAGGATATCGGTAACAGCGTCGAATTGTGGAACCACTCGCTCCCATGATTGATTGGGACAACTTTTGCTCCTAGAACTTGTGACTCTAACGCTAATGCCCCAGGGACGACTTTACCTTGACGGGGTTAAGTTGATACCTAGAGTGGCTGTGTCATCACATCACGAGCCTGCCAAAATTACCTTCCAGTCGTGCCTGTCGGTCGCTGGCGGTCGTGGAGCTAATATACTTAGTAACAGGGATACGTTATGATAATAGTAATAAATAATATAATAATCACACGAGTATTCTAATATCGTCTTATATGCAGTTGCATACACTACTTTATCTTCACTCATTTATCATTTTCCATTTTTTTAGTTTAATTGTCACGGAACCGCACAGAAAAAGTTGTAAACTAATAATGGCGGCAGAACAAATCCAAACTAAACACAAATTATGTCAAAAAAAAGAAAAAAAAAACGGACGCTTTTTTTTAAATTTGTTTCATTTGATATAGAGGCAAAGAAGTCATACTTACGTACAGCCAGTGCTCAATTCACAGAATAGTTTACTACAAAGAGAATTTTAACCGGAAGTGTATCAGCAAGGAGAATTTACACCATTTTTTTTTTTTTTTTTTTTTTTTTTTTAGGTGGAGAAACCCCTTCGGGTACCCGCCGTCTTCGGGGGAGGCGGCGGGTTATGTGGTGCACACTAAAACTCCACCGGTGTCCTTCTCAGGCCTCCGTGGGGGGTCACGGGAAAGCGGGAACGAATACGACCGCAACCCCCCACTGCCCGGCCGCTTCCGGCCTTCTCTCGGGGGGGACGAGGACATCCCCCCTTCTGTGCTCCTGCACTATACGACGGCGCGGGACACCGTCGCGCCGTCGTCCTCTCGGGGCCGCTGATGGACACGGAGGGCCCCCGCCCCCCGCACCCACGACCCCAAGGTGACCCGCGCGTTACGGGAGCAACGCGCGGGCAGCCGGAGGTGGCGGCACTCCTGGTGCAGTGCCGCCACGGCGGCGGCGGCGGCGCCGTCTCGCCGGATCCGCCGCCTCTCTTTCGCGTTCGGCCGCCTCCTTGGCGAGCATGACAGACTCGCAGAAGGAGGCGACCGCCGCCCAGGCCTCTCGCCCACCGACCATGGCACGTACCACGGCCGGCAGGGAGAGGTCCTGCCCGACTACGGCCTCGAGGGCCGTCCGCTCGGTCGCCCAGGCTGGGCACGCTTCCAGCGTGTGCTGGGCCGTATCCTCCGGGTCAGCGCAGTGGTGGCACCGCGGGCTCTGCTCCCGCCCCAGCCTAAACAGAATTTACACCAGAAGTGTATCGTAATAACCAAAAAAAAATATTTTACGATACAGGTTGGCAGAAATTCTCATACAAAACTTGTATCGTAATTTTTTTTTTAATTTTTATAGTAAAGTTGTCTGTGAAATAATACTCAGTCTTATTGTATCAACTTTTAAGATCATAATTCGAATCTTACGACATGAGTGTGGATAAAGTAGTTTATGTCACTTCTTCTTCTTCTTGGCGTGCCTCCACTAATGGAGGTTAACCAAACGGGTTGTCTAATGGGCTCTCCATATTATTTTCTGTTCTTTGCCCAACGAAATAGGTGTTCAACGCTGGCTATCTCTATCCATTCCTTAATGTTTCAGAGCCTTAACTATCTTCTTCTACCAGCACGCCTCTTACTATCTTGGAAATCATGATCACTTGAAGAAGTCGGTACCTGTCGTGGCGAAGCACATGTCCTATGTCACTAGTAGGGTACAAAAATATGTACCAGTCTGAAGGAAATTACAACCGATGATTTTTCTTGGATCTTTGAATCTACGTAATGAGATTATTTACGCAGTGTAGAGTGGTAGTTTCGCTTATAATACTATGAGGGTGAATTTACCACTCGGACGATGCAACATCTGGGCTGGGACGTGTAGGGCAAGTGTTTATACTCTCTGTTAGCTTAGTCGGTTTAGTTTAGGTTAGAAGGCGCTGCTATTTGGTTAGGTTATCGTATGAGGTAGTGGCCACCCCTGGTTTCAGAGTTTTTAGGCCTAAGGATTGTTATTAATTTAAAAAAAACAGGACCAACGGTTTAACGTGCTTTTCGAAGCATGGAAGATTTATTATTGCCACTAGCGGTCACCCATCCATGGACTGAACGCGCCCGATGTTGCTTAACTTCGCCAATTGATTAAGACCCGGTTTCTGAGTTGAGAATTTTACTAAGCACATACTTACGTATCGCTCTGTCACGCTCTTTTGTGAGAAATCTGCAGAGACAGGACGATACTTACCCATTTGCTTAGCAAAATTCTCAACTCAGAAACCGGGCCTAAGAATGGCTAGTCCAAGTCTATGAGTGGTGCTGTTAGTAACACATTTCATCTGCAATAATGTATTAGCTCCATGTTAGTTCGATATTAAACCGATAGATTGATTGATAGTGCTGCTGGAAAGAATGGCGGCGGCTAGATAGACGCGTAGGGAAATAAATAAAAGGTAGAGTTTTGTTCGAGAGATAAGATAGATGGATGTTGCGTTGTCGCTTGGCTGAGTAAACCTAGGAACAAGCACGTATTTCTTTGTATGCTAATCTAGTACATCTTTGTAAGTATTTCTAGTTCATTGTAGTAGACTGTAGTGTAGAACTTTGGACATACAAGCGTGTGTTCCCTGGTTCGAATATGCAGGCATATAAATAAACATTAAGGCGCCGCCGTGCATAGTAAATGACCCGCGCGCAAAGAAAAATGCACAGTATCGATTCCTGTATCAAATACACTAAACAAATCGAAAATGTTCACAACACTAGAACTAGGTGAGACCTATCTAACACAGCCCGATTCATGTTGATATCCATAACCGATTGCAAGTATTTTCGCTGAAAAAAAAGTGCGCCGCCTATTTTTTTAAATATCTTCAAAACGTTTATGAATGTCAACACGAAACTGACTGTTTTAGATAGCTCTCATCTAATTCTAGTGTTTGATATTGTGAAAATTTTCGATTTGTTTAATGTATTTGATACAGAAATCGATTTTGTGCATTTTTATTTGCGTGCAGGCTATTTACTATGCACGGCGCCTTATGTAAGGAATAAGTATAATCGTCAGGCCCCGAAATCCTGAAATTTTCCGTTTTTCCGCTCCGTTGTAATAGGTTAAATCCTTCGTGGCACCTGGTAACTGTTAACCCTTCGAGCATAGTGCTCGAAACATTACAATATCCGCAAAATGCGATTGCGGGCCAAATGTGGCCACCACAATGACTACAGCCATAGTGGTTCCGACCTTTTTTGGGTTAAAATGTGTCGTTTGCGGTGTGGCCATTAGGTCCCTACATTATACCAAGATTTAAAATCATTATGCTTGGCGTGGTTTGCACTAGCTTATTCTTTTGCCCTCAACGGGTAAACAAATCCTATTCTTCAGGGGAAAATGTTTGTTCGACGAACCCTGTTTACACAAATAAAGTTTTATGACAATGTGTCAAGTATGCTCATCAATGCGAAACATACACGTATAAATGATATTTCAATGTCCTTGTCATCTAATTTTTTGCTCGAATGTAAGGTTGCCTCGTGTGTATTAAGTTTTACGACAATTTTTAAAAGAGTTCGTTCTTTCTGTTAGCAAATTATTATTACGTAGCATTTTCGTAGCAGTCCCATAGCAGACTCGTAGCACACGTAGCACTTTGCGTAGCTTCTTCCTTTGCAGACAAAAATATCAGCTCATCAAGACTGTATTTCAATCGCTATGCATCAAGTAAGATACAAAACTTAGTGTGGCATTAATAGTCAGCTCAAGCTGGAGCTCAAGTAGGTGATCTCAGAAAACAAAATCACTGACTGAGACTTTGGCTAATGTCAATGTCAAGCTCAAGCTAGTGTCTATTTATATGCTGACAGCTAATCAATTAAGCCCTTGTTGTTTTGTTGTCTGAGAGCTCGAGCTTGAGCTGACGACTAGTAATGCCACCCTACGTTTTTTATGTGAGGGTGCAAAAGTTGCCCTGTATAAATCTTCAATGATGGCCAGAGCATTTACCTCACATTTTACTGCGATCCTCTTGCATTTCGCCCCAATTCCTTTTATCGAACAGCCACAACGACAATTTAAAGCCGTTTTTAAATTCACGTCCGCCTCCGTACTCGTACGAACGTAAGATTTGAATCGTTTTAAATTTCCGATAGATATTCGCGCAATATCTGCGGCTTCGCGGCTGGTTGTGGGTGATTTATTGGCCGAGTTCCACGTGCGGTTTCAGCTGGAATAATCTGAACCAGTCCGGTTAACTTTAGTGCTAGGTAATCGTAATGGCCACCCCTGGTATCAGAGTTTTTAGTCCACCAAAACGCCATCTAACATGGTTCATCGATCGTTTTTAACCAACCACAACTGGGTCTCCTCTCCGATTCCACTTGTCAAATGCATACGTTTGACGTTTGAGATCTCAGGCATGACTCGACCAAAAATCGAAGGCTGGCATAATAGTCGTCGTCTCAAGCTCGAACTCATGTAGGTGATCTCAGAAAAGTCAAATGCTAATGTCAAGCCTTGGCTAATGTCAATGTCAATCTCAAGATAGCGTCTTGTATATGCTGACAGCTACTCAAGTTTGACCTCTCACCTTGTTCACCTACTTGATTTCGAGCTCAAGTAGGTGATCTCAGATGACTATTAATGCCACCCAAAGTGCTCAAATTAAATTAAAGGTTCAACAAAAGTAGCGTGGCGGGAAAATTACACAGTTTTTTTCAATTTCTTGTTCAGATCGACAAATCAAGGACCTCATTTAATTCCAAATTCAGGGTTTTTATAGATAAAGATGTTTTTAGATATTGTTTATTGTTTTCACCAATTGTTTTAACATTTTAACAGCGGGTTTGCACCATAGATGACGCCATTAAAATAAAGTAAAAACGGAAGTTTTGCAAAACTCTGCAAGTTCTTAAAGTTATAAAAATAGTGAATGCGTCGTTACGCCATGCCCGCTCCTTCGCTTGAGTGGAAATCTGATTTTACGGGAACACAGATTAACTTTAGCTGTGTGTACTTTATAACTGTTTCACCACTGCTTTGTCGCGTTTTTGATGATAATACAACTTTAATAATTATAAACGACCTTATTTTCATTTCGTAGTAGGATAATATTTTGGTAACACGTCGCATATTTAAGGTGATTTACAGGATCCACTTGTACAGTCGGCCACAAGCTAGGATACCCCTTTTTGTTCGATTAGCGCCCTTATGCTGCGCGCGGTAAGAGCTGCCATGGGGTATCTGTGACTGTGGCCGACCGTAAGACCCTACTATCGATAAGTGATGCACGCAGATGGCCATAGAAAGTTGTGGTACCTTTATACGTATTTTAAGAATATTTCAATGTTATAAACGGAAAATCAGCGTACATACTTGAGGAGCGAACTAAATAATACCAATGTGCCTTGAAACTCTTAAGGCCGATTTACTTGACTTCGCACTTGACTCGCCGAAAAATAGGATCTATTGAACTTAACTAAATTTGACAAGTTATTACTTAACTCGCTTGTGGCATTCAAACGCAATAACAATTTAACTCGCCGTAGTGGCGTTAACTCGCTACTGAAGTGTAAATCGGCCTTTAGCGCCTCTCGTAAGCGAAAATCTTGCCTGGTGTTAGTAAGCCTTGTGTATCTACATGACAATAATATTTTTATTGGAGCATTAAATAAAGCTTCCCCATTTTTTTATATCGCAGACATGATGATTGCCTTATAAATATTTATAACGTAATTACTTCCCCGAAATTATTCCTATCGCATCGCTTCTCCAATCATTGAGAAATTACTTTCCTCGATTAAAAATAAATAAAATTTTTAAATATATCTGTTAAGTTAAGGATAAAAAAACCTTATGATCAGGAAATCCTCGGGTTACTAATCTGACCCTCTATTGGACAATATGACTTCGTTACCGGCATTATTTTGGATTTTTTTCAATTGCTTGATTCCGAATTTCATGATTCTAGGGGTGGCATTAACAGTCGTCATCTCAAGCTCGAACTCAAGTAGGCGATCTCAGAAAAGTCAAATGCTAATGTCAAGCCTTGGCTAATGTCAAAGCTAATGACAGCTACTCACTTGATTTTTCTACAGCTCTAAGGGTGGTATTCTAGAACGCTACTTAAACTCAGTTCAAACTAGAACGGTACTTAAACTCTGTTTAAACTCAGTTCAAACTAGAAAGCTCCTTGAACTCTGTTTAAACTCAGTTTAAGTAGAGTTTAGTAGTGTCGACTGTCGATAAAACAGTGCATGTTTTGATTTGAATATACCTCCCTTCATATCAAAACATGCACTGTTTTATCGACAGTCTGAACTCTGTTTAAACTGGGTTTAAGTAGCGTTCTAGAATACCACCCTAAGAGACTGCAGACGTATTTGATATAAACAACGTGATATCTTCACGCGTTCTTGAGAAAAGGGTCTTGACAGACAGACAGACGGACAGCAAAGTGATCCTATAGTGGTTTCGTTCCGTCAAAAGGCCTAAGTTAATTTGCTCGGTGTGAGCTCCTACATTATTATCTCGCGTGGCTACTGCGACGCCACGCAAGCAGGCCCCTCGCTGGGTCAGATTAGACAGAGGTATAATTTAGGTGTCAGTTATTAACCCGAGCTAATTAGCCCAGAGCAGGGGGCCTACTCAGTACATTGCTGTATCGAGATGATTTATACACGCTGAAATTGTATTGGCTTTAAAGCTGACAGTATTTTGTTACACTGGTAATTCAGAACCGAATTCCAAAACTTCATTACGAAATGCGCAAAAAAACTCATCTTTTTTTTGCTACTGAGTTTTGTCACGGGATGGTGGCCTGGAATGGATCAACGGTCTATGGATGGATCTATGGATCTACATAAATGGGTCGATGATATTGAGAAGACAACGCTAACTGTAAAGGAAAACATCGTGAGGAAACCCGCGGCTTAGTTGGCTCCACACGTATTGACTTGTCTTTCCTGTGGGCTACGCCGACTAAGCTGTCAGGATGGAATAAGTGCAGGGCAAGCCCATCTAAAACAATGTCCCAGGCACTGCAGCGCCGAGTGGCCTCTTCACCCATCTAGTGTGAGTGAAGGTGCCACTGAACGCTGTATAAATCATCTCATTACGTAGATGCAAAGGCCTTAGTATTATGAAGACAGCGGGAAGACCATGAACGAGATTGGCATTCTACCAAGGGGTGAGGTTGGCGTGAAAAGGAAGAGTCCTACGCCCAGAAGTAGGCTATGGACCATCAATCTGAAAAAAAAGCCAAAAAAGCCAATAAAGCCGTAAGAGAGTAGAGGCCAAGACATACCCTAATGACTCCCAGGTTATAATGACTACAGCACGTGGTATTAATGACGATTCTGATCACACTTTTAATTACGTTTTGCGATCAAAGGGCGGTTTAATGACTGTAGGGATTCCAACCCTATGAATGTAGACATTTTGGCCTTTATTCTGTCTTATTTAAGGATATTAAGTAACTAAGGCCTGGTTTCTGGGTTGAGAATTTTACCAAGCACATGCTTACGTATCGCTCTGTCACACTCTTTTGTGAGAAATCTGCAGAGACAGGACGATACTTACTTAGCAAAATTCTCAACTCAGAAACCGGGCCTAAATGATGTAGCATTGATTTCAGACATTACTGACATAATCTGCAACTTCTTTTATTGGAATTAAAGCAACAAGTATGATTCCGTGCTTACTGCTGTTATGAATGTATATTTTCCAAGAATTTAGAGCGCATAACCTAATTAAAGTTGCAATGCGACGAGTCCGCTACTGAAGCTCGAAAGACGGAGTCTCAAATCGTTCATTTAAGTACAGATGCCCGTAACGGTTTAATTCACTTAAAAGATTACTGGAGATGAAATACGTCCCACAACTAGCGCCGCCAGTGAAAAAAAATCATATCTTTTTTTTTGGATGCGTTTTTAGCAAAAACGCTCGTGCGATTTCTCAACGCGAGGCTTAACTATTTTTAGGATCTAAGTTTTGGATTCCATTGATCACCTTTTTGGGTCTATTTACTTTTTATAGTGACACTAATTGTATCGATTTTTCTTCTCCTTCTTCTTGTAATCTTCTAAATGTGCCGAGATTATTAAAACCATCTAGTTAAGGCGAAATACGGGGTTAAAATCAGTGCAAAACTAGCATCCTGGTAGCATCTTCTTCGTAATTCTGGATATTATAAAACAATACACGTGGCTTCGCAAAAGATGTCGAGTGCGTTGTTTATGGTTAGCAAGGTAGTGTTATTCCACTAAGCTGCCACTGCCGTGCCCATGGCGTCCTGGGCCCTTAGCCTGTAACGCAATGGTGCCAAATGGGCTCCCGATTGACAGTTTCAATTACGATTTATTAATGCTGTCGGTCCAGTGTCGGTCCTTTTAATGTTTTTGTAGTACAGCAAAGAATATTATGAGTCCAATTCTAGAGGATTAATTCGCTGGTTGTAGGAAAACAACGAAAAAATCCCGGTTTTGTCCTTCTACCTGGGACGCTATTGTGTCACAGGCTAAGGCTCCTGAGCACTATGTGACAGACTTGTGGCAAACTTTTTATCGCCATCAAACTGTTGGCACGGCCCTAAAGTAGGAGGCATCAGAATCATAAAGGAAACTATTAAACTTCGGCACAAGTTGGCAACTAAAATCCTGCATATCATTTGTGCCAGAGCGCCCGCACGCGCTAAATATGCACGATCTAGATGCGCTAAAGTGTTCGGTAATTCTCTTGCCAGCGGTCATTTCAATGACCGCATGAATGTCGTCTTTAATTTTATCAGAGGGTGGCAATTCGGAAGGCAAAGTTTTTTGTTCGAAAGTCCGTTATTGGCTTAATCTTATCAGGTTATATAAGGTTCAGTAGTTTGGATTTTACAACGTTTCAAAGATACGGTTTTATGACGTCACGCGACGGTCTGCATACTGTTGGCGGTCATAGGAACAAAACATTTTAGCGCATAAAAACAAAACTACTGGACCAAAATAAAAAATATTTAAATCAGTTTCTCAATATTGTCTAAAGATAAGTTTAAGCCAATAACGGACTTTCGAACAAAAAACTTTGCGTACCGAATTAATAGTCGTCATCCCAAGATCAAGCTCAAGTGGGTGATCTCAGAAAACAAAATCTATCGAGCTTGAGTATCTGTCAGCATATTAATAGACTCTAGCTTTAGCTTGATTATGAGGCTGCATGCAAAGTAAACGTGGGAGTTATTAAAAGTGAATTATTAAGTTAACTTTGACTTTGAATAATTATGGCTCAAAACTCATTAAACCATAACGTTGGTTTTATCATAAACGTTTAAATAAATAAAAATGGTTAGAACACACGACAGCACGTCGACCTTTACACGCTAGCACTCTACTCAGTTACGTTACGGGCGACTTTACATCAAAAGTGTACAGTCTGACGTGCTGACGTGTGTACCTATGTAATTTTTTTCACATGCCAGAGCCAGAGATAAGCATTTTAGCATTTTTTTTAAATTTCCCGATCGTATTTCATACTATCTATCTACTCAGCCCGTGAATGAAGCCCATTGCCGGGTACATGCCTCTTTCCTGTCAAGCCACCTCCCTTACTAAGATCTCAAAATATTTTAATTTTTATTGTTACGACCTGTCACTTCAGGAGTACGACACCATGTATATCATGCCATGCTATCCTCGACTATTGGCGAGCAGCTGCCGGCAAAGTTTGTGTCGGGTTTGAGGGACCAAATGGGATACGAACCTCATTATGTAGCTAACAAACTTAGCACTAAATGGTTTTAAGTAGATATACTGGGCTTTAACACCACCTGCATACCAGATAGAGTTAAGAGCGTTAATTTATTGGAAATGTTGCATTTAACCTGCTCGCTCGTCGCCAGCCAATCTAGCAGGAATAATACATTCATTAGCGAACTTGGATGGTATAGAATATTACATCTATATCATTTTTACTATAGATCTATACCAAAATTGAAAGTAGCGTGGCGGGAAACCTCAAATTTTCACAGGTTTATTTAATTTTGTACCTAGACTGAGATATTTTTGTTCAGCAATTTTTGTTTTACGACAGTATAATTTTATTTAAACAATATTAGCTTAGAACTTTTTATTACCATGATATTATTTATGCGATGTATAGGAAAACAAGTTATTGAGAGTTTTATACGCAATTTTAAAAAATCGACAAACACCGGGTCGGATTTTACCTTTGCATTTGGAAGTTTTTTGGAATCTGAGCTTTCTTTAAATTCAGAACTTCAGAATTAATTTCAGAACATTCAGACTCAGAAAACAAAAATGCTAATGTCAAGCCTTGGCTAATGTCAAGCTTCAGTAGCTGTCAGAGCTTGAGCTTAGCCAAGGTCTCAAGTTGGTGATTTTGTTTTCTGAGTTCACCTACTTGAGCTCGAGATTGAGAAGACGACTGACTACTAAGGATATGGGCCACGTATTATAGCGTTATATCGATCTATGCTTCCTGAGACTTCTGCCTCTGAACGTTTTGTGGCAAATGGATTCTGATTGATTTTTGTTTCGTCTCAAGTCTCGGGCGGGCTACTTGGTGCTCCGAAGTGGCATTAGTTCGGGCTAATCGCACTTTGGACCGGAGTTGAGTCCACGACTGAAACGTGAAGAGGTTGAATGCGCGCTGTTTGAACAGTGTATCTACCGTTGAATCTAAGAGACTTTAAAAGCATAGACTTATTATTAGTTATTCGCGTGCCTGAAATGTACGTACCTACGAACGTATCGTATACAGGGTGTTAAAAGACCGCCAACAAAGCGGGAAACCACGTATTGTCCTCATTATAACGAGCTTCAAAGATAGATTTCCGAGATAACGAGCTTCAAAGTCGGACTTTTCAAACTTTTTTTTCGCAGAAATGCATTCAGTATCTAGTTCTTAACATATCTTCTCAAGAAGCCATATCAAAATTATGAATATTTCTTGCAAAAAACGACGTTAAAATTGCAACCCGCAATTCTTAACATCGGCACTTCAAGCTTAAGTAACATAAACTGGCACCTACGCTTGCGCAATATGACTTCTGTGCGTTACACGTCCATTGCGTGATAATATATTTTTCAAAATTATAACCTAAAAAACCAAAATCATTTCCCAGCAATAATTAATCGAAAAAGTACTTTGTTTTGGTGTCTAGTATGCGTGGCTTTCGGGTCTGTTGGCGGTCTTTTAACACCCTGTATTTTCAGAAGCTGTATGAGATCATCAAGCTCGGAAAGAAATCACTGGCACGCGAACTTGATCGAAGTATCCAGCTTAGAAGGGCAGCCTTCGGAAAGCTGTCTTTCACTCAACAATCCCTCAAACACGAAGACTAGGGTCTACAACCAGTGTGTTCTGTCAGTCGTGACCTACGCCTGCGAGACGTGGACGCTCACTGACGAAAGTGCAAAAAGTGCATTTCACTCTGATTGTATTTGCGAAAGGACGCGCATTTGGCCGTTATTTCAGATCTCTTATTTATTGGTGTAAGTTATAGTTATCTGTATTTCTAAACGCAATAATATGACCAATGAAAACCGGGCTCAAAAGTCTTACAACAGGCATTCAAATCTGTCCTTGAGTCCAGACACGTCGCACATCCCGTCCGGCGGTGACGGGCCCTAACGAAGCCTGCCGCCCTTTGTTGCTTTTTAATGGCCACGCCAAAGGTGAAGAAAGAGCAGTATTCTATCTATGAACAAACGGCCGAAGCGCACCATAGCACTGAGTAAGACGGGCGAGCGCCGGTGGTGAGGACTCGCGGGTGTTAGTGTAGTTAAAAAATGCCATTCGATTGAAAAATATGATTTTAGTGGAATACCACCCTTACTCTATCAGACCCCCCCCCAAGCCCGAATGTCCTGCATAGCCCAATTGTAAGTTGGCAGTCTTATCATAGATATTTATGTTGTTTAATTTATCGCTTTCATTTACTTTTATAGGGATAGACCTTATCCGGAAGTCTTAGGGTGGTATTCTAGAACGCTACTTAAACTAGGTTCAAACGAGGACGCTACTTAAACTCTGTTTAAACTCAGTTAAAACTAGAACGCTCCTTGAACTCTGTTTAAACACAGTTTAAGTAGAGTTTAGTAGTGTTGGCTGTCGATAAAACAGTGCATGTTTTGATTTCAATATACCTCTCTTCATATCAAAACATGCACTGTTTTATCGACAGTCTGAACTCTGTTTAAACTGAGTTTAAGAAGCGTTCTAGAATACCACCCTTAATATTGTAAGAGAGACGGTGCTCTCGCAGATGTTTTCCCCCACCGTGAGCGAGTGGTTTTGCTACTTCAAATTCACAATTTTAATGTACGTGACTTTGAAAATAAATAAGGTCATAGTTACATGTCTGCGCCGGGAATCGAACCTCGGTCCCTCGCTTCCGAGTTCCTACCAGTAGGCCACTACCGCACCATAATAACTAGTGGTTTGCCCCGAACTATGAACTCGCGACCTCTTATCTCAGCAACCCCTCGACCGATTTGGCTCATGTTCAAACTTAAAAATCCTCTTTGCCTTATTTACTTGCCTACCAAATTTCATGACGATCCGACTAAATTTACTCAAGTTATCGTCGAACGAACATTCATACATACATACAAACGCCGGATTGTTCCAGTAGACTCGGAGAACTTCGCTCGCTTCGCTCGCTCGTTCAATAAGATAAGATATTTCATAACAGGTATTCTTACCCGATTTCTCACAGTCATTAATGACGGACAAAATTAGCGAAAGAATAACACAGTCATGACGATAATGGATGGACGTGACGTCGCTAGATAGAAGATAAACGGAGAAATGAATCATGAAAGAAACTCAATTGTTTTTCCTAGCCCTATCTGGGGGCACGCTCGTGCCTCCGCCAAGACGAGTAAGCGAAGCTCAAGGGCACTACTACCTTTTCTCGAAGCCCTTCGTCGTTTTTTCAACCCGAAACGAAATGGCCAAGCCAGATATTTCAACTAAGGTGTAGAGTTTGTAAATTTAGGGTTTGTAGAGTTAGGGTGTGTAGAATTTTATTAGAAGCTTGGCTCTACATGAAATCTGATAGCTTTTTGACTGTGCAAGGTGTATGGTCTCGTCTTGGCAACATTTTTCACATGAAAATGTTTTTGGTGAGATTATTTTTTAAACACATTAACATGCTTAGAAAAATAAAACAGTGGCGCCAAACCCTTATTACCGACATAAAGGGAAAATTTACAAAAAATCTTGAAATAAATATTAGTTTTAGTTTAATATAAAATCCATATCTCTGGGTGCTATCACACTGTAAAAAGAGTTAGGATCTTTTGTAATACCTTGTATAATGAAGCCTTTCCTAACACAAATAAGTCCCTGCAGCACGCACTGGTATCAATATCTGTAGAGGAAATGAAGAGCCGTGGAAATGGAAATTAAAAATCCTTTGTCCATATCAGGGCGCTACCGGGAACCGGATTGAGTTTTTACGGGTTCTGTACAGGACTCTATTCTATCAAAGGTAATTGAAAGAGTTCTATACTTATAATGAGTTGCACCGTGTAGGCATAAGCAGGTTTGCTCTGATTTGCTTTTTAACCCCCGACCAAACGAGAGGTGTTATAGTTTGACCGCTATGATGTGTGTGTGTCAGGGTGTCTGTGTGTGTCTGACTGTGGCGCTGTAGCTCTTAACTGGTGAACCGATAAGTTTATTTTTAATTTGAGAGCATATTTCTTAGCGAGTGTTCTTAGATATGTTTTATCAAAATCAGTTCAGCCGTTTATTAGATATGCTAATTTGAAGCTAAATTTTTGGGGGTGTTATTTTTTTTATTTAGTAGTTATGTGTCTACTACGTTTAAGTAAATGCAGTAAAATTGTAAATAATTGTGTCTAGTCAAAACTTTATCAGGCTAGATGGCATGCTGTTGCTGTTATTATTTCGTACATAAGGAATGGGGTGTTTTAGCAGAAGAACGACGACGGAAATCGCTGAAAATGGTTTCAGCTCAAGCCAGAGAAAGATCTGGGGGGCTTAGGGTTGCATCATCATCTCAAGATCAAGCTCAAGTAGGTGATCTCAGAAAACAAAATCATTCGAGCTTGAGTAGCTGTCAGCATATTAATAGACACTTGAGCTTGAAATTGACATTAGCCAAGGTCTCAAGTCGGCCAATGTCAACGTCAAGTCGCGATTCCCGAGAACATTAGTTATTTGTTATGCAAGAATGCAAAATTATTGTTTGCGGCGAGTGCTTGTATTGAAAACCGAGCTAGCGAAAGTTTCTAAAATTGAGCCACGAGCGTAGCGAGGTATTCAGAAGCACGAGACGCAAATAATATTGCATTCGTGCGAAACACAAAACTTTTCATCTCACAGAAGCGAGGAAATGATTTTGTTAGCCAAGCGGAAAAAACTCTATAGACAACTACTTACAGGCAAAACAGGTGAGTCAAATAAGTTCCTTTTAAAAGCATATTTTACTGTAGTTACGGCTGCCGCACTAAAGTTTTGAGCTTCGTTGGTATGAAAACCATACGTTTTATTAATAATTTCCTGAAGTTTATTTATCCAGACACAAATATAATGTAAATAAAAGAATGTTTTTTTTCCGGGTACATTCTGAACTTTTACCATATAACATAAACATTTGTAGGAGATAAAAAATGAAATTAGTAATATCGTTTAAAAAAATGTATTTAACAAACCAAAACATAAATTATCTATTTGATAAAACAGAAGCGAAGCATTTTTTTTATTTACTGGTATTTTAAATAAATATAGTGTATGAAATATTGAAAAGACTATAAGAAGAAACCGCGTTTCTGAATGATCTATTCCGTGACTTTACCTTTTTAAAAGATCCTTATGCCCCATTTACATTCACAGTTTTGTATAGAGAATGGGTACGAACAATCACTTTCGCTGAAGTACGCGTGTAAACGAACTATGAATGAGGATCTTTTTTCGGTTGGGATCTGGCATCTACTTAAACGGCCAGTGTTTTTTTCTTTTTCAACACCATAGGGCGCGGGAAAGACTTTCCCGGCGTCGCGTTCAAATTTCGAAGCGCACTAAAATGCAGATAGTTTAAATCCGGCCTTTACACGATCGTAAGTTACTAGTAACAGCAAACTTTCCGAGCGTGGGAGATGAAAAAATAATTGTATCAGTTCAGTTCAAATTAAAAGATGTGTGGACCTTTCCGCCATGCTACTTTTATTGACGCTTAAGGTAACTATAAATAACCTAGGCACAACTAGCGCCACCAAAGGAAAAAAAAAAACATAATTATCTTCTTTTTGGATGCGTGTTTTGCTAAAAACTCGTCGTTAGGTTATCAACGCGAGGCTTAACTATTTTTAGGACATATTTATTTTATTTTGACCCATACCAACCTTACGGTTACGGTGGGCACATAACAGACAATGGAACATGGACAAAAATATCCTTAATTAATTTATACATATAAATTATAAATATAAATTAAATATGAAAAGCCAGCCCAAATGGGCTGGCAAATATATAAAAATATATTTTTAGGACCTAAAGTTTAGATTCCAGACCCTATAACCTACGAATAAAATCTATAATCGCCTAACGACGAGTTTGTAGCAAAAAACGCATCCATTGGCGGCGCTAGTTATGGGTAGGTTTGGGCCTCAATGTTTTCTTCGCATAATCTCAAATGCTAATTTTTTTATAATTTATTGGCCCCCATCTTTCTTTGCCATATTTGTTTGCGATCTTGGCAGTTGGCGGGTTTAGCAGCTTGAAAATTAGCTCCAAAACTATCCTGGCAAGCCTCAAACGAGTCACGTACTTGTGTTAAACGATATAAACTAACTATAAAACCAACCATCAGGCACCGAGCCAATAGACTTTCTCTACAGGCTTACAGCGGTATTACCACGGAAGCAATAGCGATGCTGCGTTTGTATGTATTTACCGTGTGTAAGGACTTTTTTTCTTTGCAGTGCCTAGCGGTTACCTTGAATTAGTCTTCTTTTGTCCGACAATGACAAAAAGGAAGTTAGGTAGCATTACAACAGATTGTTTAACTGACTACTTAATTTTTACCTGTAGGTACAAGATACAGGGCTCTACCAAGAGTTACTTCCGGTAGACCTACGGCAACGGCAAAGCAAGTTTCACTATGGCAGAACCTGTTTTTCCGGTGCCGGAGGTTTGCCGGACGTAACCTCACCAACTGGGTGCACTCCGGGTATATTTAGTAGTATCATTTTGAGATTTGCGAGGATAATCAAGGTACAAAGAGCGACCGTAGTAAGCCCACAGGCTACAGGCCTACTCGGCCGGCTTGATCAACAAGTTGTGGGCGTTGAGAGGTCCCGGTTATAATTGAGATTTAAATAGCGGCCGAGGGGCCGTATTGGGGCACAGATACGATTTGTCGACGTCCGCAGTGACGGTTGATGCCGCGGCAAATGTTCTCACAGTCTTAATCAATTTAACGGCTTCGATAATACGGATAATATCTGAGCGCTTCCGTGCTTCGGAAGGCACGTTAAACCGTTGGTCCCGGTTGTTGATGATGAGTACGGGGGCGGCCCGGCCATTTCTTGCTATTAGCTTGCCACGTCAGTCCTTGTTTGGACAGGTGACTGTCTGGTCTCGCAACGCGTGTCCGATCCATCGCCATTTCCTTTCGAGAATTTCTTTGTGTAATGGCTTTTGGCCAGCCAGCTCCCATAATCGTACATTGGATATGGTTTGTGGCCAGTACATTCTCAGTATGCGCCGTAAACATTTGTTCACAAAGACCAGGGCCCTTAGCCTGTAACACAATGGTGCCAAAATGGGCTCCCGGTTGACGTTTTCAACTACGATTTATTAATGCTGTCGGTCCAGTGTCTGTCCTTTTAATGTTTTTGTAGTACAGCAAAGAATATCATGAGTCTAATTCTAGGATTAGTTCGCTGGTTGTAGGAGAACAACGAAAAAATCCCGGTTTTGTCCATCTACCTGGGATGCCATTGATACGCCATTGTCTTACAGGCTAAGGCCCCTGGAGTCTACTAGTGACGTCGTTTTTGACGAGCCACGTTTCACAACCGTAAAGTAGAACTGACTTGACGTTAGAGTTGAACACGCTGATCTTGGTGCGTCGAGTTATAATTGAGGAGGTCCACACTGGCTTGAGCTGCGCATACGCCTCCCAATGGATCCACAACGCTGCCCAGGTAGGTGAACTGGTTGACTCGTTCAACATTTTCACTTTTTAGGTCCCGGTTGTTGTTGATTAATAACAATCGTTTAAGCCATGTCAGAGGCCCTTTAGGCGGCCTAAAAACTCTGACACCAGGGGTAGCCAGCCACTACCTCATACGACTACCTACCTAGCTATTTAAATTTGCGGGTGACTATTTTGAAATGTTGTCAATTCTTAAACTTAAACTTTCGTGAGCAATGCACATTTTTCAATTGTCAATGTTGTCAATTCAAATTGTCGTCATATTTTTCACACGATTCACAGTCACTTTACGATGTGCAATTAGGACGCGGAGCGATACAGCGCCTCTGGGACAACTCACGCAAATTGAGAATCGGGCTATAATTTTATAGCCAACGGGGCGCAAATAGCTCTTTATAGTTTCGTAAATCAATCAGGCGGTTTATCGTCGCGGTTTATTTGCGCTTTAAAAGAGTGTTTAACCGTTAACTGAGAGCGGAAAAGGGGTGAGTGGAATTGACGATGTCAAGTAGATGGCTGGTAGGAACTTCATACAAGTGGTGAAGAGTGAAATACAAAAAAAATTTCGTACATTGATAGAGCATTAAGCCTGAACCATCTAGTGTAAGTGGAGGTGCTACTAGTAGACGCTGTATAAATCCTCTTACTACGTAGATGCAAAGGCCTTAGTAGGCCTGAAATGGCCAATATTTTTGAAAAACAAGATCAAGAGATACATGGCAAGCGTATTTAGTGGTCTTCAGTCTTCAGAAGCGTTTTTCAGTCGGCGTTGAGTTTCAGCTAACCCCATGCCACTGATAAACTTTTACATTATTATTTATAGACACTTTATAACATATTTTGTAAACAGAGTAGCTACCACCAGTGCGAAAAAGCTGCGCCGGACGTCTGCCGGACGTCTGTCATGTATCCTAATACTATAGTAGTAAGGTTGTTTATCCAACTTATCACTTTCAGTGACAGTGACAGTAAGCACTCGTGGTAGCTGCTCAGACGGATTTACCCGGTGGCACATTTAAAAGTATTGTAAAGTAGGATCGATCGCTTCAATCGCATTCAAGTGCTACGAGATTCGTAGCAGTTCTACGGCGTAGACCATAGGTATACACCGCGTAAAGGATATGTAGCACTAGCATCTACTGGGTAATTCCACGACAGAGCTGCATTATGCAATTCCCGTGGCATTTTTTATTTAAGGCGCCATACGTCTCACAACTAGCGCCGCCAATGGAAAAAAAATCATATCTTTTTTTTGGTTGCGTTTTTAGCAAAAAACGCTCCTGCGATTCCTCAGCGCGAGGCTTAAATATTTTTAGGACCTAAGGTTTGGATTCCAGGATTGGATTTCCTACGAATGCAATCGATTCTCGCCAAAAGTGATCACTTTTGGCGAGAATCGATTGCATTCTTAAGTTCTAGGATCTCGAATCCAAACCTTAGGTCCTAAAAATAGTTAAACCTCGCGTTGAGGAATCGCAGGAGCGTTTTTTGCTAAAAACGCATCCAAAAAAAGGATATGATTTTTTTTCCACTGGCGGCGCTAGTGTGAGACGGGTTTTCAGATAATTTGATGTTCTCACATTACTTTAGAACACATTAGTAACAATTTTATTGTTACACGATTATAAAATTGTTACTAATGTGTTCTAAAGTAATGTGAGAACATAAAATTATCTGAAAACCCTTAAATAAAAAATGCCACGGGAATTGCTCTGCCGTAGAATTACCCTATTGAGGAAATTTACTGTGGGCACAGATACATAATCTGTAATTGTACGTTAACTATTTATATTGTAGGTTGTATAATTGTATATGACGTAACAATTCAATCCGCAATTTAAAATGTTATATTTGTGTCGAGAACATGTACAAAATAATGGCTAAAATTCGTTGTTTTGACTCTATCAAAGGTCGGTTTATATCATGCAAGATACTGGCCAATAAATATTCTTAGCTACACTTCAAAACTAATTGTTAATATCCAATATCGAATTTCAGTAACAAAACAAAACTAATAGAAACAAAACAATCCAGCCAAACAAAAGCACACAATTCGAAAACATAATCCTCTAACAAATGCGATTGCTACAGTTAGTGTATAGGGGCGCACTCGGCATTGAGTATAAATACGTACCTACAAAGTGTGTAGTGCATAGGATATGAAGGAATGTAACCTCATTTTGTATTCGAAACGGATTGAATCGAGGTTATTAACGGCAGCTGTAACGCAACCAAAACGTCGGTAAAAATAAGGCAATGAATTGCATAAGAAACAAACCGCGATTCGATCCATTTTGAATACAAATCTTGTGTCAACATCGCGAATTAATCAACGTGAATGATATTTAATTGGTAGCAATAGTTTTTTTTGAACTTGTTCGTTTGTAAGGACAAGAGTTGTGCTAACTGCTGCCGCTAAGTTTGAGTGGAACTTGGCTGGTCACGTCTAACGTATGGGCATACTTTGTTTGTTACAACGTTTTTGCCGATATAGGAAGTAATGGCCCAATTGTGTGAAAAGTTAAATTTTACATAATTGGAGGTTGGCAGTCAAGATTCAAGGTTTTTCAAGATTCAAATGTTTTTATTCAATATGCCATAAATAAATTATTTACATTGAACGTCAAAATATTATCTAAAGTAAAAAATGTATATAAATCAGATACTTATTACTAGATATCTAATACTAAGTATCTAGCTACTTTTTTTCTCCAGCTTCACTAGCTCTGATCGTTCTTGGAGAAGAAACATGGTAAAGAAACTCCAAGGATCTCGTGCTTAAAAAAATAATACATTTTGTAATGCATTTTATAATACATTTTGTAGGTACTTAAAAAATAACACATTGGTAAGTGTGGTGATCGTGCGCTGAACTAGTCAGCTCTTTGCATAGTTCGTCATTGGAATAAAGCCTAAGTACATTAAAAAAACAGGCCACGCCATTTCTCTTATACCTTTCCAATCCGTCGAGTGTAAAAAATTATGCTAAATTTCCAGGTTTGTCTCCTTTTCTACCAGACAAGTGTCATGTGTACTAAATGTTGCCTCCACCTAGCCCAGATCCTGGGTACGCCCTGTATAGTACGAAATTTCACTAGTTAACTCAACGACAATAACAGTTACATAAACAATGCTTTTGCCGATACCTGGGAGGCTACTTAGGCTGTCGATATACCTAGCGCTTATTGCAAATACCCTAGATCATATACCTAACATGTTTTTTTAAATAAAACGGAGTGGCAAGAGGCAGCCGAGGATAGAGAGAAGTGGAGGAAAAAAGGGGAGGCCTTTGCCCAGCAGTGGGACATTATGGAGGCTAGATAAAACAAAAATGAATACAGGCACTGGTCAAATGGCGGGGTGAAATCAAAATGCTTTACCTCTTCAACAGTATGTTTTCATTTTTCTCTGGCCCTTGCTTCTCTCCGTGAGTAAAGTTGGTGTATTTGCTTATATTTCTAAGGTCTTCTTCAATGCATTGGCTGCAGCCAATCCAACGCTTTATGACCTGCCTCTTGGTATTTTTTTTTGTTTCTGGACAACATCTAGTCTCAAGGTGACCCGCACATCGAAGACGTTGAAACATAAAACCTGAGGCCGTTTTTCCGTCGCACCGTTAACTTCACCGATTTAAAGGTGATTTAAGGGCGAAGTAGCGGTACAAACAGCTATTGGCGCTTGTCCACTTTACGCTCGTTACGTCACGTCATTCGGTACAAAAAATATTCGAAATAATTGACATTATGTCGATGACAGGCTGCGGTGGAAATAACGCCCTAACGATGGCCTCTTCCTTGTCATGCTCATGATTCATACAAAACTCATGCCATCGCGCACATACATGTAGTTTATGTACCTACATTAGCTAACACTCTCTGAGAGTAGACCCCCTGCATTCGCTAATTAATATTTCGCCGGCAAACTCCCGTCGATCGGCAGTCACTAATTAAACGACTTTGACTCTGCCAGGCCCCGCTCTGTGCGCGCGTGAAGGTGCACTTTGCTGTGACGCGAAACAATTTAATCAAAAGCTGGCTGCTATATTTAGACGAAGCTTTTCGTTATAGCTGGAGAGCTAGTGACCAATTGACTTTAGTTTGTCGTACAAGGCTGGGCTTCTAGGCTGGTTGTTTAGACGCCGCTGATCACGAAATTTTATTTTGCAAACAAAAACAGCCAAAGCTGGTCACGGTTGAAAGTTCGATTTTTTTACTTTGAAGGTGTAAAATGTTTGGGTTGAGCCGGAAAACAGTGGTAGCGCCTGGCACAGGCGGCGTGAACATGAAGAGGCCTTTACTCAGGAGTGGGTGTTGACAGGCGGATGATGATGATGATGATGAAAAAAGGAAATGATGAAATCACAAGCGGAAACCGATAAAATTGCTACATCAGAAAAACCTTAAAGCTACGTTCAAACTTAATTAATAGTCAATAATCAAACTCAATTAAACTTAATAAATATTAATAGTTCAATTGAACAGTCAAGATGGAAGAAGATTTATCTAGTTGTTGTTTTGTAAAGAATAAGAGCTCCACATAAACACTACGCAATATTGAAATATAAAGAGTAAAGAAACACCTTGAAGTATGACAGATTCTCACTCTGCTGTCATCTTGTAACCCCCCGTAGCTATTATAATTTATCTCTACTCTTTATCCCTGTGATAGATATCTCTGAATATTAAACAAAGACGTCGAGAGTTACAGCTATGAATGGGGGTATTCAATCAAAGCTGATACACCTTCATTTGATATTAGCGTACCACTTGCTGAGGTTGTCTGGAAGAGATCGCTTTTAGCGATAAGACCGGCCGTCTGTACTTTTAGGTTAAGTGGTTTTTTTTTTGTATATAATTAATTTCTGGTGTACAATAAAGTGTCATCTCTCTCTCTCTCTTGCTAAATATTTAATTTAATATTTGAGTGTACAACAGCGAAAAAGTGCTATGTCAGGTTAAAGGAATCCCATGATACCTACTTATTTATTTTGAACTCAAACTTGCACATTGTTTATTTGGTTAACGGTTTAACTCACTTGTATTTTTGTCAGTGTAGCCGACTAGTTTCGGTTCTCATTCGGAGACTTAATCTCGGCGCGCGCGCAGCGGCTACCCGCACGTAGTTCGAGGCTGGCCGCGGCGTCGAGAACCGAAACTAGTCAAAAATGCAAGTGAGTTAAACAGTTTATTATAGAAAAATAGTTATTTTTGTTTATCTCCTTTCCATAGCCAAATCCGTCTAGCCGTTTTAGCGTAAACAAGTTTATAAACACACACAGACTCCTACGCATTTTCACATTACATTATTAGTGGTATATTCGGACTATACCAATCGTTAAAACCAAGATAAAACACTTCGCAACAAAATTCAAGGCGAACATCGATCACCTAATCGCGTTTGGACCCCATTTGCTACAACGCATCAATGTACGAAATCAGCCGGATTTTTCAATAAAAAAGAGAAAAACCGCTTTTAAAAAAAAACAACGAAGATAAACTCCTGTCGCCGACGCTTGGGCCCCAAAAAGGCCGAATGATTGATCGCGCCACTCATTAACGAATGAAAAATTACAAAAAGAGAGCTTCCAATCTAAAACAGATTTCAGGGTTTCGGTATTTTATCACGTGGTAAGGGCTGCTGGAAAGCGCTATGTGATTTTATCTCTACTATTCATCATTTCGCTAAGATTCAAGATTCAAGATTCAAGATTCAAATGTTTTTATTCAATATTCCATAAATAAATTATTTACATTGAACGTCAAAATATTATCTAAAGTAAAAAATGTATATAAATCAGATACTTATTACTATCTAATACTAAGTATCTAGCTACTTTTTTTTCTCCAGCTTCACTAGCTCTGATCGTTCTTGGAGAAGAAGCGTGGTAAAGAAACTCCAAGGATCTCGTGCTTAAAAAAATAATACATTTTGTAATGCAGGTAGGTACTTAAAAAATAACACATTGGTAAGTGTGGTGATCGTGCGCTGAACTGGTTTAGTGCCAGACTTCTTTGTCATTTAGATAATCATCTATTCTGTAATACGCTTTTTGGCACAGGGTGTGCCTTACACATTTTTTGAATCGGGCCTCAGGTAAACTTAGGATATCTGTTGGGATCTTATTATAGAAGCGTATACAGTTGCCGAGAAATGAGCTTCTAGCCTTCTTAAGCCTAAGAGTTGGAATTGTAGGCTTGTGCTTATTCCTAGGCTACGCTTTGTGAAGAAAAAAAACGTTGGCTACGATCATATCGACGGCCAGTTGTTGCCTGTGAATCCGCTCTCGTAGAATTTTTTAATGAAATAAACTGAGGCATTTGCATCTACGTAATGGCACCTTCACTCACACTAGATGGGTGAAGAGACCACTCGGCGCTGCAGTGCCTGGGACATTGTTTAATTAAATATTCAGGGGATAATTCAAACTTATTACCATGTCATGCACGCTCTTCATACTTATTGTTCATGCCATTGTTTTTCACCCCCTTCATCGATGTAATCAACGCATATGGTCGGCGCCTTGCCCAATGGACCCATCCATGTCGTGGTACCGGCTTCTTACTTTATTTTAATATTGCAGTAAATAGAAACGTTCTTTCATCTCACCCCTTTCTACAATATGGACATTGGACATAATATTGTAATTATTATTATTAGGGACGCTATTATAAATTCTATCCTGCAGTAAAATGCCATGTCCCCACGCCCAATTTGCTTCGGCAATATAGGCGTGTTCAGACCGACCGAGCTGCCTCCGCTCGAGGCAAATGCTCAGTCGGTTTCATCACAGCGTTACGTCAAGTCTCACTAAAATGACCAATAGCTTACTTTGACGATGCTCTTGATCATAGTGTACTAAGACCGTCAAAACGTGTATTTGTAGCTTTCAGCAATGAGGATCTTTCAAAACGTCAAATAAATTTAGAATAACTGTCAAAATAAATCTATTAATCTGGGGTATCCCTATAAACCACAGATTTAGGTCAGAGATTGACAGAGCGTTTCACGAAAGAATTCACTTGGGTTGAACAAAAATAGTCCCTATCACATTGTAATAAGAGTTTCGTCAAGGGAACTCTTTCGTGAAACGCACTCTAGTTAGAATCGCTGTCAAATTTGACACTTGGAAAAATCCCCACTGAGGATTTGCCTCGTGCCGCAGCCTCGGCGAGCTGCTCGGCCAGTCTGCACGCACCCGATGTTTCTATCTCCATTGGAGCGTGACGACGGTCGCTACGTGTTACGGTACAACATAAATTTGCGCCGCGGCAGAAATTAAGTAATTAAATAAACCCTTTTTATAATAAAATCGAGGAGAGCCTCAGGCGGGGCGATGAATATAAGAGATCAGAGGAACAGAGTCAGTTTTAAATAACCAGAACAATAATAATCCCTAGTCAGTTCTTATATTTGCTGAAAAGTGGGATTTTGCAGAAAAACTTTGTTCTGACGATGACGAAAATATTAAAATAAATATTGTTTTTCATCCGTCGATGGGCTTTTTATTGTATTCGGCTTATCTTTTCATAAGTTTTTTACTTTGCCCAAAGGACGGTTCTGTAGATACCGTTATTTTTCATGACATAATTATGCAGAGACAGAACGATACTTAAGTATACATAAGGACAAGAAAAAATAAAGCAGAAGTACCTCTATGATAAACCGAATACAATGTACGCCCATCGATACCTAATAGGTATTAACTGAATTTTTCAATGAGGATTTTTTCAAGCATCAAATATTGTTAGAATAACTGTCAAAATCAGTATATTAATCTGTAATTGACATATAATCCACAGATTTAGTTCATTTATTTAGTTAGAATCGCTGTCAAATTTGACACTTGGAAAAATCCCTATTCAGAAACTGGCAGAGAGACGCGTAATAAGAGGTCAATGTACGAAATTATTTCTGCTCGGCGTCCGGACTTGGAGCAAAGCAAAGTTCGTAACTCGTAAAAAGCAGTATCACTTCTACTATAACCCGTGTCATTAAAGAAAACATTTAGGATGGACTGAAAAACACTCGCCCTGTCGCTCTTATTAATGCAGTCAAAGCGAGACAACGCTAGGTTTTAAACTCCGTCCTAAATGTTTTCTTTAAGATGAAATAAGTCTCACAACTAGCGCCGCCAATGAAAAAAAAATCATATCTTTTTTTGGATACGTTTTTAGCAAAAAACGCTCCTGCGATTTCTCAACGCGAGGCTTAACTATTTTTAGGACCTAAGGTTTGGATTCCAGATCCTAGAACTTAAGAATGCAATCGATTCTCGCCAAAAGTGGCCACTTTTGGCGTTTCCTACGAAAATAATATTTTGATTCTAATTCTAGAGGATTAGTTCTCTGGTTGTAGGAGAAAAACGAGGAGAGCCCGGTTTTGTCCTTCTGCCGGGACGCCATTGACCCGCCATTGCGTTACAGGCTAAGGGCCCTGGAAACCAAACCTTAGGTCCTAAAAATAGTTAAGCCTCGCGTTGAGAAATCGCAGGAGCGTTTTGCTAAAAACGCATCCAAAAAAAACATATTATTTTTTTCCATTGGCGGCGCTAGTTGTGAGACGTATGGCGTGTTAATGACACGGGTTATACCTTCTTTCTGTAGTCCACGCATACGAAGTGTCGCAGGCAATATTCTCGAAACAATAGGTCGCTGATTGGACTCTCCGTAGTATTTAGTTTGTAGCCTCGTCAGGATCCTTGGGACAGGAAGACAGCCTAAACACACAAAATACCCTTTGTACTCAAGAGCTTTAAGATTCATTATAGCGAAATGTTTACTTTAATCTGTTACAATAATGTTGTCAAAATTAGGTAAGTTAAGAGGAAACGCGGGCGGCCGCTGCTCCATACAAAAAGGGAGACCTGTTTCCTCCCTGGATAATTATTTTAGAAAAAATATGTTTATGCCATTCAATTTATATGTACTTCTGCCACGTCTCTATGTTTTCCTTTTTTCTTATTTTGATTATTTTAATTTAAAAAAAAACCTTTAATTCTTATTTTAATAAAATTTATAAAAATAATTACAATAAGAAAAAATAGAAAACATAGGGACATGGCAGAGGTACATATAAATTGAATGGCACATATTTTTTCTAAAATAATTATCCAGGGAGGAAACAGGTCTCCCTTTTTATATGGAGCAGCGGCCGCCCGCGTTTTGCTCTTAAGCACTCTGGTACAGACAGCGACAAGGAAGGATTTCCTTTTTTGTTCAATTCTACTGGAAGTCCATCGACACGCCATTACGTTACAGACTCAAGGTCCTACGTTAGCAGCGTGGCGGGAAATTATTTTTTTTTAACAGTTTTTTATTTTTGAACGAGCGAAGTGAACGGAAGTTCTCCGAGTCTACTGGAACAATCCGGCGTTTGTATGTTTGTATGTATGTATGTATGTATGTTTGTATGTATGTATGTTCGTTCGACGATAACTTGAGTAAATTTGGTCGGATCGTTATAAAATTTGATAGGCGGGTAAATGAAATTATAAGAATTTTTAAGTTGGAACATGAGCCAAATCGGTCGAGGGGTTGCCGAGATATGGGGTTGTTAAGTTTATATGGGGTGGCGAGTTCACAGTTCGGGGCGAACCACTAGTTTAACAGTTTTTTTTATTTTTAGGCTAAAATGACCTATTTTTGTTCAGAGATTATTTCCCGCCACGCTGCTATCGTTGGACCTTAAGTCCCTGATAGAATTGCTGTATTCCGTATCAACAAACAGATAAATCCGTATAATTTATTATACATCATTGTAGCTTAACAATAATTGGACTATATTGTATTCCTACATCCCTAGATCCCAATTAGACGCCCTAATTAGTGTTTATTTAGGTCAAACAGGGCTTTAATGCGGATTAATTTGGACCTTACATGCTGTCAACATGGCATCATTATGTACTATTAGCTAGCAGTGGCTCCCGGAAAACGTTATAAGTTTGGCCGCTAAGGCCCGTAAGATCCATCACAGTTTAAACCAAAAAGGCTAGTTTAAACCCTGTCTGTCGATTAATTTTCATACAAAATGCGAGGTTTAATCTATGGTCTGAGTTTAAACTGTGATTGATCTTACGGGCCTTAGTCTGTGTGTCTGTTTGTGTGTCTGTCTGTGGCACCGTAGCTCTTAACCGGATGAACCGATTTGGATGCGGTTTTTTGAAAGCAGGTTTACTAGCGAGTGTTAATAGATTTTTTTTTATCAAAATCGGTACAGCCGTTTATGAGATATGCGTATTTGAAGCAAAAGAGGTCGGGGGTATTTTAACATTTTAGTAGTATTTAGTAGTTATCTGCCATCCAGGGGCTTAAGTCTGTAACGCAATGGCGTGTCGATAGTGTCCCAGTAGAAAGACAAAACCGGGGTTTCCTCCTACAACCATCGAACTAATTCATCCTCTTGAATATTCTTTTCTGAATACAAAAATATTAAAAGGACCGACAGCATTAATAAATTGTAACTGTAACCGTCAACGGGGGGGGGCTATTTTGGCACCTTTTCATTACAGACTCAGGCCCCGGTTCAACCCAAGGTGATACAGAGCGGGCGGACAGAAAATAAACGCAAGCAGGCAGTGTAATGTCAGTAACAGGTGGCGCAATATGCACACGGTCGTGTCTCTCCTTGCCGCGTTCAAATGAAGAGACTATGTGCAGTGGAGGAGCTACGAGGATAGCCGCCCTTGTTTGAAATGGATGTGGCATTGGTATTTAATTTTGTAGGGTTTTGTACCATATAAATACGAGACTTTTGGGCGGAAAAAGTAAAGGGAAGATTTTAGATTAGATCTAGAAATTATTTATTGCCACAAAATTAACACAAAAAACCTTAAATTAACATCCTTTGTGGGTTGTGGCTTATGCACTGAACTAAATCCTATACACTGAAAAAAATGAAATCCAACTAAGTGGAGTATTCTCTTAGTTGATGTTAATTTGAATGAAACAAATATGAATTTCATTACATTAACCACAGTTGACTAGTTGTTGCAGCAAAGTCATCTATGTTTAGGCTAACAACTAGACCTATTATTTGACTTGAACACATATTATGAATATTTTTACCAACCATTTTGTTAAATATAATTAAGACTTCTTCTTTAGGTTAAAAAACGGCCATTGGACAAATCTACTAAGTAACCAAGTTGTCATAACTATAGTTTTTGTTAAATCGTCAATTTCATATTTATGGATTTACCTAAGAGTTATATTTAATTTAAAAAAGAGTTCATGAGTAGGACAACAATGAATTATAATTGTTTCAAAAAAATGTGTTTGTCCAAATAACAATATAACTACATTGTTCTAAACAGTTTACTTGTTTGATTGAATACCACGTAAAATATTAAAATAACAATTCCATTTATTTGTTTGAAGATTAGTCTTTGTCGAATTAATTATTCAATACCATAGTTTTAAATAGTTTACTTGTTTGAATTTACTAACAGAGAAAATGTTATATTAACATTAGCCTTGATCAAACTTACTTTAGACCTTGTTTAAAATAACGTTAAAAAATTGTTGTCTCAATCACCATCTTGTTTGATTCAAACACATGAACCCCCACCCTCCGCACCCGTTTGTCCGCCGCTTGGGCCATTGTTGCCAACAATATTTTTTGCCGAGATTCAGGGAAAAGACGTAATGTTTGTAGTGGTTTCGTACGATACGATTAAAATATTTTTTGTTCCGTTAACTAAAGGTAAGATAGATAGAATACTCTTTTCAATACAGTTGCTCGTAAATTTGACTATTATAACACCGTTTTTAGTTTCATAATGCAGCATATTACCGCACTGGGGTTGTAATAACATTAACTTACCGCACGAGTGCGATGATGAATCTCTAGCTATCTCCCTCTTTTGTTTGACGTAGAATGGGATAGCTACAGATACCAACCCCCGTTGTCATGTCAACGCGCCCGCGAAAAAAACAAAACTGACACGTCATATTCCGCAAATATTTTCGTAAAGTTGCTGCTGTGTGGTTAATTACTATCAACAATATCTACTTCAAATAGTGAAAACAAGCAAAATAATATTCAAGTTAAAAGTGTGGTCAGTGGTTACCATCCGATGTGTAAAAGTTTTTAAAAGAAGTTCTGGACAGTCAGTACTTGTCAACAAAAGTAAGTTGAATTGGTACTTTTTCAGTTATTAACGATACAAGTTTGTTTTTTTCCTCGCAACTGTGTTGAAAAACGTCGTATGATAGGTACCTACTCGTGTGCATTTGGTCATTACAAACTCAGCTTTCTTATCGCGTTCGCCCATCGATCGGCTCGCGCACAATAATGCTTTGTGTGTAATGACCAACTTAGCACATTTTGTATCATACATAATGTACTATTACTGTACACCAAAGTAATACAATAACATCGTTTTTTTTACATTACCCATCAAACTAGCCTAGCGAAATGTTATGTCCATTAAGAACTTTTCTATGAGTTGAAGCAAGCGATACTACTGGTTTATAAGAATGTCTATTTACACAATTGATTCCAAGCGCGGCAGCACTGTGTGTGGTCTGCAGTAGCGTAGCATTTTCTTTGCTGTAGGTATGTGTGTTGCAGCGCCACTGCCTTCGGTTGTGGTCTGAGCTTGTATGAAGAGACTTACTATCAATGTTGAGGAAGCGAGCGATATATGCCAGGATTGTAGCAAGTGGCGGTCTTTTGTCTCTGCCTACCCCTCGTCCGGGAAGTAGGCGTGAGCATACATATTAGGTATGTCTGACGTGTGTTCATACATTATATTATAAGTATGTTTGACATAGGTATTTTCAATCTCTGTCAAAGTTAGCAGTGTAACCTTATTTATCGACGGATTTTAATCAGATTTGTAAGGCTCAATAAGAAATTCATTCTACCTCCACAAGATCTTGTAAAAAAATAAGCTAAAACGGGGGCGCGAAAATATTTTTTTCATTCGCTTGTCGCACCCGGGAGTCAAACCAGCAAAAAAATCATAAATAAATTCGCTATTTTTTGCGAACACCGAACTACTCAAAGTAGGTAAATCGTATTTTTTGACTGGCCGTGATGTGGCAATACTAATAACGCATTGTTGTTTGTAGTATTGAAAGACGTTTTTATTTCTTTCCTTTCTTTCTTAAATTGGTTGGTATATTAGACACACAACACCCATCATTGATTGTATGTTTCTTTCTTTTTCAGCATCGCCAATCGATTATTCGATCAAAAATTATTAAGATTTTTTCGAAGTCGATTTCCACAATAAAAAAAAGTTATGTTACTTTTCTCGAGAAAATGTTACTTTTTGATCTGCCTCGTGTTATATTTGACTATCTGCTACCGGCAACACTGCCCCCGCTGCCCGCGCGCCGGTCGCCGCCGGTCGGCCGCTCGCTCGAATCGTGTCGTGACACGTGCTTACTTCACTCGTTTTCGTCATTTCGTTTCGTGATTTCGTCCCACTTCCGCGTAAACGCTGTAAGTAGTCGGTCAGAATATCGATCATTTCCGTGGTCCAGTACTCCAGTGATTCCTAGCGAAGTGTTAATTATTCCAGACTTCCAGAGTGGTCAAAGATCCCTTTTTAATGGAGGAAGTCATAGAACTACTAAAAACATGGGAGTTACACGACCTCATACCAATTTTCACTGGTAAGTTTGTTCCTTTTCACACGTCGCAGAGAGAATATAATGCGGCGAAGTGTATGGCCATGTACGTTAGCTTTCATACGTATAATCCGCGCGGAATGAGAATGGGATGCGACTTTTTGGAACTGAGACGCGCGCAGTAAGCAAACTCGCGTCGGTGCAACCTTGTCAAAGTAAAATACAGTATGTTTTCGATTGACTTTGACAAGGTTCCATCCCATTCTCATCCCGCACGCATTATACCGGCGTAATTTACCGTTTACCGGGCATGGCCCTACACTTCGCCGCAAAAGGCACTTCGAAATCATCAAACTACCATGCCACGTGTGTTTTTATTGGCGAGTAATGGCGTACACACTTAATAGGTACCTATTGTGAAACGCGCACTGCACTGTATTGTCAAAACCGGGTCAGAAAGTAGCCATTTCTGTGTCCGAGTCTTCGATCAAGATGGTCCGAGTGCCGTAGCCACACCGTATAGGTACCACGACAGCACGTCAGTCTTGTTGCAAAGTCACCCGTAACATACCTAACCAAGTAGAGCGCTGGCGTATAAAGGACGACGTGCTGTCTTGTGTTTTGTGTCTTGTATAAGAATCGCGTAGGTACCTTCCTATTACAAATATTATGTATCCTTACCTAATTTCTCACTATTTTTCAGAACAACAAATAACGATCCACGCGCTGTCAGCCCTGACGAATGACACCATCAAAGAGTTAATACCCAAAACCGGGCCCAGGGTTCTCTTTTTAAGGTGCTGGAGGTCATGGAAAGGAGAGTTCGACTCTACTGTTACAAGTTTGGACATCTCTGTGAGTATTTACTTACCCAAATTATAAGAGAAGGTAGGTCTAGTAGGTAGGTCTATGTAATTAGTAATAGCTTCTTGATTAAAATCAGGTGCAGCCATCGCCAGGGTTCATGGCATCTGAGCCAGCTGTTTCCTCTCGCCCGTGTTTATGCACCTCTCTTATACCCATGCGCCGCTACCTCCTCCAGGCCTTAGGGCGGCATTCAGATGCCCAGAAACCTGGCACGGGCTGTACGTACCTACCTTATCACCTAACTTGACATACCTAGGTACGGTGGGCCCACAGTCTAGGATACCCCATTGTAGCTCTTACCGCGCCCGGCATTAAGGGCGCCAATCGAACAAAAAGGGCATCTTTGCCTGTGGCCCACTGTACCTACCTATCTCCTAACCTACTTATTTGTTTTGCTAGATAAATTTGCAATTAGTTGCTGTGATGATTATTCTCAGTGAATGCACTCGCAACGATTGGTTGATGTATGTGATGTGACCAAAAGTAAGCCGAGAAGGGTCAAGCGGTACCCCTCTTGCTCAGACTTCTATTGCTCGCCATAGTTTGTTTGTTCGGCCTATGTCCTTATGAGAGTACCAATACCAATTTATTAAAGAAATAATAATTGTGTACTGTAACTTCCTATTATTTTTAATATTAATTACAGAATTTGGACTTTGCACTATTGGAAGATGGTGCTAGTGTTGATGTTCAACTGCCTGTGCTTAGTCCTAGCCTACCTTATAAAGAAATAGAAAATATTTCTCCAGAAAACTACAATGGCACTGTAGATTCAGTTCAATGCCCAGTATGTACCTACTAACATTATTTTTAGCACAAGCATTTATTTGTTTATCCTTGGTTTTAACTAACATAGGTTAAAGGTGTCACTAAGGTCCTAACTTTTTTTTACAGGGTTATGGCACCCATTCAACCAAAATATTGTTTTAGCTCTATGACGTTCCGTTGATTTTTAATTAATTAAAATGAAAGCGCTGTGACGGGAGAAATGTATTGATAAAATATTATTTTCACAAATTTTCACTGTTTCAACAGCTTATAGCTATTCAAATACACCTAACACTATTTTTAGATTTCGGCTAGATCCAAAAACAAGTTTTGTTTTTTTTTTTTCAATATTGATGTTATTTAAATAAATAGTACATTACTGCCGCGATCTGTAATAGGTGCGTTTCTGGCGCGCTTTTGATTGCCGACAGAGCGCAGAGCGTAGCGCAGCTCAAAGCCATCACAGCGTGGCCAGCAACTCATTGCAGACCAAGGCATGTATAGTGCTTTACTCAAACAAAGCGAGTAATTGATATACACCTAGGTCCTTAGCTCTAGGTCCTAGGTCCTAGGTGCTAGGGCCTAGGTGCCAGGTGCTAGGTCCTAGGTCCTAGGTGCTAGGTGCTAGGTGCCAGGTTCTAGGGCCTAGGTGCTAGGGCCTAGTTGCCAGGTTCTAGGTACCAGGTCCTAGGTGCTAGGTCCTAGGTCCTAGGTCCTGGGTGCTAGGTGCCAGGTCCTAAGTGCTAAGTACTAGGTCCTAGGTCCTAGATGCTAGGTGCTGGCTCCTAGGTCCTTGGTCCTAGGTGCAAGGGCCTAGGGCCTAGGTGTCAGGTCCTAGGGCCTAGGTCCTGGGTCCTAGGTGCTAGGTCCTAGATGCTAGGTGCTGGCTCCTAGGTCCTAGGTCCTAGGTGCTGGGTCCTGGGTCATAGGTCCTAGGTGCTAGGTTATAGATCCTAGGTGCTAGGTACTAGGTCCTAGATCCTATGCCCTAGGTCCTAAGATTGAGGCTGAGGTATTAAGTCGCAAGTCGCAAGATGCAAGACGCAAGACGCAAGTCGCAAGACGCATACTTTTTGCACCGGACTATTTTTTTAAACAAAACTCGACATTAATGGATTTTTATACACTTTTTCTGGCTGCAAAACACGACATTAATGAAATTCCATACAACTTTTCTGGCGCCTAAGCATAGTAGCCCGCAAGTCCGTCTTTGCTCAAAGAAGGTTGTCGAATTAATGACCACATTACGAGCTTTTTTGAGTAAAGTTCTTTTTTCAACTTTTTTTTTACAGAATTGTCATCATATTGACCAGCAGGTCAACACCCTGTAAAAAGATTTAGGACCTTTTGTAACACGTCTTGAATAACGCCCTGTTTTTGGTAGAGTTATCAAAAGTCAATCTCATTTTTCCTAAGTAGAGCGATCCAAAGTCAAACTAATTTTAACTTCAGACGATTCTTTTATTAATCTTTGTCCATTATCTTAGTTAAGGTGTCAAGGTACACACGCTAGCACGTCCGACTACACTTTTGTTGCAAAGTCGCCCGTAAATTAACTATTGGCGCCGCCGTGCTCCATAAACGCTCCTCCAATGTTAGATCGGTGCTTGCTTAGCAAACGCACCGACGCGGGGCGTGCGGGGTAAGGAAGGATTTTGACATCTGTCACTCACTTTCTATTCCAGCACGAAAGCTAATTATTAAAGGGTTGTAATTAAACAGACTTCTTTTTAATAGCATTATACGCCTCTAAATATCTGCATTTGCCTTCTAAATTGCTAAGTCAGCCACAATCAACGCGCATCTAAATAATACTATTTTAGCCACTAGATAACTTGTATGTAAGACACTCTAAATACAACTCAGCATCGTGGTTATTTTTTGGCATCTAAATTTGTTCCAGCAGTAAACTTCTAAAATATTAATAGGTATATGACACCAAAACAATTTTTCAATTAGCTTCTAATTTTATAACTCTACGTTTAAAATTTATCTCGACCTACATTAATTGATCTTAAAAAATTACCAATAATTGACATAAAATAGTGAATTATGGGCACTAAAATACCCTGGAACTATTGAAGGGAAACAAAATAAAATACTTTTTTTTTTATCAATTCGTGTACTTTGAAATACCTTAATTTTACGTATCGTAATTAACTTAATTAATTATAGGAGCATTTTTCTGGAAGTAGATTGAGTAAAAAAAAACGCAACTGATACGTAGTCACAAATACACGTGACTACTCGTCAGTACGTGAATCGAATGGCGCTCTCTGATTGGTGCAAATGGCTGGTCGCTGTCAAGTCCCAAATCGTATAGTGGCATTTTTCACAATAAAAGAATATGATGTATTAATTTACATGCTAAGTTATGTTATAATAATATATGAGGTTGTCTATTGAAGCTTGAATTATATTTTTTTGAGGAGCTTATTTTGAAGCTGTAAAACGTATAATGGTGATGAGTTGTAAAATCCGTGGCTGAGTTAGTAAATCAGGTTGCAATAGATAAATCAGTGGACAAGTTAAAATAATTTGTTGGACTTTACTTGACGCTTTCTTTGGATTATTTAGTTGGCGATGTAAAAAAGATGAATTAGTTTATTAGAAGCTATCTTAGTTTCCCGTGGCTTACTTATAAAATGAGAAGTTAGATCACGTCGCCAAAAAAAAACTTTGTGGCTTGACTTATAATTTCCCATTATTAAATTATTAATGAATTAAAATTATACTGATTCTAAATCCCGGGCCGCTCAACCCACGATCCTGAACGAAAATCTGGATGCTCAAAACCCCAAGTAAGCAAGTCTCCACCAAAAGTGCTACCGTGTAAAGGACGACGTGCTGTCTTGTGTACCAACTAGTTTGGTCTTATTTCTTTAGGTATGTTTATAAGTCTTTATATTTTAGATCTTGGAAGAATTACTGAACAATTCTCTGGACACAAGTACCCTCCTCGCCTATAAAGGGGGGGCTTTATTAGGGGATACTGGACGCAATTTGCTGGCATCTGTAATTGCTAAAGAAATTTTGAGAGAACATAAGGAGACCAACATTACTGGAGCTACATATTATAAGTGGGCCAATTATATAAAACAGCTATATCCAGGCGAACGGACAACAACCTATTATATCCCTGCCTGCACAACAGCCAATGGAATTGTGAGACAAGCTCGGGGAAAAATTGTGCACCAGGTACACTAGCTATTTCTTAGAATTAAAAGTTATCTACCTATTAGATCTACTTAATTGAAACTAATTTACGGCAAAATGTGATGCTATGTTAATTTTAATTTCAGGTGTTAAATAAACGCAGGAGACTTCAAAAATTGGGAGCACTCCCTATAAGGAAAAGAAGCAGGGATTCAAGCCCTGGATCTTCAGCCCCATCACCAAGACCTCTTCCAGAATGTTTCACAGGTCAGATTGAGGATAACAGTAACTCTAAAGAGGATCTACAATGGCTACAGACTTCGTCCGACCCATGGTTCATAGTGGAGCAAAAATGGCGCAGTACTTGCCCATTACGTATGAAACTGGTCCACGATAACAAAGATCCTGTAGAGGCATACTTTGTCAAGTACCCTGCTCTACAAAAGCCATTGGGGTATAAGTTGGTGAGTATTATATATATTATCCGATTCTATTATTATTATTTAGGTATATCTTTAAGATTCACACGGGTCTATGGGGACCGGGTCCTTTAAGGCTTGCGTGAGGCCACAGCCAACAGCACAGAGGCCTGTTTCATACCAATTACTCTAGATGTGATGGGTGTATCTCTCGGATCTTATCTCTGTATAAATACAAGAATCTAACCAGAGACAGTCCCCTTTAGATACAAGGACTATTGCAGAATAACATGAGGAAAAGAAAAAACTTGGCTACGTCGTTTCCGGGTTATGGATTGAGACTATTGATGTCTGCTATGGAAAATGTCTCAAGGGGTTCATCATCATTGGCAGATTATTATTATTGTATTATTCGATAGAACTGATATTGTTTTTTTTTTTTCTAGCTGCATGCTGATTTTGATATTGCCCATGAAGAACACAAAGACAATTTATTCATGCAATATCCTCTGACAAAACCAACTCTGCTTAAACGACTAAAAGAAAAAAAAGTGGCAACTGATGAGTTTGCGAAAGATCTCGTCAGGCTCGCCGATTGTGAGTAACTTTGTTATTATTTAATATTAGTCTTTCAGTTATTAGGTAATGAAAGCGTAGTTACTTCTAAGTCGGTACTTAGCGGAACCCCACTAAGTACACAGGTTGTCCCAAATACAGTGTCAGCTATCCAGATTTTCTCGCTTGACATCTTTATTTGGGACACCCTGTATAATATAATATAATAATATAATAAGGTATCTATCACACTCAGACACTGTTATTTTCTAAAAATTTCTTCCCATAGGATTCTTGAATAAGTATGTCTACCTACTCTACAACCATTACATAGTAGGTATAATGAGGTGTTACATAAGCCATTAAACCAATTTATTAAGATTCAATAGTAGAGTGATCGAAAAATAAAGTTACACCTTCCACAAAACATGATAATGAATTGATGCAAAACCTGTAAAATGTAAGATGCAGAATTTTTATTGACCTATACGAGTATGTAGATTCATTTGACAATTTTTTTTTTTCAGCATCCAGTGAAGAAACCACAAATATTGTGGGTTTTCTCGCCATACCATACCTGCTTAATCCATCAACCTGTCGCCAAGGAAAATTCAGAAAAAGCCTGGAGAACTGGAAGCCCAGCAAAATTGAAGCCCGTGATGGTTTTATAAAACACCTGAAAACGGACGCAGAAATCGCACAATACGTAGAACAGCGTTTATCAAACCTCGAAAAGAAAAAAGCTCCATCTCAGCCATACATAATAATAGTCGGTGAGTCATTGGAGCACGTCAAATCCTATTTTGTGGTTGCTAACAGGCTGGTATTATATGAACGGTTGTCAATCGCGGAAGCTGTTGAGACATGCTATAAAATAGTATGGGCTCTTAATGTTGAATACGGCCTAGACGCATACCCTATATGGTATTTCATTCAAAAAGCTCTATTCAAAATGACATCAAAATACGACAAAGGTTCTACCGCTGCCGAGTCTCTGCTCACTGATTGTGGTATATTGTAATATTGTTACAATACACAATAATAATTTAACACGGCAAGGTATCGTCAGTTACAGTATCAGTACAGTAATATTATTTGAAAGCTTAATAATGTACCTTTGTCGTATTTTTAAGACACAATGTTAACTTGTTTTGTATGCCATAAGCAACTCTCTGATATTAAACTTCTTAGGTTACATTTTCGGTTGTTACATGACTCAAAAGACTTAAGTGCTTATAAGTGTGCACAAGATAATTGTAATCGTGAATTCCAGTTATTTAGTTCATTTCGTAGACATATTTTGCGAGAGCATTCTATTACAAACCTGAGCGAAGTAGCTAGTTCGGAAACGCCCAATGAACCAGAAGAACTAAGTGATTCATATATCCCACCAATCCCATCACCACCAGCAAGTCATGGTAATATTATCAATCAAGCTTTACAGTTGCAAACTTCAAAAAATGTGGAAAAAGACCTTTCGATTTTTATAGCTAGTTTATATGCTAATCAATCATTGCCACGAAATATTGTTCAAACCATTTTTAGCGGATTTCACAATTTCATTACAGAAAGTTTACTTTCAGCTATCAAAGAGCGCCTTGAAAGGTTGTCTTCTGAAAATGTTATTCCTCACGGTACTGTTTCTCACATTTTAAATTCAATTGAACCATTGATGACAACAGTGTGGAGTAAATTTGACACTGAGCACAAGCGAATTAAATATTTCCTTGAAAATGAAACTTACATAGAACCACAATCTGTTGTTATCGGTCAGAGATTGGATAAAGTAAAGAGAATGGGCATAAACCGACTCGTGCCCATCACTTGTGAACAACATTTCATACCGCTTCGAAAAGTATTGATGTCGTTTTTTTCTATGGAAAATGTCCTTTTTGAAACTTTACATTATATGAATCGTCTAACTCAAAATGTTGGTGGTGATGCTGCGGTGGAAAATTTTATACAAGGCTCATTTTGGCGGAATAGAATGACACAAAATCGAGGCAAAATTGTTATTCCAATATTTATATTCTTTGACGATTACGAAACTGGCAATGCTCTAGGTTCTAGATCAGGGCATCACAAATTGGGAGCAGTTTATGCTTCTATTCCTTGTCTACCACCTTGCAGAACATCAGCGCTGAAAAACATTTTCTTAGTTCTTCTTTTTCATTCCTCTGACAGAACTAAATTTGGAAACACAATAATCTTTCGCTGTGTGATCGATGAATTGAACTATCTCAGTGAGCATGGTTTAAAATTTAATCTACCTAATTTCAGCGGAACTGTTCATTTTGAATTAGGCCTTATTTTAGGTGACAATCTAGGTATTCATGCGATTACAGGTTTCATAGAGAGTTTTTCGGCAAATTTTCCTTGCAGAACATGCAAAGTTAGGAAAGAAGTTTTAAAAACGCAATGTACTGAAAACAGAGACTTATTGCGCAGTATTGATGATTATAGATCAGATCTATTGCTAAACAATCCTTCTATAACCGGTATAAAAGAAAAATGTGTTTGGCTAGATGTAAAAAATTTTGATTTATTCAACCAAATCGGCGTCGATTGTATGCATGATTTATTAGAAGGTGTTGCCAAATACGTTATGCAATTTGTTCTGCTTCAATATCTTAGACGCTTCAAATTGTTTACCCTCAGTGTTCTCAATGAAAGAATCCATGCTTTTGCTTACGGTCCTGACTGTAGAAATCAACCATGTACTTTAGCTATGGAACATTTAGCTCATGGAAACGTGCGTATGACTGCATCAGAGATGCTCACATTTGTAAGGTATTTTGGTTTATTAGTAGGAGAATTTATACCTCGAGATGACTTAACATGGAATTTGTATAAAAAACTAAGAGAGGTTTTGGAAATTATCTTAACTACGGCCTTTGCAAAAGGAACTGAGGAATCGTTACAGGCAGCAGTTGCCGAGCTTAATTCGAAGTATATGTTACTTAGCAAGGAAGCATTAAAACCAAAGTTCCATCACATGGTTCATTATCCCTCTGCTCTTGAAAAATATGGACCTTTAATTTTTTTGTGGAGTATGCGCTTTGAAGCCAAACATAGAACTTCAAAATTGGCTGCAAACGCTACATGTAATAGAAAAAATATAACACTGACTTTAAGTAAGAAACATCAGCTTCATTTAAATGAAATGTTTCTGAAAGGAAAATTAGAAGAACCACTTAGTACAGGACCCAAAGTAAAGGGATCGGCAGATGATGCTAGTGTTAAACTATTCCTTTGTTCCACTTTGCAATTATGTCCAAATGAGTTGCTAGTTAAAGTCAGCTGGGCTACTGTTTGTTCAACTCGGTATCTAAATGGTACTATTTTAGTTTATGAAACAAATCCTGATCATTATCTGCCCAGATTTTTTAAAGTAGAACATCTATATTTGTATGGTACAGATAAAATTATTTTAAAGGGAATTGCTCTGCAAACAGTGGATTTCGATAGCCATTTCTGTTCCTATGAAGTCCACGAACCAAACCCAGTGGAAAATGTTGCTAAGTTCCTCAATTCGTTAGAGGCACCTATACCATGCAACATTAATATTTTAAGCAATGGAAATAAATATGTAACTATGCGTTGTAGCTTGTAAGTTACGTTGACATTAATTATTATTATCTTAATAAAAAAATATTGTATGTACGTAATGTAAATGTTTATTTTTTTTACCTGAAACAACTATTAAATTAGATATAAAATTACTTTTGATTCAACTCTTTCTTTTGTCAAGTTATGTATGTAGCGTAACGTGTTGTTTGGTTATACAGGGTATAACACAAAGGTTTAGTCATATTTTAGGGGATTGTATCTATAAATCTGTACAACTATCAATATGAAACCTAATTCATAGCAAAAGTTGTTGAGAACGGTGCCCATAACATCACACAAAAATATGACTTCATCTTTCTGTTATACCCTGTTCTCCAAACAAGAATTAGGCTACATATTTAACTTGACAGCTATAAGATTTGAATCAATAGTAATGTTATATCTAACATAATTATCGTTTCTGGTGATAAAATTAAACATGGTACAGATAATGTTGGATTGTTCCACTTAATGCACCTGGGGTAAATCATCTGGGTGCAGCGAGCGGAAGTTTGCTTAAAAGTAGACTTAATTCACCTCGGGCTAATAAAGAATCTAGGTGAATAAAGTCGACTCAATTTTGGTAATATTTTTGGTATATTTTATTCACTTAAAAATAAATCATCATATTAAATTATGAGTACAGCTTACAAAATTAAATAAAACAAAACATATTATGAGGTACTTAATACATTTATATTTATATAAATTGATTAAAAAAGAAAGTACCTTTATGATAGGTAAAAATAAACGGATATTTTTTATTATTATTTTTTATCTTCTTTTAATTCTTTTTTTTAAATCTTTTTATTATAATTTTTTTTATTGTATTTTTTTTAAATAAAAGTATTTAAAAAATAATAATAAAAAGAAAATTAAAAAAATATGAAAAAACATAAAAAAATGATTTAAAAAAATAATAAAAAAAAATCTGTTTATTTTTACCTACCGTGTACTTTTTTTAACGCAATTTATATTAATATAAATGTATTAAGTACCTTATATGTTTTGTTTTTTTTTAAGCTGTATTCATAATTTAATATGATGATTTATTTTTAGGTGAATAAAGTACCATACCAAAAATATTAACAAAATTGAGTCGACTTTATTCACCTAGGTTCTTTAGCCCGAGGCGAATTAAGTCTACTTTTTAGTAGACTTAAGACGGAATGCGGGTAGCCGGCTGCTCCATACAAAAAATACAAAAAGAGAGACCTGTTTCCTCCCTGGATAATTATTTAAAAAAATATATGTTTATGCCATTCAATTTATATGTACCTCTGCCATGTCCCTATATTTTTCTTTTTTTATTATTTAAATTATTTTAATAATAATTTAAATAATTAAAATAAAAAAAATAAAAAACGTAGGGATATGGCAGAGGTAAATAAAGATTTAATGGCACAAACATATTTTTTCTAAATAATTATCCAGGAAGGAAACAGGTCTCCCCTTTTGTATGGAGTTGAGGTTACCCGCGTTCCCTCTTAATGCACCCAGGTGATTTACCCCAGGTGCATTAAGTGGAACAATCCATAATAATGTAATGTTATTGTAATAGGAATAGCTTACTCAATTCGTTAAAGTTTTAAAAGTAGCTTGTAAGTAGTAGTTGGCATTAGTTATCGTAATAAAAAAATAATGTATGTATAGTAAATGTTTAATTTTATCATCTTAAACCACCATTAAATTAGATATAACATTACTTTTGATTCAACTCTTACATTTGTCAAGTTAAATGTGTAGCGTAACTTCTTGTTTGGATGTACAAGGTAACATAAAGGTGTAGTCATACTGTAGGGGGTTGTATGGATAATTCTAAACAACTTTCAGTAGGTATGCAACCGGTTTGCTTAAAGCCACTCTGTTTCGCACTTTTCTATACATTTTGGGCCGGGTGATTAGCTGATTTGTATGGAATAGTGAAAAATAAAGTAGCTCTGATTCAATTGGTTTCATGGTAAATGTTGTTCAGAAATATGTCCATAACAATCCCCTTAATATGGCTACAGTTTTCTGTTACACCTGTATAGCCAAACAAGAAGGTTGGGCTTCTTTATGGCTGAAAGATAGCAGCGTGGCCGGAAATTCAAAATTTTCACAGTTTTTTACATTTTGTAGCTAAACTGAGCTATTTTTGTTCAGCGATTTTTCGTTCGCAGCAATAACATAGTATTCTTTTCATTATTGTAAACAACAGAACAACAATAATTCAGCCGATTATGTGTTCTGGTCTACGACAAGTTTTTTGGGCAGTGCCACTACTTCGTAGACCAGAACACATAATCGGCTGAATTATTGTTGTTCTGTCGTTTACAATAATAAAAAGAATACTGTTTTATTGCCGCGAACGAAAAATCGCTGAACAAAAATAGCTCAGTTTAGCTACAAAATGTAAAAAACTGTGACAATTTTGAATTTCCCGCCACGTTGCTATCATCCACCCTTAACTTGACAATGGTATGAGTTAAATCAAACAAGCAAGTTAGTCATCATAACACATTCACTTATTAAATTCAATTAACATCTTTGTAGAAACAATCGAGAACATTTTTTACTACAGTTACTTTGCAAAGTGAGCTGGACAAACATCTTAGTTGATTCAAACGAGCCAGTTAGTCATAATAACACTTTCACAGATTCTATTTAATTAACGTCTTTTTAGAAACAATCTAGAAAATTGGTTATTATAGTTACATTTCAAAGTTAGCTTGACAAACATCTTAGTTTAATCAAACAAGCCAGCTAGTCATAATAACACCTTCACATATTAAATTCAATTAACATCGTTGTAGAAACAATCGAGAAAATTAGTTATTACAGCTACTTTACAAAGTGAGCTTGATAAACATCTTAGTTGAATCAAACAAGCCAGTTAATCATCTTAGCACCTTCACTGATTAAAATCAATTAACATCTTTGTAGAAATAATCGAGAGAATTTGATATTACAATTAATTCTCAAAGTTAGCTTGACAAACATCTTAGATGAATCAACCAAGACAGTTAGTCATCATACCACTTTCACAGAATATATTCAACTAACGTCTTTGTAGAAACAATCGAGACAATTTGTTGTTACAGTCACATTACAAAGTTAGCTTGACAAACGTCTTAGTTGAATCAAACAAGCCAGTTAGTCATCATAACACCTTCACATATTAAATACAATTAACATCGTTGTAGAAACAATCGAGAAAATTTGATATTACAGTTACTTTCCAAAGTTAGCTTGACAAACATCTTAGTTGAATCAAACAAGCTAGCTAGTCTTGATAGTACCTGAACAGATTATTTAATCAAGATATTTGTGGAACCAAACGAAAAAATTGATTACCACAGCTACATTACAAACTTCACTTGACCAAGTTCTTACTTGAATTAGACAGCAATATTTATTGCAGGTAACAGTTATAATTAATTGTTTTGACCTCTTTCACCTTCGTTGTGGTGGCAAAGCTCTTGTCAGGCTCGTATGGAGTCAAGATACTTGATCACACTGATCAAAATATTGCTTCCAACATTCAAATATTTTTTTCAGTGTAGAATCCACATTACGTATAAAATCACAATAAAAACTTGTCCCCACAGAAACAAAAGATATCAGCAATAGAACAATACGAAACATCATTTCGACCATACGTCTAATATTCGAATGTCAACCTTATTGCATTAGTGTACAGTTTTACTTTAATTGCATTGACTACGAGCAAATAAGCTCCCAAAGGCAATTTGGGCATCTATTTTTCCAGACACATTTCAGAGTTCTATGTTGTATCTAGTTTTATCCTTGATCGAAGGGCTTATGGGATTGTTTCAGCTGTTGTTGTAGTTACCATTTCCCGTCCCATTCACACAATAATTTGAGACACACTAGCGGGTATTATAGCCAAAGAGAGCCTGAGGCAGACCGCCAGTTGGCTGAACAGATACTATTATGACGATGCTTCGTCATTCTGTTTTAAATTTGTAGGGTCGCAAAGAAATAAAACTACGCAGTGTGCTCAGACCTAAAATTACCGCATCCACCTGCCCTTCCAAGCCTCCTGAAACCAAGACTAATGATTCCAGTTTTCCACGAGTGGAAACAAGCATTTTGTCAGTATGTGTCGACACTTAATCTTGGCTTTACTTCCAGTGGTTGTTGTCGAGTGTTTTATGATACACGTAGCGGCTGTTAAGCTTGGTGCTCACTGACGCGAGGCTGGGCGAACAGACACGCAATAAAATAAAATCATACCTACCTATACAGGGCAATTTTTAAATAGTTTTTTTCCTGAATCACGTCAACTTCAAAATTTAATTTCCAACGAAATTTGTTTTACGACTTTTCGAAAAGCTCGATTCTTTTTATCTATTGAACGTTTCTTATTATTTAAAAGTGTTCATTTCTATTCCATCGCTGCCTGCGCGGCGCACTTTCGTGCCACTCCACTCTCTACCACCTTTCCTCCCTATTCGTTATTAAGCGCCAAAAAGAAAGAATAAAAAAAATTGCGCTTTCACCAAAGTCGTAGAAAAAACTTGTTGGAAATCACATTTAGATGGGATGTTTGAGGAAGGAAGGTATTTAACAATTATGCAATGTATATAGTATCCGTTAAGTAATCAGCATGATCCACTAAAATGCTCTCTTGTGATGGGGTCAGCCTTCCTTCTCTCCACTTTGCTCATGTTTTTCAAATCAGGGGTCGCCAAGCTACCTTGGGGGGTCGCGAGACCTATTTAGGGTAACGCGTAGCTTCTTTCTGAGGGTTTTTGGAGGCGCAGCTATGGTCTTAAGGTGTACTTTCCTGACAAAACCCTGGTAGGGGGCGCGAAGTTTCTTCCACAGACCTTTCGCGTCATGAAAAAGGTTGAAAAATACTGCTCTAAAATAAGAGTTCAAAATGTGCACTGCTTACGAAAGTTTAAGTTCAAAAATCTCTTAACTGGTACCATTTAATTGACTCGACTCTGTTGCAGTCTACATTCAGCTTTATTCTGGGAAAGAAATTGCGAAAGAGCGAGCGAGCAAAGAGGAATGTTCGGGGAAAAATGCCCGGCGCTTTGAAACAACGCAGACATTTTGTTTAACTGAAACCGTTTGAGGTAGGTTAGGAACAAACGTTTGGAACGCAGAAAAAGAAAAAAAAAACTAACTCGAGTTTCTAATAATTATCATAGAAGATAAGAAGTTTATTTTTGACTAATTCATTTCGTCTGAGAATGAAATAAAAATTTGCCTATATTTTTCCCCACTCTCGATGTCAGCGCAAAATCTAGTATTTTTTTTTTGTGAATTAATAAATTTTTACCAAGAACGGTTTAAAAAGTAGTTACCTACGTGAAATACTTTTGTTTATAATAAATAGACTATCTGCAGATTTCAGAATTGAGAAATTCACTTAGCAAATACATATTAAGTATCGTTCTGACTCTGAAGATTTCTCACAAAAGAGCGTGACAGAATGATACTTAAGTATTTACTTATTAAAATTCAAAAACCGGCAGATAGCTTAACCTACGTTGCCTAAGTTGCAAAATGGTTGTCAAATGGTTTTTCATTTTATCAACCTTACAGACTAAAGCATATTTACAAGCGCCTTTCTCGCTTAATCAGAAACATAATACGAGTCACCTAGGACTAAAGGGCAAGAGTCACAGGTGGTGCCAAGATGGCCTGTGCCGTATCACGAGTTAGGTTTCCCGATTCCTGTGCTTTTTGAGTAAAGTTAGGAAACTCAGGCCCGGGGGTCTACCGGCTAAGACGAAGCCGATTACCATAGGCGAAAATCGAAGTTCGATTTATGAAAAATGAACTGGGTGGCAGTAAAATAAACTGCGTGGCAGTACATTTAAAAAAAATCGACCTTCGATTTTCGCCAATGGTAATCGGCTTCGTCTTAGCCGGTAGACCTCCCGGTTTCTGAATTGAGAATTTTACTAAGTAAATACTTAAGTAAAATTCTGTCACGTTCTTTTGCGATAAATCTGCAGAGACAGAACTACCACTATACTTAAGTGCTTGCTTAGCGAATTTCTCAATTCAAAAATCGGCAGATTAGATAGTCACTCAAGAGTCAAGTTCTACTCATAAACAACGTTTTCTTCGAACGTGGTAGTTACATTTCAGATGTTAAATTAGTTGATATTTAAAAGCTCAGCACATTCAACCTATTAAAGGTGTGCAAACAGCGAGCGGAAGATAACAAGTTCGCTGTGTGCAAATATTACGAGTATGTGCGGAATGCATTTTAAATCGACATGGATTTACACAATTATTACAATTTACACGAATATTATTTTGAAATTTACACTACGTCCATGTTTTCCCCCCACGCGGCTGCTATTCGAAAGCAAAGCTTGCATCATTGGACCTTCCTCTTCATCACTTAAGTATGCCCGTGCCAAATCTATCTCGACTTTGCTTAAGATCCACATAACTTCGAACGTGTCGTCAATCTGTAGTTATTTACCTACCAACATTGTATTTACCTACCTATAATTTTTCTGTAAGGGATTTGCTTTTTTGCTAAAAATAAACTTTTTTTTTTCATTTTTTTAAGAGATTTCTTGCTCCATATTGTGTCGTCTATCGTAAAGCCCAGCTCGTGGCGGGTCCTTTCAGCACACGGTGTCGTTAGCGAGACAACTTTACTTTACAACGCGCAAGCAACGAACTCTGCCCTAACAGCATTTAATATTTACCTCCTCGAGTCAAGTGCGACATAAAATTATACCCGAGAACCTACAGCGGACAATTGGGGATGTTTTGCGATAAAAATGTGACAAATTGCGAACTGTGAACTGCACAACACCTTTAACGAGAAAATTAACAATCTAATTTTTTAATATCTCGACGTGTTTCAGGAAATTAAAAATTACCCGGTATATCTTAGATACGCAGGTTTACTGACAATTCTAGTAAATCAAGATGAAAACTTACCTAATTATTAATGTGAGATTTAGTTATAAACATTTTTTTGGTATGGTAGTAGTTAACTATTTACCTATTCCTTTTTTATGTTTTTTCAGCTTTGAATAAGCATTATATAAAAACAACATGAAAAAAGTCTAAAGAACGTTGTTTGTTAGTACAAAAGCACTGACAAGAATCTGAAAACAAATCATGAAGACACGATTTATTAGGTATAGCTTATATATATATTTTAAAAAATGTGATTTTCTAAAACGACTGCTAAACAAAAAAAAAGTACACTTGATAATTTAAAACTCTGCTATTTCAAGTGTAGCTTTTATAAATTAGTTCAGCTGTCGTTTTTCTTGCAGAGCCGCAGGTAAAAGCTAGTGAACCCATAAAATGCCAGTTAAATCACAGGGCACGTTGCGTGTAATTGAAACGGTTTAAATAGCGATTTCGTTATGAACGCCAAAGCGTGCTGGCCGCAAGCCAAATGCAGTGTTCTCCAGTCGTTTATGCAGTTGTACTGTGATTATATGGTATTAGCATTGTTACTGTAGGTAAAATTATCGACCGAATCTAGCTGAGCACAGATCACATTACACTAGTTAATATTATACAAAGTGTTGTTTTGTTAAATGTCACCGACTCGGAGGTGATTATTAAATTTTACAAGACACTAAAACAAAAAAAAACAAACGGAAGTTTCCGATTGAGTGGGTGTAATTTATCAAATTGTACTTGTAGTAGCATTATTCTTGAGAAAATAACTCCAAATAATCTTGACGCAATTATATATTATTACTTAGAAATAAGTTGCAATTTACCTCAACAAGTCATCATTTACAATGTAACCTCATCACTTGAGAACGTCTCTAAAAATTTGGCAGTTTTATTTGTAGTGTTTTATATGTTTTTTTTTTAAAGCTTATAACAAAATCCATCAAAAGATGAAACACAACCCAATAAAAAAAAGCTGTGCGACGCTGGGATGGGTTGCCCAGGGTTACCAATAAAAATGAGTGTGAAGTGGTTTGATGAACTTTGATGTAAATTGTAAGTACTTTGTTATCTCCAAAAGCACTCAGCAGCGTTTAATCTCCAAATAATTCGAGAAAAGCACTTCAGTTAACCGGATGTCGTAGTTTATAACGGAACAACGCATGAACTACAAGTAGCTCGAAATTGAATTCTAAGTGCAATGGGCATCGTCAAATCCTATTTTTTATTCTATATATCGAAAATATAGACAAATATAAGAAACTAGTTTGACAAATGTCAGTGTCAAGTCAAAAAGAAGGTTATTTTTTCAGTTATTTGACACTTTTGACAGTTGTATGTTTTTTTTTCAATATTTGTAGGCAATGGAACTACCGCATAAGAGGCTATGATGACGCAAAAATGAACTAAACATTTTTGGTGACAATTAATAATCCGTTTTAGTTTTACTTATTTAAACACCTAATAGTAATCAGTATCCCTATTCCTCGAAATGGTTTTCAATTTACGACAATCGATGCCTCACTGATCAATGCCCATTCATAAGTCCTTCAAGAAAATATTGGATGCCCGATTTACAGATGTTCGAGGTAGAGGGCGCTCAATAAGTTCTCAGTAGCTCGCCAACTGATACTTTTATGTAGGGAATTTGAAAACTATTTCCAAGTTGGCATCTACCTACGGGTAAAAATATTTAGGGTTTAACACGTTCCCTGACCAAAATGTTATGTAGTGTCGTGACAAAATTAAATGACCCAAAATTTAAGTCACGGAGTGCCTCTACAACTTCAAGCATATTTTTTTGGCTTCGACTTGTAGCTAAGTTTTTGATTTATAGTTGGACTTAAAAAGAAGATAAATATGAACAAAAAATACTCGTTTAGTTCAATAGACATAGGTAAGAGTAAAAAAAAAACTAACTGGGTCGTCCGATTTTTTTGTATGGGTACACAGCGCAGATGTTGTTCACTTACATTCTATGTCCAAACTTTAGTTTACATAAACTTTAGTTTTGCTGTATTATTTAATATATCTCAAGTTGCAAAATTATTATCACTAAGTATCTAGCTTGACAGGAAAACTAGCTCTCAAAAATTTGGACAAATGTTGTATTAAATTTCAGAAAATTTATCAACATTTCGCCCCATGTTCATTGTCCCATTAGTCAGCCTATAATAGTCGTAGTACCAGGGTGTACTATTAGTGAAGGTAAGTCAGTTAAATTGCAACGTGACTGGCTTACGCGATGCGCTGTCCACCTTCATCTACCAATAGATTGCACTTCTGATTGTGTAGCTAGAAGACTATTACAGGGTGCACTCTAAGGGTGGTATTCTAGAACGATACTTAAACTCAGTTTAAACAGAGTTCAGACTGTCGATAAAACAGTGCATGTTTTGATATGATGGGAGGGATATTCAAATCAAAACATGCACTGTTTTATCGACAGTCGACACTACTAAACTCTACTTAAACTGAGTTTAAACAGAGTTCAAGTAGCGTTCTAGTTTTAACTGACTTTAAACAGAGTTTAAGTAGCGTTCTAGTTTGAACTGAGTTTAAGTAGCGTTCTAGAATACCACCCTAAGTCGATAGCGGAACTTTAAGTAGGCTGTCTAGTCTACTGATCAATACAAACAACTTGTACTAGGTGGCGAAAAAAATGGAGCGAAAAAAATATGAGCTGTTTCATACATTTAGCGCAGTACTGAGTCGACCTTTTGTATGCTGATATTTTTTTCTTTAAGTAGCTGTCTCAGAACTTTTATTTCTCTAATGGTGCATCCACACCGCAGTTAGTTTTTGTTGGAGCAACATTTTGCAACATGATAAGGCCCCAGAATGCCCAAAATACTTAGGCGTTTTAAGACTAGGCATTATGTTATGTACCCGATATACTCGTAACACGAAGTTAGTATGAAAGTTACCTAATTTTATCTTGTTGCAAATGTTGTTCCACATAAATTAACTGCAGCGTGGATGCACCATAAGGCAGCTCTTGTATTTACTGAAAATCTCTAACCAAACAACTTTACTGTCAATGATGATTCTTGCTTGAGTAACAGTAATTTTCCTAAAATATTTTTTTACTGAGTATCATACAGTTCATTATAGCAATTCAATACACAAACATTGTTTACTTCCTTTTCTTATTTTATAGAGACACAGTTTGAGTTCTTAAATTCTCTGTAATTTTTTTTATACTCCTTATTCCCCAAAGACTACGAAGAAGCGGCAAAATATTCCTCCGAAGCAGCTGTCCAAATGGTAAGCATTTATTTAATCAGCAAGACAGCGGGATGGTAGGCTGAAACGGAATTAATTTCGCAATTAAATTCATTCGAGACCTCTCCACGATTTAGGCAGACCTACTTGGGAATTGAGATCTAAAAGTTTCTTTTTTTTATTTGAGTGGTGTGATTTCAAGTGCAAACAGCTATGAAGAAACGCTTAAAATCACTTTCCTTGTGTTACTTCTTTGCTATAATAAAAATGTTTCGTGAATCTGAGCATTTTGAAGCTGAACCAAAATTGTCTTAAAAGTACCTAATATTGATTTAATTTAAATCGTGTTTTTTTACTTTAGTCTTTCAGTGTATATTATAATTTATTTATTTTAAATGCTGAATAAAATTGTTGATCTGTTTTGATTTACGGTCAGTATTAGACAGTAAGTAGTAGGTATAACAGGGTCTTGAGAGTAGGGACCCTAACAACAGACGCCTTAAAATTGGGGGACAGATGTACGTGGACAGATGAAACTGTAGCATCTGTAATTTAGGCATTTTAAGTGGGTTTTTAATTAAAATAATTTAATAAAATCTTTGAGTGGCATTGACAAACTGATTAGTACTAAAAGGTTTATGTTTCCTGGTATCTTTATGATCCTTTTTTGATTTTGCGAACATTGATATTGAGGCATTTTTACCAATTTGGTTCCAGATTAAGGGTCAATGAAAGTTTCGTGACGTCAAATGCACAATTTTTACATTTTATTTAATTTTGTAGCTAAACTGGGAAATTCTTAATTCAATGATTTTTGTTTCACCACAATAAAATAGTATTTCATCTCCCATGCTCGGAAAGTTTGCTGTTACTAGCAACTTACAACCGTGTAAAACCCGAATTTAACCAATCTGCATTTTTGTGCGCTTCGAAATTTGAACGCCCTTTTTCTGGACGCCCCATGGTGTAGAAAAAGAAAAAACACTGGCCGTTTCACTAGATGCCATATACTCGTAAGTTCATAAAAGCTTCAGAAAGAAGAGCCTCGTTTAGACGCGACTCTCCACGAAAGTGCCCATTTTTTATACAAAACTGTGAATGCAAACGCGGTTTCTTCTTACAGTCTTTTTAATATTTTGTACACTATATTTATTTTTAATAACAGTAAATAAAAAAAAATATCCGCTTCTGTTTTATCAAATAGATAATCATGCTTTGGTTTGTTAAATATATTTTATCAAACGATATAATAGAATTTATTTTTTATCTCAAAAATATTAAATTTATATGGTAAAGGTTCAGAATGCACCCGGAAAAAAAACATTCTTTTATTTACATTATTTTTGGGTCTGGATAAATAAACTTCAGGAAATTATTAATAAAACGAATGGTTTTAAATACCAACGAAGCTGAAAACTTTAGTGCGGCAGCCGTAACTACAGTAAAATATGCTTTTAAAAGGAACTTATTTGACTCACCTGTTTTGCCTGTAAGTAGTTGTCTATAGAGTTTTTCCCGCTTGGCTAATAAAATCATTTCCTCGCTTCTGTGAGATGAAAAGTTTTGTGTTTCGCACGAATGCAATATTATTTGCGTCTCGTGCTTCTGAATACAAGCACTCGCCGCAAACAATAATTTTGCATTCTTGCATAACAAATAACTATTGTTTTCATTATTCGAAACAATTAGAATAAAAATTGTTTAGAATAATAAAAAAAATACTATTTACCGTCGTGAAAATAAACCGCTGAACAAAAATATCTGAGTTTAGACACAAAATTTAAAAAACTGTTAAAATTTGGACTTTCCCGCCACGCTACTTGCATTGAACCTCAGAATGAAACACGCGTGTTGATAGCCGATCCTAAAATGGTGAAATGGCCGCTTATTTTTTAATCAAATATCGTTTGTAGAGCTCAGTTTCTCATACCTATAATATAAACTGTGAACAAGCGTTTGGCATGTAGCAAACAAAGAAGCAACTAATAACAGTTTGTTCACGGCTTATTAATAAATGGAAATCCGGGTTATCCCAACCGCATACTATTAATAAGCAACATATGGAACGCTTGTTATAAAAGCAACGATGCGCGGTTTGGCGCAGTTAAGTCTAAACTAGCTTCCTGTGACTTCGTCCACGCAAACTTTGATAAAAAGTTGACTACTTACTTAATTTTTTTCCTGCTATCGAAGTTAGCTCGTACGAAGTCACGGGAAGTTGTGAGAGTAACTAACACACAAACTCACTCCTGAGACTCGATCCAAATTAGAGGCACTTAGTACACCCTAGAGCAGTGGTTCTTAACCTTTTAGTGATGACGGACCATTTGACAATATTTCTGTCTGTCCACGGACCACCAACTGTTTGGGGGTAATACACGTAAATCTAAATTAATAAGGTCTTGTTTTATAAATAAAACACGCATACAATAATTGAAAGCTTAGCGTATTTTGTTTAGAAAATTATTTTCTTTCCAATGGTCATTTTACTGTACTATTATATACTAATTGTACTTTATATCTTTGTTTTCAAGACAAATGCGCGCGCAGCGCGCCCGAAATCTCACCGATGTTGCCCTTAAGATTTCCTTGTTTGTAAAAACGCGCCTAGTAGGCCCGAAAATTTATTGATCATCCTATAATTGAGTTCCTTGATATGTAATAAATGCGCGCGTAGCGCGCCCGAGAATTCACCGACTTTATTACCTACATTTATTTAGCAATAATAACCGAGACTATGTAAATAGGATAAATGCGCACGCGCAGTTGGAAATTCACCGATTGCATCTACTCCTTTTCATAATAGAGATTTCCTTTATTGTAAATTGGACAAACGCGCCTCCTGTGACAGAAGTTTTATAGATTATACTTTGAGTTTACCTTTGATAATGGACAAATGCGCGCGTAGCGCACCCGAAAATGTATTGACTTTTTTATCTGCCTTAAAATTTGAGACTATGTAATTAGGATAATGCGCGCGTGAGCTCAGAAACTCACCAATTGCCCTACCTTTGTTTTTAATAGAGATTGCCTTGGTTGTAAATAGGACAATCGCGCGTAGCGCGACCAAAAATTCAGCAGTAATAATTTAATAATATTTTTTATAATATAATAATAATTTAATAATAATCATCATAATTTTTAAAACTAAATTATGGCTTCCAAAACCATTAAATGGCTAAGACATTTTTCGGGTAGCTTCGCGGACCACTTCGGGTGCCTCCGTCATAGGTTAAGAACCACTGCCCTAGAGCATCACCCATCTAGAATTAATATAAGCTATTTGGCCATCTATACATATAAAATTCAAAGTCCTGACTGACTGACTGAGATATCAACGCACAGTCTAAACCGCTGGTCCTAAAGACATGACATTTTCAGGGTGTGGTCTTAATGAAAAGTGGATATCCATTAAGAAATAAATTGTCAATATTCTACCCCTAAGAGGGTGAAAAGCGATGCCAAAGTTTGTTTAGGGAAATATTCATTTTTGTTCAACTGAATCCATGAGACACACTTTTTATTTTTTTCGAAGTATCACCCCTAAGCAAAATGTTTATATCTTAGTCAGCGCGGAGGAAGTCGCGGGCAAAAGCTAGTCTGCAATAGATTACAAGGCCTAAACAAAGCCCACTAACTTCACAAATGCTACGAACCCTTTATAATCAATCCCTAGAGATGAAATAAAAAAACCCCAAAAGAGTTGTATCATAAAGCAGATATTTCTGGAGGCCAGAGATTCTTGCAAGTCAAACGTAAAGTGCCCAATATAACTCGAGCAACAACAAAATAACATAACATTTTAGAGACAAAACAAATCCCCGAAGAGGGCACAAATATTCAAATAACTGCGTGTTTTGGCAGCCTTCGTTTCAAGCTTCCCTTTTCTAGGGTAAGTTATATGGAATAGAGAGGCGAGGATCGATGACCTCAGTTTATCAGGGTTTCCCTTGGAACTATCCAAGGTGTTTCCTGATTTGAAAATACAAAGTGGCCAAATTGATTGCTAGTCTTTGTTATGAGACAGCACAATAAAAATAATCTAATCTAATTTGAGACAAGTTCGAGCGAGGTTTCAAAATACACATCCCATCTCCACATTTTAATTTTTGTTCGATTATGGGCCTTCCAAGCCCGATGGCTTGGAAGGACCATATTACGTAATACCCATAGGTACGATTACCTTAGGCACTCCCAGTGAACCTGAAAATAAACTAAAAAGATGTTGGGAATCATAGCACAGGCCGTTATACGCGATCGGGTCGCAAGTTTCAATATGGCATCGAATACATCATGTTTATGTGCCAACTTCGCGTCGGCGGCCGTAACCGCCACTGTTAGTGTAAAGGTGATCATTCACAGTGGCCACTTGCTAAAATTGTTCACCAGCACTCATACTATCTTGACAATACATTCTTATTTGCAAGCAACATCACTATTTCTTATTAATTTATTTACGTCGCATTTAAGATTTCTCTTCCTGCTATAAGTATTAAGTAGCGGTGAAGCTGCAGAGTCCCAGGCACTGCAGAGTCCAAATGGCCATCTCACCCATTGGTGTAAGTGATTTTATGTGAAGTGGTAGTGACTAGAAGTCATAATTATTATAAAATATAAAACTTTCTTATTAAGCCTTTTGACCGATTTTTGTTCACAAAACACAAGGAATCGAAAAGTTGACGTTTTGGAAAAAAAGTTGACCTTTTGAGAAGTGGACGTTTTGAGACAAAGTTTTTCAAAAGTGGACGTTTTGGGAAGTGGTTCTTTTGGGAAGTTGACCTTTTGCACCTAAAGGGAACTGAATAATGATGGATTTCCTGAAAATAATTTACTAATCAAGGATGCAACATGTTTCCCAGTTTTGTATGAGAAATGCTTATGGGAAATGGGAAATTCATGGTCTGCAAAACACCAAAAAAATACTTTGAATGCTTTTACCTTATTCTCACCAGTGTGCACGGAACTTTGGAAAACTAGAAGTCCACATTATGTAGCGAAATGCGTAGCCCACTCACACGACAAACATAAACTTCGTTTTTGCCACTGCGATAAGTTTATTTGACCTTTTTAGTTTGCGCTGAATAAGTACCGGGACGACGGTTGAATGGCTAAATACACGATAAGTCGAATAAACTTGGCAACATACAATGATGCCTTTGAAACGGACATCGACTTTACATAAGAAAGAGATCTGATGCACCGGTTTTAATTCCTCTAAATGTATGAGCTTATATAAATAGCGTCAAGTAGATAGGTGAAGTCGCCTCTCAAAAACCCCTTATTTGGTCATATCATCGAATTGAAAACTTACCTTTTCAACTTATTCGAATCCCTAGATTATGTCTTTAGCTAGTAGGTATGTTATGAAAGATTTTTCTCTAAATTTCAAGTAAGGTCCAAGTAAAGTTACAAAAACTGTGAAAACGCGCAAAAAAATCCAACAAGAGCGTTGTAACTGCCACGCTGCGGCGCAACTTATTACGAGTATTACATCGTTCATCCTTCGTGCGGAATTCCCACTTGCGTGCTAATCTCGATTCGTACAAAGTTTCTCAGTAATTTTATTGTTTTCACGTGCGCTTCTTCTAGTAGCAAAGACCCTCTGTTAATATAACAATTGTATTTTGCGTGAATCTCAATGAGGCCACGCAAGACTCGCTTTCTAGGCCATCCTATTACTGAGAATAAATCGCCTCTTACCAGATGCTTTCGATTTTTGGCCCTTTTCTCTCGGGCCTTTTTATAATAACTAGTCGTGGCGATTGGAATAATAAATAAAGGCCTCTTTGGTATTTGGAGCTCGTAGTCTGAATCATCAATTTCCGTACGCGTTCTTAATGCCGGCTAAGTGCGAGTGGAACTCGTGTACTAAACTGATTCATTATTGAAAGTGCCATAAAAATATGTTCCTTTAGTTTATCGATAGCATAATTACTATTTTTAATAAAATAGTAAGTATTTACCATAAAAACATGTTCGTTTAGTTTATCGAAAGTATTTAACTTGTATATTTCACATTACGACTTACTAAGGGGTACTTAGCCGGACTATACTACAGTTAAAGGAGTTGATAAGTGCAAGACAATTGGGTACGCAAAGTTTTTTGTTCGAAAGTCCGTTATTGGCTTAAACTTATCTTTAGACAATATTGAGAAACTAATTTAAATATTTTTTATTTTGGTCCAGTAGTTTTGTTTTTATGCGCTAAAATGTTTTGTTCCTATGACCGCCAAACGTATGCAGACCGTCGCGTGAAGGTCATAAAACCGTATCTTTGAAACGTTGTAAAATCCAAACTACTGAACGAAAATAAAAAATATTGAAATTAGTTTCTCAATATTGTCTAAAGATAAGATTAAGCCAATAACGGACTTTCGAACAAAAAACTTTGCGTACCGAATTGCTGCTGCAAGACAATGATGAAACATGGAGCAGAGCGTAATGTTTGTTATATCATGCTATGGAAACATCTACATGCCGAAATACATTACCTAACTCTATACTAAATTACTGTAGTGGAACGTAGATCCCAGAACGTACTCTAAGCTGCCCGTAGTAACAATAACAACATTATGTGTAACGCAAGTTTCGCTGTAGACAGAAAATACATTAGAACTATGTCGTCCAAACATGGTTTCCGGGTAAATTTGTTATAAGATGTTTTTATTGTTTAAGTATAGAGCTGAGTAGAATTTAGCCCTAACTCTCTCTCTATCTCTCTCTATGAAATGAGGTGATTTGGACCCAGCTAGGGTGATTTGTATTGTCTAATACCCCTTCGAGTCTAAAGTCTCGAAGGGGTAGTAGCCAATTTCGTTTAGAAGTTTCATTAGAACATTAACTCTATCGACACAAAACAACGTTGCTCTTCAAAAGAAAAGCGCCAAAAAGCCCAATAGCCAATATTACGGCCATTTATACGCCTTTAACCCTCCAATATTTTTATATCTGCCTCCTGTCCAACACACTTGCCATTCTGCCTTCGTTCCGCCGTGAAACCAGGGCCCAGTGACCTCTATTTACATATCATATATTGAGGAGACAGGTACCTGAAAGTAGAAGGGATTGGTTTTGAGAAATCGAAGTAGATCCATGAAAACTGTGGGGATTTATGGCTTGAGACCTTTTGGACCTAGGGCTAAGTCATCAATTTTTATCGACTTGTGATAGTAGTAACATTGTCACCGAAGGCACGAAACTTATTTCTCTTTATATAAAGTCTAGACTAGACGTAGTAAAATGGCTGTTTTGGTGTTTATTATTCTCCAATAACTCTATCACGCCATAAAAGATACATCATAAGAAAACGGAGAAATGAAAAACATCTATATTTAGAAAGTGTTCCGAATTATGCTCAGAATTACGTGGGTTTTGGCACGCTAATTAAAATATACTTTGTATAATTACATAGCTTTACGCAGTGCTCACTCGGTACAGGACTTGAACCCGCAACCTCTCGCATACCGTGCAGGCGCTCTACCAATTGAGCTATCGAGTCAAGTAACTGTTGATGCTGTTGGTAGAGCGCCTGCACGGTATGCGAGAGGTTGCGGGTTCAAGTCCTGTCCCGAGTGAATTTTTGCAACATATTATAAATGTTTAATTATTCCCTAGTACGGGTTAGTGCTTTAGAAAAAACAAAACGTGGTTAAAACATTTTTGTTATATTAAAAATGCAGTACAGTTGAAAGCACATCGACCCCGTTCACTCTTTTCAATTACGTTACGGGCGACGAAAATGAAAAGGTGTACGAGCTGTTGACTGTACGGGACATTCAGTTCAATGTTTGTTTTTCCTTAGAGGCATGTTTAAAAATAAACAAACCAAGAACGTGCTTATTTCCCTTCCGCTTAGTAAGGACGTCAGTCAAGTCCCTTTTCAAGATATCGCGATACCGTCCTCTATTCGTTATCAAATCTGTTGACCCCCATCTTCAAACTATCTGTTCTATAGCTTGGCAGCTAGATAGATAGTGCAGTATTATTAAACTGACGCAGTACTGGTGATCTACAGTTTCATAAAGTTTTCATGAAGGAAGAGGGCCAGGGAGTCTGGTGAAGCGAGGCGTCGCCGAAAGAGATATGTCACGGAGATACCTATTGGTTGTTTATTGTCTCTGTCTTTCAGTATTTTGTAAGAATCTCCATTATACGTAACTACCGAAGATTGTTATAATATGTTACTTCCTCTATTTGAGTCGCAAGTTTTACAGAATTTCCCCGTCTCGATGCTGCTTTGAAGCCTTGTTCTTCTATCAGCAGGATGCACACAATCTAGTGAATATACGCCACGGGGTGTGAAATTTGAAAAATCGTGTTTCTTTTACCATAATAGTTTAATTAACTCAATTTTTCGGATTTGTTTTGCGTTTATTGATATCTTCCTTCAAAATTTGGTTTTTATAGTTCTAATAATTGTTAGCTGTAGCTACATATGGCTTTACATAAAGTACCGGCCGGTACCGCTCTAGATAGAACAAAGCTTGAGAACACTGCACAAGTTATATATGCTAGACTTGCTGCGCTAACAGCATTCGCATTCGCTATTGGCTTAGTAAGGGTGGTATTAACAGCCATCTGAGATCACCTACTTGAGCTCGATCTCAAGTAGGTGAACTCAGAAAAGTAAAATGCAACTGTCAAGCCTTGGCTAATGTCAAACTTGAGTAGCTGTCAGCATAGACATAGCATTAATAGACACTATCTTGAGATTGACATTGACATCAGCTAAGGCTTGACATTAGCATTTGACTTTTCTGAGATCACCTGCTTGAGTTCGAGCTTGAGATGACGACTATTTAATGCCACCCTAAGTACACCTAGTTTATTGGTGCTTTTAATGGGAACAATTTTCCATCAAAAAAATACATATTTTCACACTTGGTTTGGGATGAAAAGCAGCTTGACCCAACAACTTTGAGCTCCTCCGCTTACCTGTTGAAATGTAAACTCACCTAGATAGATGTCATATGATGTCATCATTGTATGCAGTAACAACAAATTATAATTTCCTGAATCTAGTCCATCTTTTTTTACTTTTATGCCAACGACCCATCACTCCCGTCACCATGACAACCGACGGAAAAACGATTGCGTTACAGCCTCTCTATGCTCCTACCGAGGCCCTCCTCTCCGCGAGCCCCAGTCGCCATGGCAACCGCCAGTGAGGCTCGGTCGACGCACCCTATCCTTCACGCCTCAAGGTCGCAGGTCCCGGGGGATATGCGTCTCTGCTCTGAGGGGTTACCCTTGACGCTATTGCATTCATATTGACTAAATTTTTTAATACATTTCTTTTTGAATTCGCGTAGTCATGCTTTGATATTTCGTAATGTTTATTCAAAGGTTAGGCTATTTTGTAGAATAAAAATATAAAATTCGATTTAATTCAGGAAATATTTAATTTTCTAAACTGCCCCATATTGTAAATCTAGCGTCAAGGGTAGAGGGGCTGATCTGCACATCTATTCCTTCGCGACATAGCCACTACGCAATGCAGGCTGTAGTACACAGAACAGCTATACCAAGCTCGTGTAGGACTTCACAAAGGGCTGGAAGCCTTAATTCGGTACGCAAAGTATTTGGTTCGAAAGTCCGTTAATGGCTTAATCTTATCTTTAGACAATATTGAGAAACTAATTTCAATATTTTTTATTTTGGTTCAGTAGTTTGGATTTTACAACGTCTCAAAGATACGGTTTTATGACGTCACGCGACGGTCTGCATTGTTGGCGGTCATAGGAACAACACATTTTAGCGCATAAAAACAAAACTACTGGACCAAAATAAAAAATATTTAAATCAGTTTCTCAATATTGTCTAAAGATAAGTTTAAGCCAATAACGGACTTTCGAACAAAAAACTTTGCGTACCGAATTGTCAAGAACCTACAAAGATGGCCGGCGCGAAGTTTTAATAAATTTAGTCGCAGCAGAGCTTATTGTTTAGAGAGACCCTCTCGCTTTATTTCACGAAATCGTACCTTGTAGGCTTAAGATGTTTCCGTTCCTCCATTCAGTTGCAAACGTTAAATAAAGTGCAAATTGTAGAAGCCTCAGTTCGACCTTTAATCTCAAGTTTCAAAAATTATCAGTAGGTACACATTTAAAACTTGTGTTTTTTCCATTTTATTCAGTTGAAGTAATTTGAAGCAAGTTGAATTGCGCTTATTTTTTACCCGACTGTCAAAAGGAGGGTTATTTACTAAAAGCATATTATGTCAGTGCTTGCATCAGAAATTAATAGGGGCTGGTGACCATTCGACTTATTTTATCGTACAAGGCTGGTAGACTGAGTTGGTAGGCTGATAGAATAGACTTCGCTGAGTCTGGAAAAAAAAGTTTTTTTTTGGCCGTTCGCGATTGAAAGTTCAATTTTTTTTTAACTTTTAAAGTGTAGTGTGTGTGTGAGTATGGGTTGAGTTTTTTTTGTTGTACAAAGCTAGGAGTTTCTAGGCTACTTATTTAGTCTCCGCTGATCACGAACTCCCAGCCTTGCACGATAAAATAAGTCAAATGAAATTGATTTAATACATCACAAAAGATCTGTATTGTGCAACCATTGAAATAATCAACATTATGATTACCAAATCAACTAAACAAACTAAGGCCTTTGCATCTACGTAATGAGATGATTTAAACAGCGTCCAGTGGCACCTTCACTCACACTAGATGGGTGAAGAGACCACTCGGCGATGCAGCGCCTGGGACATTGTTTTAGATGGAGTAGGCTTGTCCAGCACCTATACCATCCTGACAGCGAATTAATGTAGTAGCAATACCCCTCGCTAACGGTGAAGGAAAACATCGTGAGGAAAGCTGCGGCTCAGTTGGCTCCACACGTATTGACCTGTCTTTCCTGTGGGCTAGGTCAACTAAGCTGTCAAATCAACTACCTTCTAAGAAACTGTTACTTCTGCGAATCACTTATACATTCCCGCGAACAAAGTATCTGACAATTTGGTATCTCCCGTATACAGTCGCGCTCATATTTATTAATACTCCACTTAAATCCTCATTTTCTCGAGCGGTCTCCAGTCTGCATAATTTCTTGCTCTCAGCAAGTATTCGGTTGAATATTTTATTTTAAAAGCTTTGAGATTGCCCGTTTATACTCGCGCCGGACTCGATGACGTCGTAAACGAGGATAAATGTCGCTAATAACGTCTCGGAAGAATATTGTTTTTGTGCGATTATGGATGTTCTGGCTATGATTCAAACAAAGGAAAAGATAAATGGATAAAGGATTAATAAAGGGCAAACGTTGTTTTCCAAACTTCAGTAAAAACGCATCTGACCATCAAATATCTACAAATTAGAGGCCACTAAATTGACAAACCATAGACCAATCATTACAAGCGGTAAAATTTGTCCCATGCTTCAAAAAATTTGCAAGAGATCGCTCTTAGCGTTAAGACAACCAAATGTATGCGAATGAAGAGTTCTCTACCTAACATTGCTGTTAACAGTAAAAGGAGCCGACATACAACTTCAACACAAAGCTCACCTGTCTCTAGAAGTACTAGGAAACCAGCGAGCCGTAGCGAGACAAACGGAAAAGAAACTAATTCAATTAAAACGTTCCGTAGAGGCTGTCGTAGCACGGAGCACTTAGCTCTACGAACCGCTACGGCGTAGCACACAGGCTACGTAAATAGAGGCACCCAATTGTTTCAATCAAGGTGTTCGCAGTTCGAGTTTAGCTTGAAGTGCTGTATTTACGCACTATTTGTGCTGCTATTAAGCGTTGGAAGCTGGGTGGAGGCGATTCTTGCTTTGTGGTACTGTCGGCCGCAGTCTAGGATACCATGGCAGCTCTTACCGCGCGCGGCATAAGGGCGCCAATCAAACAAAAAGGGGTATCCTAGCGTGTGGCCAACTGTACAAGCATATGCGTTGATCTATTCTGAATTTTATGACTTTGATCTCTATACATTTGCTTTTATAATATCCAACCTATGAATTGAGCGTTTTTTCTGTGATACCAACCTCTCTAATTCGGTACGCAAAGTTTTTTGTTCGAAAGTCCGTTATTGGCTTAATCTTATCTTTAGACAATATTGAGAAACTAATTTCAATATTTTTTATTTTTTATTCAGTAGTTTGGATTTTACAACGTTTCAAAGATACGGTTTTATGACGTCACGCGACGGTCTGCATACTGTTGGCGGTCATAGGAACAAAACATTTTAGCGCATAAAAACAAAAATACTGGACCAAAATAAAAAAATATTTAAATTAGTTTCTCAATATTTTCTAAAGATAAGTTTAAGCCAATAACGGACTTTCGAACAAAAAACTTTGCGTACCGAATTTCTTGGTACTTAGCTCAGGTGGACGATGAACAGAAGCAGTCACAGAGTGGTGGGCTAAATTTCTTGACTTTCGGTGGACGCCAACCCATTGGGTCAAGGACATCAATAAAACAGCTGGAAAACAACTAAAAAGACTTCTTCTCTCGTGACGAAATAAAAAATCTAAAATTCAAAAATTCAAAAAGCTTTATTTTGTAAACAACTTTTATTATAATTATTACAATTTGATTGGGACTTCCTTTTAAGTAAAAAATACCTGTACCAGGAAGCCCCGTCACACGTCGCGCCCCCAGAAACGCGCCAACTTGATCGCGCTGGGGGTTGCCTCCAAGAGATCCTGCCTGCTGACTAGACTAAAATATACTCACTGGCATCAGATTTTGAGTATAGTTTTGAAAAGTAAGCGCTTCAAACAAACGTCGGCGGCAAGGTGTAGCTCTTAAGACGTCGGCACGTAGAACTTAATTACCTCACACAGATTCACTCGAGAGCCCTGAATTACCCAGACGGATCTTTACTGACGTTACATGCAAATAATTGTATTCGAAATGGGTCACACTACTCACAGTTAATTTCGATGGTAATATGAATTACCGTTGCGAATGAAATAATGAGCAAATATCGGGAATCGTTAAGTGTTATGAGTACAAATTTTAATGCTCGCAAGTGAACTATAATGGGATGCCTGCTAGTATCATGTTTTTGGTAAAAAGAAAGCGATAATACCGCTTAATAAGCGAAATTAAAAATTTTACCCTCTGGCTAACGGATTTTGCCCCAAGATTTTATTGGAAATTACATTATTTGATTTTGATAACCCCTGACATTTTAATTTCAAATAAGCATATCTCATAAGCGGCTGAACCGATTTTGATAAAACATGTTTAAGAACACTCGCTAGGAAAACTGCTTTCAAATTTTAAATTTCTTCTCTGTTCACCCGTTTAATAGATAGATAGAATAGGAAGAATACACTTTATTGTACATATACCAAATAATTACAAAGAAACTTACAACTAATTAGTAGATATAGGTACAAAGCAATCTCTACCAGCGGGGGGAGCATGACTTATAACGAGGTGGATTTATCCAACAAAATGGCGGCTTATCAGCATTTTTGACATCTATAGTGGGTTATATATCGCTCTCGACGATATATAACCCACTATAGACGTCAAAAATGCTGATAAACCGCCATTTTGTTGGATAAATCCGCCTCGATAAAAGTCATGCTACGGGGACAGACAACCTTAGCTAGGGTGCCACGGACATAAACACAGACAGAGCTACAGATAACCCTCCTTTAGACAATCGTATATACACACATACATGACGGTGAAAAACATAACCCTCCTTTAGACAGTCGGGTAAAAAGCATAAAATCTAGTCACTGACCTTACAAGTGAAAAGTTTTCTCTTCGTTTTATTTTCTCGAACAAACTATTTTGGACGTCGCCGGCGTCGACTAAAATCAATTACCTCTGAGCAAACATTCGTTTCCAGTGTAATTACTGTTAAGTTGGTACGTTTTTACATCATACGACAGCATATTTAGTGAAACCATAATACTGTGTGTCGTATACTACATAATTAATAATTTAATCATTCTAGCTGGCTCAGCGACCCAGTCCGCGCAACCTTACCAGGGCCCTGTTGCACGTACGCGACAAGTCGACTTATTTGTTGAAAATTGACTTATTTGTCGGATTGTCAAGTAAATGGTGTTTCACAAACATTACAAATAAGTCAGACTGTGACAGGTGAATTATTGATAAATTGTCAGGACTTGACAAGCGTTGCACAAAGCTCGACAATTGTAAAAAACCATGGTAGGATTCACCGACAATTTTATTTGACAAATTTGTCATAGTAAGTGACAAATTTTTCAGCTCTCGACATATGCATAGTCACCTGTCGGAATTGTCTGACAATTTGACAAATTAATATGTCGAGTCGTCTTGACAATTTATGGTTGCACAAAGCAAATCCGACAAGTTTTTCACGACAATTTGTCACTTTTTGCCTGTCGAGCAAAATCTTTTGTGCAACAGAAATATCGCACCCCCCGCAGAATAAACCCGTAAAGTGCTATTACGGCTTTTTTATTGTTATTGCAGAAACGTCATCTCCGATGCCGAATACATAAGTGTAATTTTTTTCAGACCCTGAAATACCATATTTAAGGAGATATTTAAAAATATGGCTTTATTCGTCGGACCATACTCAACAATTTGAACGAAGAATAAAACCGCAGTCATCCCTTACTGATACATTTATTGTATGCAGAAATTACAAAAGCCTTTACGGCTTTATTCTCGTGAAATATTTTGATCACCATGACTGTAATGCATGTGTACAAAATAAGAACCGGTTTTGCTATATCTGTAAAACCGTTTAGCTTTTTGTTGTTATATATTTATTCCAGTAATGATGTAATAATAAATCTAACAATATGTCATCGATGTGGTAGTCACTATGAAAGGACGATTTTGCGAGGAATAAAGAACAAGAAACAGCTATAGATAGACGAAGATGTCTTAAGTGTATGTCTCGTATGATGTAGTAAACCTTATGGAGAGAAAACGGCTACACATACTCTCACAACCGGACAATATTGTACAAGAAAAAAAAACTTGTGTAAAATACGAGTGGTGGGCTCGAAGTTCTATAAAGAATGGAACAACCATGATATGGAATTTGGAGATAAAGGAGATGGCTGGGTTGCGTAAAGGATAAAACCGGAATTCATTGATTGATTTCCCAGTCACTGCAGCAAGTGGTCACTGCACCCATGTGGTGTGAGTGAAGTTGGGACCATTCCATTTTGCCCCACCAGAGATGCCCCACTGGTAGAGAAAAATGAAATCACACATACAATAATGCCACTTTACCCTACCAGTGGGGCAACTCTGGTGGGGCAAAATGGAATGGTCCTGAAGTTGCCACTTACTTACTACGCTGGCTCAGCGACTCGAAGTGGATCTTGGCCTCCGCAACCAAAAGACGCCATCTCTCTCCGTCCTGCATCACTTCTTTCTAATCTTCCACTTGGAGTTCGCGCAAGTCCTTTGAGACTTCGTCAATACAGCGATACTTGGGGCGTCCAACTGGTAGACGTGCACAAGGTTGCCGTTCGTATGCTGTTTTAGCTGCCCGATCCTCTCCCATTCTTTATACGTGACCAAGCCAGCGGAGTCTTGCAGTTTTAGACTCTCCGATTATGTTGGGCTCGGCCATATGTCCGGCGTTTTACCGGATCCACAAGGTGCCGTCTTCTCCCTTGGTGGGTCCAAATATTTTTCACGGGATTTTTCCTTTCCGCGACCAGGAGTTTGATCTTTTCTTTTTGCGTCAGTATCTAAGTTTCACATCCGTACATAAAGATGGTTCTTATAAATGCGTATTTTCGTTCTTCTTGTTAGGTGCTTGGACGTGATCACTTCGTGGAGAGCCGCGGAGTATCGGAATGCATTTTTAATTCTGATCTCTATCTCGCCTCCTCGGGTGTTTGGATCAGTTCCCGTAAAACCTAGGTACTTGAACTTAGTAACGCCTTTGTAAGTAATTGCCACTAGACGTTGTATACATGATCTCATAAGGCTTAAGGAACACCAAGGTTTCTGCATACATTTAATTCTGTATGCAGGAAGTATAAAAATCCGCGTGAAAACACTGTTTGCCAATATACTGACCTATGAAACTGGTCCTTCAATCCTTTGATCAAAAGTAACTAGTTAAGGCTCTAAAAAGAGCCAAAACTGGTAAATAGCTAAGACCAAATTAATTCAAGCCCATTAAAAACATACTCTAATAATTATGCGCTCTCCAAGTCTTTCAAAACCTTTTACAGCACTGGGATATTACCACAAAATTTGTAAATTTCAACCTTTGTCACTCGACGTGGCCGGGCCAGCGAAGTTTTGCGGATTTAGTCTCTCCAATCCGAGAATGGAAGCAGATCGGGCTGCGAAGAGAGCATATGAGGGACGTCCCGTAGGGCGTCGGCCGGTCGGACGTCCCAAATATCGCTGGAAAGATGCGGTAGAGAGAGACCTGTGCGAGCTCCAGGTGGAGGATTGGAGGGAGTTAGCGCAGGACAGGGAGAGCTGGCGTCTTTTGGTTGCGGAGGCCAAGATCCACTTTGGGTCGCTGAGCCAGCTAGAATGAATGAATGAACCTTTGTCACTCTACAGACATGAAGAAATACTGCGAATACCGCACAATAAGTTTGTTAAGTCAGGTATGTTTCTCTTCATTCTTCATGAGAGGATCATAGTGAAGTCCAATGAGCATAGGTATTGCCAATAGCTATTTCAGTTTCAGGTCAGGGCTAAGAACCAGATAAGTCTTCTTTGCACCTATCTAGACCACAAGTCCAGAGACTTGCAAACTGACGTTTTAATTTGCTTGATTGAATACAAGAAGGCCTTTGATCATGCTAAGCCCGGTTATAGGTACTAATGCGTCGTCTACAAGACGTTAGAATTTATAGCAGAGATAAGCGAATAATTCAGAACCTTTACTGGAGCCAAACTAACACGGTGATAATCGTCTGTGAAGAAACCAATCAAACTGGTAAAACTCACAGGCTCTAAGGTAACCAAGTTTGTATTTTTCTTCTGTTTTAATAAGGTTTAAGTTGACTTTGGTTTTTACCTACGTTTGTTTATGAAGCAATTAAAGGTTTATCTTCCATCCATTTGCTAAGCGATCATAACCTCCAGATCCAGATCAGGAAGCTTCAATGTTACATCTAGCCTATAGAAATGTACGACGGTTGTGAATGTATATGAAAAATGGATCGTAAAGATCAAATAAATAGGAAAATTTAAGCTTTCGAAAAGTAGTGGTATCTTAAGTATAAGGATAAGGATATGTCATACAAAAGAGAACTCATTTAAAACACCCAATAGAAATAGATAAGTAATTAATATGATTAGATACGATAGACTTCTCCAATTATCCTGATAGGCAAAGATTGAGGAAGGAAAAAGCGTCGGCAGAAGAAGAAAGAGTTTGCTGAAAAACATCAAAGAATGAACAGGAGTGGTCACCATATAAGATCTCTTTAGTCTAGCTAAGGTCAGAATGACAAAATGAACAGCCGACTGCCAACCTCCAAAAGTGGAGAGGCACCAGAAGAAGAAGAAGTTTCGAATTAAATTGTTATTTAATTATGTATTCAAACACTTCCAAAAACAAAGGCATAAAAAGTTGAAAAATTCACTTTTTGCTAACTTTTTTGCCTTTGTTTTTGGAAGTTTTTAATTTCATCGTGTTTTTCTTCCATTATACCGTCGATTTTTAATACAATTTGTTTCGTTAACTACTTTGGGTAGGTATTCAAAATTTCCTGGACTCCTTTACCTACTTATTTTATAAAAGTCATTGCTACAAGGGGCACTTATGGAGAATTAAAATGTATATGAAAAATTGTAATGTACACTTACATTTCATATACTTAGAAATTTGTACCAGAATAAAAAGATAATGAGCCATTATCTAACCGAGTCACTTTACATATGCCGAGAATAAAGCCATAATGTGATCTTACCGAAAAGAGTATCTATGCAAAATATCAGCGAATATTCCTATAATACTATGATGCTGTGAATGTTCGGTTTCGATTTTACAACGAATAAAACCGTAATATCACTTTGCAGTAATAAAACAAGATTTTAATATTGGTATCATACATTTTGTTTAATAACTTCCGTAGTGTTATCTATAGATTAATAATATTTCAATATGTAGTGAGCAAAAAAAATACCTGTAAATTGATACCTAAATGACTTTTCTACCATAGGTACTTAGTGAGTTGTGACGAAAAAACAGTTTTTATTTTTTCCTGAACAATTACGTTTTTGATGTTACGGGTTTATTCGCCGGGGGGTGCGATATGTCAAATTGTCGCAACAATTCGACAAATTTGTCAATTTTCCACCATGACAAATTTGTCGCTTGAAATCTTTGTGCGACAGAAACTTGTCAAATTGTCGGATTGTCACCTGTCGCCTGTCACCTGTCGTTGTCACGTTCGTGCAACAGGGGCCAGCATGATATTTCTATATTTTGTTTAAACCTCGCAGTAAAACCGAGAAAACGAGTTTATTTTCGCATGAAAATAAAATCGTTAAGTTCTTTTCAGTTTCGAAGGTATTTTTCGTCAGGTCCAAACGATTTTTTTACGAGGGAAAGGTTTGCAGTACTTGGGAATGTTTTGCATTTCGGTCAATTTATTTACGATATTAATTATGAAATTAATTAACTTTTTAATTTCATCGTGTCGTCCAATATAAAGACGCTTAAAGGCGAAGAGTGAAAATAAAACAAAATTAATGTCATCGTAACGAGAAACTATTATGCCACCAAAGACGAAAATGTTGAAAAGGGACCAAGTCACTAGAGATTACCCTGAAAATTTTAATAAGCGCACCGCAAATACTCGTATGTTCGAGCAAACATGACTGTATAAGATTTTGATTAGCAACTTCATTCACGCAAGTGGAAATGTCACACGAAGCCAGTGTCACCAGATGCAAAAACGTAAATCACAGTAGCGTGGCTTGAAAATTACAGGGTCTTCATACAAAATTTGTAAAAATGTCCAATAAAGTACAGTGTTTTTAGAAAATACTAATGTAAAAATTACAGAAATTACAGTGTTTGTACGGAAATTTAAAAAAAAATCGTTGTAGTAAACGACATAAAATTACAGTAAATCTACTGTAATTACAGTGTATCTGGTAACACTGCACGAAGCACACTGGAAATAATACTCAAAATATGATTATTTTGCGCTGGAGCGTGGCGGTTACGACAATCGGCCGCCCGTTTTTATTATTGTTTTGGTCACTTTTGTTCAAGACAAATCAACTCGAATAAATTGGGGTCATACTCCTCTAGGGAAGCCAGTCATTATGCTGGTCTAGAATGGCAACCCGATAAAATGGGAGAAACAGGCTAACAATAAAAAATATCTTTATTCCAAACGTCATACAGCGTGAAAGAGTAACAAACGTCCACACTTTTCAATTTTAAAATATTAGTCTAATTAGCATCTTTTATTATGCTACGAGTAAAAAAGGAAAACTTGAAAATAATTCCTACAGTCATTTGTGGCCATAACAGGAGCTCGATGAGATCTAAGCTCTCAACTTTGCGGTCTTCTCACATGAAGCCGTTTCCTAGCGCATGAAGTTGAACACGTGATATGCAGTGGAACACTACTAATATCAGATTATGCAGTTGTAGGTTTTTGAGCTCTATAATAATCTAAGTTTCTTGGAACAAGATTAAACAAGGACAGACTGCATTGTATTATATTCTTGAGCTGGATTCTTGAGAAGTGTTTTGTTCCATTCCTCATTGAATTTAAAATGTGCACGTCCATAGTGGATCACAAAGCATTTTCTTTGACCTGCGAAAATACCCGCTAAAGGACCTAAGTTACAAAAATAGGGCTGCCTCTCCTCTGTCAGATCAAATAATCATATTACGCCCACGATATAAAAAGCGATTCTACCACCGCCCAACTTCTACGTATCAGGAATAAAAGGCCAAACCCTATCAAGAAAGCTATTATGAAAATATTACGCCATATTAGCAGCGCACCTACAAACTCATGCTTTAGACCTGTCCGACTATTTTTTTGGTATCTGTGAAAATAAAATACGGAGAATGTCGATAAAATACCTAAGTATCACTGTCATAGTCTACACCCCGGCTCTCCACATAAGGCATAAGGTCCATTTAGGCACAACTAGCGCAGCCAATAAAAAAAAACCTATCTTCTTTTTGGATGCGTTTTTTGCTAAAAACGAAGTGTCAAATGATAATCCCTAGGTGGCCACTTTTGGCGGCGGCGGGTTTTATTCATAGGTTCTAGGATCTGGAATCTAAACCTTAGGTCCTAAAAATACAGGGTGCACTCTAAGTCGATCGATCACTACAAACAACTTGTACTAGGTGGCGAAAAAAATGGAGCGAATAGCAATTCCTGAATCACGTCAATCTCTTAAATGTGCAACTACCATTTACTATTATGTAGACTACACCTTGCTTTTTCTTTATTGAAACCTCAATTTTTAGGGCCATATTTGAAGGCTTCGTGGGGACACGTCTAGGGCCCACGTCTGGGCGGGATCTCGGCTGGCAAACGACGTCGGCGCACATTATCTGCCACATTAGAGACGATGTGCTCGTTAGTGGAAACTGGCGCGGTTTATTATGCTCCCCGTTTTGTTTATTTTTACATATTCTTATTTTTAGTACATTTGTGAATTTGTAGTAGCAATACCACTCGCTGACGGTGAAGGAAAACATCGTAAGGAAACCTGAGCGTATGAGGCATTATACCCTCAACGCAAAAATCGCCAACCCGCATTGAGCACGCGTGGTGATTAAGCTCGAACTCTCTCTCTGAGAGAAGGCCTTTGCCCAGCTAGTGGGACATGTACAATTGTACAGGCTACATCTTACTTACTTACTTATTTTTAGGTGGGCTCGGTAGACGCGGTGTCGCGCTTCCGTTTGCAAGAGATTTCTTGTAAGATGTGAGTAAGGATTTACTTTTTACTCAGTGATAGAGTAGCGGCCAAGAGTTGGATGCGTAGGCAGTGCTGAAATGGTAGGTTCAACTTGTACGGGATAAGAAACGTCCAATAAATAAACAGTAGCTCGCTATGAGAAGTCGTAGAACAAAAGTTGTGGGAAATCACATTTAAAAGTTGATATTGTGTTTCAGGAATAAAACTTTTTTTTTAAACTTGAACTTTTGTAAGCACTGCACAGTTTGTATTTCGTAAACGGTTAAAGTATGACAGGCGGAATGTACCCACCGACCAATAACGACCAGACGTATGTCGTTGGAAAGCTCTTTTCATGACTATCATTTGTTATTATGGGGGCTAGTCTCAATTCGTTGTGGGGTCCTCTAGAAATCTCAAGCCCGAGACCGTAAAGAATGGAGTGCAATGGAAGAGACCTACACTCAGCATTGGGTGGCTATAGGTTGAAGAAGAGAAGAGAAGAGATAAAACAAAACTCAAGCGTTTATTGAAGTACTCTGTTCAGGGGCTTAGATCTGTGACGCAATAGCGTGTCAATGGTGTCCCAGTAGAAGGACGAAACCGGGGTTTCCACGTTTTTCTCCTACAACCAGCGAACTAATCCTCTAGAATTAGAATCTGAATATTCTTTGACGTGCTACAAAAACATTAGAAGGACCGACGGCATTAATAAATCGTAATTGAAGCCGCCAATGTGGCGCCCATTTTGGCACCATTACGTTACAGACTGAGGTATCTGATAGAACTTAACTTAGGCCGGTCATGCTGTATTACAATGCAATAAGACCTGCATTAAAGTTCGTGCTCGGTTAATTTATAGAGGCCTAAGGGCTAAACTGAGTTTGGTTTCATAATGCGAGCCTTTCCCGAACTCATACTTAGCGCCACAATTTGAAGAGAAACTTCTTGATTCTAACAAGACTTTAGTACTTAATTTCCACGCGGCTACTTAAGAAAATATCCAAAGTTGAAGTTCCAAACTTATTATTAAAACAAAGTGAGGGCAAATTAGACCGCGAACGAACGAAAACAAAATTCATCGGAGGGTAAGGTATTTCATCCAAAAGGGGCTGATTATAGATTAAAAACGACGGTTGTATAGGCTTAGTTGGCTCCGCACGTTCTGACCTTGTCTTTCCTGTGGGCTAGGCCGACTAAGGCAAGCCTACTTCAACTAAAACAATGTCCCAGGCTCTGCAGCGTCGAGTGGTCTCTTCATCCATCTAGTGTAAGTGAAAGTACCACTGGACGCTCTGTATACCTAAATCATCTCATTACATAGATGCAAAAGCCTAAGTTAGGTTCGTGTAAAACGTGACTTATTTCATTGGATATAATACCTCAATTACTTATAGCTGTAGAGCTGATGACCAATCGACTTATTTTGTCGTTCAAGGCTGGGAGCTTCTTGGCTGGTTGTTTAGACTCCTCTAGCCAAAAAAAAATCTAAACAACCAGCCTAGAAGTCACTGAGCAATGAAATGAAGAAGTATTTTCGCTGTGGCACTAAACACTAATATCAACGCCATCTGTCACAACTTTTGGAACCATTTTTTATAGCTGTCAGAAAATCCCCAATGGGCATCGTCAAATCCTATTTTTTATTCTATAAATCGAAAATGTAGACAAATATAAGAAACTAATTTGAACATTTTCTTAATTTTTTTTGTTATTATTTTTTTATTAATTATTTAAAATTTCTAAAAGTTTTGTGTATGACGTCACCACTGGCATTATGTGCTAAGTTCATTGCATTCATTCATGCTTTTAAAGAATAAAATAATGTCTACGTTTGACAAAATGTCAGTGTCAAGTCAACAAGGTTATTTTCTCAGTTATTTGACACTTTTGACAGTTGTTGTTGACGAATGTATTTATTTTTTATTTTTGTAGTCAATGGAACTACCGCATTAGAGGCTATGATGACGTCATCGAAAGAAAAATGAAGTAAACATTTTTGGCGATAAATATTAATAATCCGTTTGAATTTTACTTATTTAAACCCCTAATAGTAATCAGTATCCCTATTCCTCGAGATGGTTTTCAATTTAAGACAATCGATGCCTCACTGATCAATGTCCATTAGACTAGAACCTAAGGCCCTCTACGACATAGGCGGATGCTCTTCTAACCGAACTAGCAAGGCCCACTTTAAGCAAAACCTTCCGCATGAGTTCTCCAACGCCGTCCATTTGCGAGTACAATTTATTCTCTTGTCTCACTCCCTGTTGAGTGTAAGAGCACTTATTTTTATTTCTTAATCGATTAAATCGCGTCCTCCGGGCCTCTTCAGTTTAAACGCTCGTTCACGAATGGCCGAGGTCTAAAGGATAATTGAATTTTTATTTAATCAATCACTAAAACGCTCAAAGATGTCTAAATAATTATACTCAAATTTGTTTAAGTTTTGAAAACGTTCTTTGATTTTGCGCTTTGGTGTTAATAAACTATCTTAGATAAGTATAAGAAAGATAACATCATGAGTAAACTCGTGACCTCAATGAATCCTAGAGTATAAAACAATAAATGAAAATATGAAGCCAGAGAGAAATTGGAACACTTTTTTGTGAATCAAACTTTTGAGATAGGTTCGCTCGCGGCCTGCCAAACGCCAATCATGTGGAAGTAACAAATATCTGTGTTTGCGCCGGCGGACGATAAACGAGTTTGAAGGTTCCACTCCATTGTCACCCTACGGTGATATTTCTGATTTACCAAGCGAAGTTTCCTGAAGCCCGGTTTCTGTGTTGAGAATTTTGCTAAGCAAATACTTTACTGTCGTTCTGTCACGCTCTTTTGTGAGAAATCTGCAGAGACAGGACGATACTTACACGAAAGCGCGCCGCGCAGGCAGCGCTAAAATGGTACAGTCGGCCACAGGACAAAAAGGGGCTAGGTAGGATACCCCTTTTTGTTCGATTGGCGCCCTTATGCCGCGCGCGGTAAGAGCTGCCATGGGGTATCTATGACTGTGGCCGTCCGTAAAAATGCATTCAGAATAAGCAACGTTCAATAAATATAAAGTATCGAGCCGTTCGAAAAGTTGTAGAACAAAAATGGTTGGAAATCCTATTAAAATTTTACCCTGTATGGTCTGAATAGAATAGAGAGTTTTTAGACACAAGACCAAGCTTTTGGAACAACTTATCACTCGGCGAAAGTGAACAGTTATCAAAAATTATGCTAAAGCATTATTGTATTCGAAACGGGTCGAATCGCGATTGGTTTTTAGGCAAATTAATTACCTTATTAAAAACCAATCGCGATTCGACCCGTTTCGAATACAATAATGTTTAAATATCGCGAATCATTAAAAGTGATTATGCTAAAGCAATTCCTCTGTCGTTTCCTATCTTCTGTAGGTACACAGAACACCATCAATATTGCGACGAAAGTTATTTGAAGAAGGGAAAGATATGGGCAAAAGATGTGTATGTAGAGCACGCATGATGGAGCGTAATAGGTTCCAAAGTCTCGCAAACGGCATCAAATGTAAGAATAGTCAGGTCAGGTGAATATAAAAAATATTGTATATTCATTTCAGTTAAGTATGTATTGTATTTTATAAAAAACATTTAATTTTTTGTTTTTTCTAAAGCACTAACCCGTGCTAGGGAATAATTTAAATAATTTCTTACTTGACTCGGTAGCTCAATTGGTAGAGCGCCTGCACGGTATGCGGAAGGTTGCGGGTTCAAGTCCTGTCCCGAGTGAATTTTTTCAACTTATTATAAATGTTTAAACATTTAATTTTGTTTTTGAAATAAAGCTTTTTAAAAATTACCCTGTATACCCATACAGTGGACACGACACGACTAGCAAGATACCTTTTGTATATAAATTTCACTTAGGCATGTACTGTTCTTTATAAAATTTAAATGATAGTGGGCAAAGGGGTATGAGAGTTGGTCCAAGATCCTGTCAGGTTGAGCCATATGCCAAATGAAAGAGCATCATGAGCACATCAACTGAGTAGAAGCTCATCGAAATCGGTCCCGGTCATTTCGAGTAATCGACGTTTTTATCGATTCGAGTGATTTCCGGTACTTAAAAGTTTTTTTTTACTATGCAAGGTCCTGCAAGGATCAGCGGTATGTCAAATGAAAGAGCTTAATGTAGTCACCGATTACACCGAAGCTCATCGAAATCAGTCTCGGTACCCATAGTTTTTTAATCGATTCAAGTTTTTTCGATTAATGACAAATATTTTTTTTGTCCGAGATCCTGACCTTGCATAGTAAAAAAAACTTGTAATTACCCGAAATCACTCGAATCGATAAAAACGCAGATTACTCGAAATCACCGGGACCGATTTAGATGAGCTTCTCTAGACAATTGTTGTGCTCATGGTGCTCTTTCATTTGGCATAATATGCCTCATCCTTGCAGGATCTCGGAGAAAAAAAAATCTGTCATTAATTGAAAAAACTTGAATCGATTAAAAAACTATGGGCACCGCGACCGATTTCGATGAGCTTCGGTGTAATCGGTGACTACATCAAGCTCTTTCATTTGACATACCGCTTATCTTTGCAGGACCTTCATAGTAAAAAAAAGCTTGTAATTACCCGAAATAACTCGAATCGATAAAAACGCCGATTACTCGAAATCACCGGGACCGATTTCGATGAGCTCTTCTAGACAATTGTTGTGCTCATTGTGCTCTTTCATTTGGCATATGCCTCATCCTTACAGGATCTTGGACCACATTCGCCCACCATGAATTAGTGGACACAACTAGCAAGAAACCGGGGAGTTTTGTGCGTCAAAGAAGAGGCCTATGCTCATCAGTGGACTGGAAATAGATGCTAAGCTGTGATTGTTTCTAGGCAATCTGGTAATCTGGCATCGTTTGGAGGGATCATATTATTTCCCGCAACCAGCCCTACCCGCCTACACTGACAATCACTAAAGTGGGACAAACTTTTCATTAGCTTACTAAATAGGTAGGTACAATCAAGTAGCGGATATCCGGAGGGAATCGAAGGGGGGCCCGATCTAATCGAGAGCCGTTACGAGGCTTGCCCAACCAATTACGCCTTCCTACGTTTAACAACGTACGAAAATGGACAGGCTGAGGTCTTTGAAGCGAGGGCGGAGCATTTGCTTGTAACATTTATTTTTAACTAGAAAATGCCCGCAACTTTGTCCTCGCAGAATAGCCTATGTTTTGCCCCGTTCTCAATGTCAGAGTGGACGAAATCGTAGAAAAAAGCTAGTCATTTATACTCTATATTGTGATTCTGGTATTTAATTTCATCCAAATTCGTCAAGCTATTTTGGCTTGAGAGAATAACAAACATCTAAGTAAACATCCATCCATCTAAAGTACCACAATATATTTTTTGTAATAAATATTAATGGAATTTACAATTGGGACAAAAAGTGAAAGAAAGTGAAAGTGAAACATACTTTATTGCCGAAAACACATGAAATAAAAAATCTAATAACAAAAATGTTTATACACCGTGGAATTTTAGTGGTTTTAAAGCCGAAGGTATTTAGTTGCACTCGTGATTCTGAGCCAAATTCAAAAATGTTACTACCAAACGAGCGAAAAAAAAAACCACTTCCCAATACAAACGGCTATCGCCAATCGACACCATTTGTATGGAGAAGTGAATTTTTTTTTCGCGCTATTTGGAATGAAATTTTGTAATTTGGCTCAGAATAACCAGTGCAACAAAATACCTTCGGCTTTAAAACCACTAAAATTTCACGGAGTAGTGAATGAGATTTATAAAGGTATAGGTATAGGTAAATGTAGATAAACTAAAGATAATATAGTGTTGTAGATTGACCTGTAGCTCTCTGCACCGCATTAAAAATGGATAGTAAGTTTAGGGGACACTGACTATGACTGATCGTTGAGTGTTGTACCTAATGAAAACTAATCTCTTTTAGAAATCGCTTGCTTACCCGCTAAAACTTTCTCCATGCTATCTAAGCTTTATGCTCCCAGTTTTCTCAAAACACAATCTTATTGCTAAGCAGATTGAGTCGTAGTTAAAGTGTGGGGGCGAAACGGAGATTTTCCTTTCAGTTTATCGAGGTCTGTGATACAATGTCAATATTGACGTTATTTTTTAGTTTCTTCGGGAAATTTTATCATAACATGGATGCGAGAAGAAGAGAAAGCGAGAAGGAAGATTTATTTTTGGAAATATGATAGTAAGAGAGCTGGTGACTAATAGATTTATTTTGTCGTACAAGGCTGGGAGCTTCTAGGCCAGTTGTTAAGACTTCGCTGATCATGAAAAACTATTTTTTTTGCCTCTCGCAGTTATCCCATCACTTAGTGGAGCCATCCAACAAAAATATTATGCTTGTCCAAATATCCAGGTACTGTGGCATCCGGGCCTTGTAATTCACTCTTCTAGTGTGAGTGGAGGTGCCACTAGACGAGGCTTATTTTTTGTAGAGTTGCTCAAATAAGTTCAAATAACCTTTCTCCTTTAACCGATTTCAAAAATGGAGGAGGAACCTACTCAATTCGACCTTTATTTTTTTTTAAATGTTAATTTGTTACCCGACAACTTTTTTTTATGTGAACCGATTTTGGTGATTATTAGGATTTCCATGGCGGTGCAGCGGGGGAATGCTGCTAGCGTCATGGGTACCTTTGTGTCGGATGTGTTGCGGGGCGGTATATTTGGTTAATGTTGTTTTTCTTGGTGAATATCTGATTAAGAATTTCGGAGATGGAGAACGGAACTCCTCAAAGGACAGCAGCAGATCTCTCGGAATCAGTGCAGTAGCTTATTAACAGTGTACCTTTTCACCAGTTTACTTTTCGATGTTAAAATACTAGTGGTTCGCCCCGAACTGTGAACTCGCGACCCCATATAAACTTAGCAACCCCATATCTCCGCAACCCCTCGACCGATTTGGCTCATGTTCGAACTTAAAAATTATTTTTATTTAATTTACCCGCCTACCAAATTTCATAACGATCTGACCAAATTTACTCAAGTTATCGTCGAACGAACATTCATACATACATACAAATATACAAACGCCGGATTGTTCCAGTAGACTCGGAGAACTTCGCTCGCTTCGCTCGCTCGTTCAATTAGACAAAACCGGCCAAGTAAAGAATAAATTAGTCTACAATATTACTCGTACCAAGAAAATCTATTCGAGAAAATGTCGTATATTTATTATAGCGGAATTGAAAAACTGACGCTGGCGTGGAGCAAATTGGAACCTGATAAGGCTGTGATTGAAAAAATATACTAAAACACGCATTTTGTGGTTTCTATGAGGGAAACATGGTTATTCTCTTCGGAGAACTTCTCTTGTCATAATTATTTCAGCGTCAGCTTCTTGTATGTAGTTTATTGCTGAGTGCCCTTCATCGCATTCTAGACATAAGGTATACAGGGTGTTGTTTTGGTCACTGACACCTGACTCAGGGAAGATAGTTTTAGTAACGCTTGAAACCTAAATTATGTATAAATATTTGATTGATTTTTTTTAAAACACCAATTAGGTACCTTGTTCAATTTGTTCTTTAATAACCGCGACGTGCGGACACTCCCGCCTACCTCCTCAAAGCGCGCGCGCGATGTGGCGCCCGATAATGCGAGTGCGGCCGCAAGCGTTAGTATAATAGAAAGGGAGGCCACAATTGAATGATTTTTGGGTATTTTTCACTGAATTATTGAATTATACAGGGTGTTAAAAGACCGCCAACAGACCCGAAAGCCACGCATACTAGACACCAAAACAAAGTACTTTTTCGATAAATAATTATTGCTGGGAAATGATTTTGGTTTTTTAGGTTATAATTTTTAAAAATATTTAATCACGCAATGGACGTGTAACGCACAGAAATCATATTGCGCAAGCGTAAGTTTATATTACTTAAGCTTGAAGTGCCGATGTTTAGAATACATTGCGGGTTGCAATTTTAACGTAATTTTTAAAAGAAATATTAATAATTTTGATATGGCTTCTTGACATTATACATTTCTGCAAATAAAAGTTTTGAAAAGTCCGACTTTGAACCTTATTATCTCGGAAACCGTTGATTTCCCAGACATAGTTCCTTGGGAAAAAATTTTCCTTATGATGAGGACAATACGTGGTTTCCCGCTCTGTTGGCGGTCTTTTAACACCCTGTATGTATATATATTTTTTGCTTCAGTTTTTTTGTCGGTTTTGCTTATAGATCGCCTAAAAATCGAGTGACACCTTGTACGTTCTAAAGAATAACAAGACCCGCTTAACAGCGATGATGGGAAGTGTAAGAGGCGTCATATTTCCCCCCTTATTTTATAAATGCCACGTCTTGAAGAGGGGTAGCACGTGCTTTCACGTTTATTGTGGCAGGAGTGTTTATTGAGCTATAAGGGGCCCCTTGTTTGCCCTTAAGTTCACCAGGGGATACGGGATGGTAGGGGGTAAATATGGAATGGAGGGGTAACTGGGCATTTTCTGTCTCTTCGAAACGCAACGACTTGCTTGAAACTTTTACTATTAAGGGGCCCTTCTGGGTTTTGCACCTTTGAACCATTCTGAAGTTGAAGGTTTTTTATTGTGAAAAGAAAATAATTAATAGTTGGAGAGCTGGTGACCAAGCGAGATATTTTTTCGTACAAGGCTGGGAGCTTCTGAGCTGGTTATTTAGACTCCGCTGATCACGAATATACCATTTTTATAGTCCGGGCGCGGTTGAAAGTTCGTTTTTTTTAGCGTTGAAAGTGTAATTTTTTTGGTTGAGGAATATTTTTTCGTACAAGGCTAGGAGTTTCTAGGGTGCTTATTTAGACTTCGCTGATCAGGAATATACTATTTTTATAGTCCAGGCGCGGTTGAAAGTTCTATTTTTTGAGCGTAGAAAGTGTAATATTTTTGGTTGAGGAATATTTTTTCGTACAAGGCTGGGAGTTTCTATGCTGCTTATTTAGAGTCCGCTGATTACGAATATACCATTTTTATAGTCCGGGCGCGGTTGAAACTTTGACTTTTTTAACGTTAAAATTTATAGAAAGACCCAAAATATCACCCCATTTGGATGGTCCAGCAGGGAGAATATTTTGAAATCGGATATTCTAATTTAAATTTTGTCAGTCCGGTGTTTCTCCTCGGTGGTGTTCATGAGATAGAGCACACTAAAGGGGGCCCAATGTATGACACCAGTATTTCAAACTCGCCTGACAGAGACAGACACAATCATATAAGCTGGGGTAAAGTTTTCTGTTCCAAATGATATCAGTTTGGTAACTAATAGTGATTGTCTTCTTGAGATATAGCTTAGTAAAGAAGGCCGAAAATTTTTTTTTACTTCAAATATTCATTGAATTAATTTTGCAAGTTGAAGCTTAGTCGTACAAAGGAAAAAATATTATATTGAAAGTTCTCAGTTGTTGCGTTCAGGAGATAGGGCTTTTCAAAGGTGTAACTGAATGAACGTCAGTATGAAGTAGAATTCATGATTAAATTAGAAATTACTATTAGTTTGAGGTATTTGGTACTCTTTGGCAATCACTACTCTTCAGATTATCCATATAGCATTGAAAATCGAGAACAGGAAAAACATTGCACGGCAATGCATAGTTACCAAGTCCAAGCTATGGAAGGATTTCTAAGGTTGTTTTACCTGCTTTACTTTTTAGAGTTCCGTACCCAAAGGGTGCCAAATGGGACCCTATTACTCTGCCTACGCTGCCTGTCTATTCGTCCGTAATATTGTTTGGATTTTTTTTTGCGCTTTCACCAAAGTCGTACAACAGAAGTTTTGGAAAGAATGAAAACCTAGCTCCTCTACTAATACTTCCTTTCCGTCGTCGCAAGCTACATGTAGGTACATAATTTAATACAATGTTTGGCTCATCATGGCTCATACACTTCCGTGCACTTGATTGTGTACGGTGTACACTGTACAGTGCCACCATCTTACCTGTTCAGACGGTGAAAGATACTTCATCTTCATAGACCAGTAGGTACACATAAAGGAGAAAGACCGAGGGGTCTTAATTTTCTAAAATAAAGGTCCTTCTCACTTCCACTATAAAATTAGAGTTCAAATAAATAAAGTAACATACTTAATAATGGCTATGTTCTATGCTGATTAAAATACTAAGTACTCACTAAGGATAGTTATATTTTTTTGAAAAAATGTATTCTTTGGCAGGGATAACGCTTACGTCGATAAACTTAAATAAACATTTCATCTGAATAGACAAGACGTCACAAGATCATGAGCAACAAACGCAATAGATAGCTTCGACATCAGATTGTTCTTCTCAACCCGCGACCCAGTGTATTACCTCATAATGTTAAGCTTTTACTTGAGTAGGTAAGTATTAGATGTAGTAATGATCAACAATAATTAATACGACAAATGTTTCTCTTTTTTTAGTGATGATTATGGTTTTGTCAATTAACGCACGGAAAGCATCCCAGTTTGCTAGCATGTTGTTTATGTTCATATTGGCTTTTCTATGTCATAAGCCGTTTGCAAAGAATTTCGCTTAGCACATATTAATTTTGACAGCTGTAATCTGGTTTTTGTATGGTTACATCTGTAAGCGCCATCTATGTACTGCATTAAATTGTTTTTTTTTTTAATGGCTCATTGATCAAAATGTTGAATAAAGGTTGTTGGTAATAAATGTTTTGTTTCTTGAAGCAGTCTTTATTGTTATCGATGGAGTCACTGTTTTTTTTTGTATTTTTTAGGTGTTATCTTTTCCTTTTTTCTGTTTTGGTCACAATCGCCAAAAACTTGCCGATAGCAACTCTGACAACTGAACATCTAACATGTTGGCACTATACTTTATTGTCGACTTTGTCATTTTTGTATTAGGACCGAAGTCTACACACTCAGATTTTTTAAATATTTATTTTCATCTTTTTATTTTTCCTTGCCAATTTACCGACCTTTTTATTTTTTTACAATCCTTGAAGAAGTGCACAATAATTTGACCGAGCGAGCGAAGTGACCGAATGTCTCCGTTTCAGCTTTCGCAAAAATGCTGTGCGGCGGATGAACATCTGTTCTCCTAATACAGGTCGTATTTCTCGACCGATTCTCGTGAACTTTTGTGAGTAGGTATGATATTTATAGGGTTTTTTTCGTCGATTCATTTTTTCAAAATATAACTCGCAAAATATGTCGAAGGTAATGTTGTTTACCGGCCGATTTGGCTCAAACATAAAATGAAATATTGATAATTGCTTCTTTTATGGCTCCATCAAAAAACTTGTATTTTTTTGCGGTATATTGTTTAAAATAAAGAAACAGTGATTATCTGAACTATGAATGTAACCAGACAAGTCGAGTAATTTTATTGAAAGTTACTAATTATAATAGCAAAGCAAAAGCCAAAGACCGTAGCAATACACTTATCTCTGTTTTTCATCACTGTTGAAAAAACGATCCTTGTGGCCGGGTCAAAAAATCCTTCGCACTTCCAACTCTATCTGCAGGTCTCTCCACTCCACTAACTGGCTCATTCAGTAATGTATCTGCACCACACTGATTTCTATGGTATCCACCTATATGTACTAAGGCGCTACGGCGTGCCGATGCGATCTAGCCATGAATTCCCTGTGATGAGCTGTCTTGTAAACGCGTCTACGTAGAGCTTTATAACTCATATTTTCTTTCTATACAAAAATACGTTTTATCTTGTTACAATAATGTCTTGAAGATAAGAAAAACAAAAAAAAGTTTGGGTCCCTGTACTCAGCTGTATCTCGGGAAGAAAATGATTATCAGTTACCAAACTGATATTATTTGGATCGGAAAACTACACTCCAGTTTATATATATGGGTGTGTCTCTGTCCGTCGAGTTTGTAAAACTGGTGTCATACATTGGACCCCCTTTAATGTGCTCTATCTTGTGAACACAACAAAGGAGAAACACCGGATTCACAAAATATAAATAAGAATATCCAATTTCAAAATAATTGCCTTGATGGACCATCCAAATGGGGTAATATTTTGGGTCTCTCTATGAATTTTAACGTTAAAAAAGTCAAAGTTTCAACCGCGCCCGGACTATAAAAATGGTATAGTCGTGATCAGCGGACTCTAAATAAGCAACATAGAAACTCCCAGCCTTGTACAAAAAAATATTCCTCAACCAAAAAAATTACACTTTCTACGCTCAAAAAATAGAACTTTCAACCGCGCCTGGACTATAAAAATAGTATATTCCTGATCAGCGAAGTCTAAATAAGCCCCCTAGAAACTCCTAGCCTTGTACGAAAAAATATTCCTCAACCAAAAAAATTACACTTTCAACGCTAAAAAAAACGAACTTTCAACCGCGCCCGGACTATAAAAATGGTATATTCGTGATCAGCTGAGTCTAAATAACCAGCTCAGAAACTCCCAGCCTTGTACGAAAAAATATCTCGCTTGGTCACCAGCTCTCTAACTATAAGCCATTGTAGCGGCCCAAGGTTTTATAATAATCATAAAAAGGTAACGCCGATATTGAACCCACTTACAAGTTCCGCGTACCTAACCATATTTTTGAGGTTCTAAATGCAAATTATTCAGGGCTCAGCCGGTACCTTAAAGTGGAACCAACTTCAAATAAACTGAAGTTAAAGTCCGTTCGTTTAGATAGTTTCGGTACACACGACGGCAATTTTGATCTTGGGATACCAACTATTTTTGAAGTATCTGTGATGGGCGCAGACAAATTCATTTAAACACAATGCTGATGGACACTAGAGTTTGCTAACATGTTTTACAAAACCTTCGTCTTTTAATTTTTGGGTCATTCGAAGATTCGTCTAGAGGCACCTCGCTATCCTCCCACTGACGAAAATACATTTTATCTACACGCAGCGATCGACACTCAATACAAAATACTAAGTCACAAGCACAACCTTAATACGACGACGCTTCTTTATAGAATGACGAGCGGCGAGCCAAATTCACTGGCGTGTTTGCGCCGCGTCGGCTTCCTTTACTTTCTTTTGTGAAAAGCCGCCGTGCGCCAAGGCGGCGACTATCAAAGTGACACTATGACAGCGAACGGACTTTAATAACAGAAGTTTCGAAACCGTAACAAAATTAGGCAACATCTAGGTACTCAAATTTCTTAAGTACCAAAAAAGTAAAAGAGGTCAGAACAAGACCTTTTAATCCTTTATAGGGCTCTGTCCGATATTTTTTTTGTATGGCCACCATAATTTGAACGTTATAGCTTACGAATAGAACTAATGAAAAATTCTGACTATGTCATATAAAAATAAAAACAAAAATCAAATGCTAACGGTTCCAATGTTATTTTTCTATCAGGACAAGCGAAGAACATGGGAGTTTTTTCATTATACAATCATATTATAACATAAATATTGTTCCTTTGGAGCTCGACGGTGCGGGGATGGGCGGGGGCTGAGCCACAGAATAAAAAGGTAAAGAAGTTTAGGTTCCTGCATCCTGAAGTCTTCTATTTTTGACAGCCTTGTATTTACTTGCTGCAATCAAGTTACGAATAACAATGGTGGAACAGAGACTGATCGTTCAGAGCAGTAAAAAAATTATGATATTGTTTTCAACCACTATTGATCTTTTTACATGCTGCAACTTTTAATTCCCATAAAGTTAAGAAAAACAAACTGAAAAGTGAATTTTGTCTTAACAATTTTAAACATTTTTTTTTTATGTACACATTCTTTTACTTATACAAACCGGGTCGGATTCGGCGCACAATGACCTTTTTACAGTCCAGTTGATTCAATGGGTGTCTGCAAAAAAAATCTCCCTTATTAGTGGTTGTTAACACTTAACTGTACAGCAGTAAGATCGTAATTTTCTCTGAAAACCCACAAATAAAAAGTGCCACCACAATTAGGTAAGTATTTATCGGCTGAAAATGACCCAACAGTTGAGCAAGCTGATTCGATTGGCGGCGACCTTTTATAGAAGGAGTACCTATTACGAAAACGTATTTAATATCCGTAGTAGAAAAAATCTCAAAATGTAATAATTTAACGCGAGCAGTGAGTTTTCGAATTTGGATCGGCAAACGCCACCGAAATTGATCGAAGGCACCCCCCTCTCCAGAACTAACTTTTTTATTATAAGTAGTGGCCCTTTTACCGACAGCTTAGGTCATGAAAAGGACACACTAAATCCAGCAAACGATCGAAACCGAATGCCAGGACCAATGTGCGGTAGGTCTTGCCGCCTCCGCTTGCGCTTCGGTGCTCTGCGATCGAAGGCAAACGCTACGAGTATCAAACGCGTAAGTTTTAAACTTCTGTCTTTGTATAATCTGTTGCGGAGGGCGGCGGGGGGAGGCTCCCGTTACCATGGCGACCGGTCTACCTCGCTGGAACGTGAACGCATTTGCAATCTATCGACTGATTATTCATACCAAACTGTGCATAAATTCATGCCCTATTACTGGCTGCTGGTTGATAGTTTGCTGGAATGGAGTGGACTTTCTGATAGGACTATTATATAGGCATAAACTTTTGTGCTTGTCCAGTCCCTAAAACAATACATTACAACTACATACCCACCTTCCAAACCAAGCATCTAAAAACACTTCAGTAATATATTTCTGCTCATTTCAGTAAGTGCCTGTATTTTAGCCTGTATATTGTCTAATATTGTTTTACAAAAATTTTCAATATTTTGATGTCAACTTTTTTTTTGTAACTATATACTTATACAGTTACGTAAAGTTTAACAGCAACCAATTATTCAAAGCAATTGTAATTTGTAAATTGTTTTACATACCTAGGTACTTTTCGATCAGTTGTTTATAAGTTTTCGCGGAAAAGTAGGTACGTTTGACTATGAAATGCAACCAATTCAAAGCAATTGTAATTTGTAAATTGTTTTACATACCTAGGTACTTTTCGATAAGGTTTTTATAACTTTTCGCGGAAAAGTACGTTTGACTATGAAATGCGTGGTACGGCACAGAGTTTCAAATTAAAACTTTATTAACACCGACGGGATTTTTAACCGAAATAAAATAAAAACTGGCGACGAGCGGCGGAAACGGAAAAATACCTAATATCGCGCGAAGTTCGTTCATTTGGTGGTACAAATCACTGCAAACTTCGCTTTACACTTCGAACAACCAAAACTGTACCATACGCCGTTGTAATAGACACGCGTGGAACAGTAAAACCTAGTTTGTAGGCCCGTGTGGTAGCTCGTCAAGGCTTCAAAGCTCATACATAGAAATTGCAGTGTCAAAAATGTGAAATTTTAAGTCCGTGCCTAGTCTACGTGTCGACACGACACTTTTACAGCGTAGTTAGGTCCGATTGGGCTTTTTCCCAGATAGAGGCAGTGGCCTTGAAAAAAATGCTTTGATCAAATCAAACAAAAGATAGGTATCAGACTGTGAAAAAACTTGGGGGCTTGATGCTATTGCGTTCACAGTGACGAAGTTTTTTGATTAATTTCTCTTTGAATTCACATAAACATGCTTTGATTGTATACAATAATTTGTAATGTTTATTCAAAAATGGACGAGATTGGCATTAGACCGAGGGGGTTGGCGTGAAAAGGAAGAGGCCTATGCCCAGCAGTGGGCTTTATTTATAGGCTGGATATATAGATAGATTCAAAAGTAAGGCTTAGGTTAGATAAAATGCGGCTTATGAAATATAGGATTTTGAAAATTACTCCATATTGAAAAAAAAATGCGTCAAGGGTATGTTTTTATTATAATGTTTTTGATGGGATTGGTTTTTCTGGTCGAAGAACCAGTGGTACCGCCCAAAAAACCAGTAGTTCGAGCAAATCTCATAATCAGCCAATTTATTGTGGTTTTGTTGTTTATAATAATGAAAATAATACTGTTTCGTTGTCGTGAAACTAAAATCGCTGAACAAAATAGCTCAGTTTAGGAAAAAAATAAAAGTGGAAATTTGACATTCCCCGCCACGCTACTTTGGAGGATCTTTAAGGTCCAGTAGTAGGCACAACTTGCGCCGCCAATGAAAAAAAAAACATATTTTATTTTTGTGTCCAGTGGCTACTTTTGACGATAAAGGATTACATTCGTAGGTTCTAGGATCTGGAAACTAAACCTTAGGTCCTAAAAATAGTTAAGCCTCGCGTTGAGAACTTACTGAAGAGTTTTTAGCAAAAAACGCATCCAAAAAGATTTTTTCTTACATTGGCGGCGCTAGCTGTGCCTACTACTGGGCCTTAAGGCGCTGCACAGTGGAGTATTTGGCATTAAAACTTGGCCAAAAATATTTTACACTTCGAACTACCATTATTTGTGTTTATTTCCTATAAGAAAGGATAAATGCGTAAAAATATAGTGTGTATGTCTGTTTGTCCGTCTGTCTGTCTATCTGTCCGTCTGTCAGAGCCAATTTTCTCTTAAACTACTGGACCGATTGAGTTAAAATTTGATACACATGTGTAAGGCGGTGACCCAATTACGGACGTGTAACGAAATCAATAAATTTTTAAACTTAGAGACCACTTTTGGGGGGGTAAACAGAAAAAAAAACATATTATTTTGCAAATTATATCGTGTGATATATCAAATAAAAGGGCTCATTGTGAGGATCCCAAATATATATTTTCTATAATTTTAACTTAAACAGTCTCTCTCTGCCAGTCCCATTTGTGTCGCCTTCTGAGAGTCTTCCGCCTGGACATACACTACCATGGGCTATGTGGAAGTCCCTAAATCGTCTGAGGACCCAAGTCGGCCGAAGTAAGGAGAATATGGCCAGGTGGGGATTCGCGGATGGCGGCGATTTGGACTGTTTGTGTGGTACCCCCCAAACCATGATCCATCTTGCATCATGCCCTGCGTGCCCCAACAACTGCACACAGGAGGACCTCATGACGGCTAGTGACGACGCAATTCAGGTTGCCAAATTCTGGGCTAAAACAGTTTAGATTTAAGTATCGGTTTTGCCATCGATACGCTAAGAAGAAGACTTAAACAGTTTTTAAGTTATTTGAGAAAATAGGCGAAAATTTACCATTGTCCCCCCTTATCTCCGAAACTAGTGGGCCTAAAATTTTGTAAAAATACAGAAAATAGGTCTTTATTTATAAATTACAGGAAAACCTCTAAAAGGTCCATGGTGTGTAAAAAAATATAGGAAAATATAAATTTTGTAGCATTAGTTTCTCAACTCAAAATACAGATGGCGTTCCACAGTCCTACATCGCAGATTGTGGTATGGACTTTCGACTAATGTATCTTACCTAGCTATGAACGTTTATGCGTAGACTATGTGTATGAAAATCTACGGAACCCAAAATAAAAATAAACTACGTAAAGCCACGGAGCCACTCAGCGATGTTTTCCACGAATCTTGCTTTAATTATTCGAACTGCTAACTATTTTTACCTGAATATATGTTTTATATTGGCAAGTTTTTGTTTGATGTCATCAATCATTGCATCATCTTTGGAATAGGAACTTAAAATGTATTGTTCCATAAACTTCAATTTTCCATCAAATGTTGGCTCACTCGAGCCTTGAATTATGTTATACAACGCGTTCCGAGTAATTAACTTTAATCCCGAAGTCCCTGTTTACAAAACAAACGAAATCTAAGAAACAGAAATTTACAATAAGATCCTAAGTACTAACAAAAAAAAAATCGTTAAAAATAGGGGGGCGGTTTGGGGCGGCTATTTTTTTGATAATATTCTTCTAGAGTGTCCACTCTTTAAGGTACATTAGCTTTTGTAACCAAAGAATGCTAAAGAATACAACAAAACCACTTCGAAATGTTGTAAAGTAAGAATTTTTGTTACAGCAAATCACTACTTAGTTTCCAAAGGTGAAAAATAAAAAATATTGGGATTTTTGTGGAAAAAAGTAATATTACACAAAGTAGATACCTGGCTGAAAGGAATCCATCATAAAAAACAACCCAAAATCGGATGCTTATTAAATTATGAATATTTAAAGAACAGGAAAATTTTAGCGTTTCGAAAAATCATGCGACCACTTTAAGCAAACTGTAACTTCCGAGTGACAGTGCGGCGCGCTGTGTTGCACTAGCCCTTTGGGCGCCCGTTATTATTTGGATTATGTTCTTAACTTCCAGAAGCAAAACAATGAGATATGGACTACCAACTTTAAAAAAAACCTTTTTGGCCAAGTTTTAGTGCCTAATACTCCTCTGTGCGCTGGGCATAGTAAATTAGCCCGCGCGCAAAGAATAATGCACAAAATCGATTCCTGTATCAAATACACTAAAAAAATAGAGAATATTCACATATTATCAAACCCTAGAATTAGTTGAGACCTATCTAACACAGCCATTTTTGTGTTGATATCCATAACAGAGTGCAAGATATTTTGCTTGAAAAAAAGTGCGCCGCCTATTTTTTTCCAAGCAAAATATCTTCAAATCGTTTATGAATGTCAACACGAAATTGGCTGTTTTTGATAGGTCTTACCTAATTCTAGGATTTGATATGTGAACATTTTCGATTTGTTTAGTGTATTTGATACAGGAATCGATTTTGTGCATTTTTTTTTGCGCGGGGGCGATTCACTTAGTAGTTTGTTGGCTATAGCGTATGGACACGGGCCATTCCAATCCAATAGTGAGTTATGGGCAAGCGGGAGCAAGAAAATGGGTGTGATGCAATTTTGGACAGTTTTGATAGACTGCGGATGGTTCGGTCTGTTGTTTTCAGATTTTTTCGTGTATGGTATAGCCATAAATAAACGGAGCAATAGAAAAACATCAAAATATAGCATGAAGCGCTCACAGCCTAGTTGGACTAGCCGTTCTTAATCGATTGGCAAAGTTAAGCAACAACGGCCGCGGTCAGTCCATGGATGGGTGACCGCTAGTGGCAATAATACCTGAGCGCTTCCGTGCTTCGGAAGGCACGTTAAACCGTTGGTCCCGGTTGTTGTTGATTAATAACAATCGTTAAGCCATGTCAGAGACCCTTTGGGTGGCCTAAAAACTCTGACACCAGGGGTGGCCACTACCTCATACGATTACCTACCTACCATAGCATGAAAAAAAAAATGGATTTAATTCAGTTAGACCCTCGCAGTATCTACATTTCTCTATTAAATCACGGTTTTATTTGTCGGCGACGGCCGACTAGTTTCGGTTCTCATTCGGAGACCTTAATCATGGAGACAAAACCGCGATTTAATAGAAAAATGTGCAAAGCTCAGGAAAGTTTAAGTTTAAAAATCTACATTTCTCTACAAAAAGTTCACAACCTTCTCTGCATCTCGTTGATACGTTTGAAATAATCTTTCAGTCCTGATCAAAGCGTGAATGATCAAAGGATCTTTCCAGCAGGAGAAAGTTTTATGTGATCGTATTTTATTCATCTGGCAGTAATCCGCCTGGGAAAGTGGGGAAAGTGAAACCAAGGCACAACTAAAAGTTAAGCCTAAAAGCTAAGGTCCTAAAAATAGATAAGCCTCGGGTTGAGCACCTGAAGTTTAGTTTTTAGCAAAAAACGCATCCAAAAAGAAGATAATATGTTTTTTTTTTCATTGGCGGCGCTAGTTGTGCCTAGGTTATCACCTTAACTCACCAATACAAGCAACTTATTACTATGGGACCAAGTATGTAAAAAAATATCAGGTGTTCCATGCTAAAATTCGATACCTAATGCACCAAAATATATGGAGCGCTGATATTTTCGAGATTTCGCCCTTGGCTCTATAATAAAAGTTGCTTGCATTGGTGAGTAAAGCAACCCCTTTCTGTGTCACAGGACCTTTCTAAAACACCCTGTATATGCCTATAGCCTGACTCACTCATATGGTTATTGCCCTGTGATATATCGGGAGATAAATGACACACACAAGCGATACGTAGTAGTGAATATAATCGACTGAAGTTTGGTGCGAGGGCCACAGCCGCCCGCTACTTAACCTAAACATATCATCCCTCCACCCTTATTTCCTAGATTACTTATAATTAACTTTTTTCCGTGGACGCTTAGATCTGCCTGGTGTCATAGGATCGGCTACAACCGCGGCAGACGCGGTGGAAGAAGTAGACGCTTCACATGGCAGCTGACCTTCTACTGGTGTTGTAGACTGGGGGTGTTCTGCAGCGGATGCAGAAGGCGCTGATTCCGGAGTAGTGACGGAAACCGGAGCATCTAAACATTCCGGCAGAATAAATGCTGGAATGACTTGATCCTGAGCCTGATTCAGCAGGTCCTCATTTACGGTCTCATTCTGCTCGCAGATCTCCTCCCCTTTATATTTCATAATCTGGTTAGCGTGCTTCTTCACGGAACGATTTACATCCAAAATCCGGACAGTGTAACACGTAGAGCCTACAAGTTCTTCGATCACTCCACGTGTCCAATAGGATTTGTTATTCTGATAAACCTTAACTAGAACTATCTCGCCTATAGTAAAACTAACTTTTCTGTTTCCGGCATAGTTATCACACTGTAAGGACTGTTTTTCATAAACATTTTTGCTGAGTGCCGCATCTGATATTGAAGAATTCTCGAAATTTATCAAATCTAATCTACATTTTAACTTCTGACCAAAGAGAACTTCCGCGGGCGATTTGTCTGTAGTATTATGCTTAGAATTTCTGTATCGCAAAAGAAACTCCTGTAATTTTATGTTTAAATCTTTCATGGCAGTCCCCGATAAAATAATACCTTTAATAGCTTTTTTAACGATCCTAACATAAATCTCAGCTTGTCCATTGCTTTGTGGATTGTACGCTGGAGATGTCAAATGTTGGATGCCATTTCGCAAGCAAAATTCTTTAAATTCATTCGACACAAAAGATGTACCATTATCCGAGCATATAGTATTAAAAAGACCAAATCTAGCCATAACCTCGCAAAGTTTTTCAATTACGACCCTTGTACCGTAGCCCGAAGAAACGTCAAAACATTCAACCCATTTCGAGTGTGCGTCTACGACGATTAAAAACATCTTATTATTGACTAGCTGTGCCCGCAACTTCGTATGCGTTTTTACACATGTGACATTTAATTTAAATTTGACTGTGGAGGAAAACTCAAAAGGAAGGTTTTTTTTAACCCCCGACCAACAAAGAGGGGTGTCATAAGTTTGATAGCTTTGTGTGTGTGTCTGTTTATGTGTTTATGAGGGTGTGCCTGCCTGTGTGTCTGTCTGTGTGTGTGTGTTTAGATTAGGTATCGCCCGTGTAAGATACCAGGAAGCTTAGCATAAGAATTGCCTGGGAAGTATGGGGGTTTATTATGTATCTCCCTCGACGTAGAGTGGGATAAATAAAGTTATAAGCCCATAGATAAGGTCTTACCCATTCTCATGCTAAGCCCACCAAAAAAATTTCAACCTCGCGTGGGTTCAAATCCAAAACATTTCGACCGCGACGCAACAGTACTACATTTCTAACATCGATAAACTTTGTCCGACCTCCAGCGAAAACCACTCACAATTCCCTCCAGCAAGCATCATAAGGCTGGGTTAGAGCGTATCTATGGCTCTGTCCATCCCGCTCTACGTCAAACAAAAGAGTGAGATACCTATTATTTTAAACCCATAGATACGCTCTAACCCGGCCTTATGCTACGCTTGTAGAACTAACATTTTCCGCCAAAATAAAATAAAAACAAATGCCGATTTTTCATTTACAATATGCGCCCCAAATGCCAAAAGTCGTAGCGTGCTATTAAACAGAGTGTTAAAATAAATAAATAAATAAATAAAAGACCGCCAACAAAGCGGGAGACCACATATACGTACGTATACGTATAGTCCTCATCATAACGAACATTTTTGCCCAAGGAACGATGCCTGGGAAATCAACGGTTTCCGAGATAATAAAGTCGGACTTAAATTTTTTTTTTTTTCAGAAATATGTTCAGTATCACGTTCTTAACATACCTTCTCAAGAAGCCATATCAAAATTATGGATATTTCTTACAAAAAATCAAGTTAAAATTGCAACCCGCAATGTAGGTTTTCGAGAAAATGTGGTTCAAAGTCGGACTTGTTTTTTTTTTTGCAGAAATATGTTCAGTATCACGTTCTTAACATACCTTCTCAAGAAGCCATATCCAAATTATGAATATTTCTTACAAAAAACGAAGTTAAAATTGCAACCCGCAATGTATTCTAAACATCGGATAGCCTAAGTTACTCCCAGAAACGTGAGTTACGACCATGTTAAGTTTGGTTGAAAACTATTCAGCGGTGTTCGCGTTTATCGTGTTCATACAGACAGACAGACAGACAGACAGACAGACAGACAGACAGACAGACAGACAGACAGACATAAACCGTTTTTTTTGCATTTTTGGATTCAGTATAGTTTACTTAGTAACCCCTGCTAGTTTTTTTCTCAAAATATTCAATGTACAGAATTGACTTCGCTAGAGTTTTATTATAAGTATAGATTGGGGCGAGGAAATCAATGTGAACTCGATGCCATGGGCGAGGCGGGAAGGGCCACGGTGCTAGCGGGACGCGCGGGGGGGACGGGCGCAGTGTCGCACACACCGAGCAAGACGCGACATACCGCTCAATGTCTGCTGCCAATCCGGGCCACCAAAAACGATTACGTGCTTCGGCTTTCATCTTTGACATACCTAAATGTCCACAATGCAACTCATTCAAAACAACTGGGCGCAATGAATGGGGAATAACTAGTTTATGACCTCTTAATAAACATTCATTTTCTGCGGATAATTCTAACCTGCAGTCGAAAAAAGGTTTTATCGCGTCATTTAATAAGGTCTTATTTGGCCAACCATCTAATAAATACCGAACAACGCTCGGGAGGCATTCATCGGAAAACAAGGTAGGATACTTGATTGCGAATCTACTTAACAGGTCGTTGCACCAATTGAGCGCTGAAATCTGTAAATTGAACTGTGATAAAAAATCACGTCCCAGCAGCGGTGGCCCCCCGTCTCGCACGACATAAACGTTAATATTATTGCTTTTGCCTTTGTAGGTAAATGGCAAAGAGAGGCAACCTAAGGTAGCTATGTTACCACCATTATAACTTTGCAAAATTATTTGGCTGGGGCTTAGTGTCAATTTAGCGAAATGCAATTTAAATATTTGTTCTGATATTACAGTGACGGCGCTACCCGTGTCAATCTCAAAACATAGTTCTACCCCACTTACTAAGACAAATTCCGTCATAGGTTCGCCACTGATAGTACGAATATTATGAATTTGCTTACCATCATCCTCGCTATCAGTACGACACTCAACAAAATGTTGACGCGACACATTATCAGGGCACATCCTACGTAGGTGACCTTTGACACCGCACTTCTTGCACTTATATCGCGTGAACCTGCACTTTTCTAGCTGATGATTGTTATAGCCACAAGCAGGACAACAGCGCTCTTGATCGCGAGCTGACGATGACGGTCCCGCCGCAGGGTTGCTAGCCTGCGCGCGCGCCGGCCTCGGCGTCACTGCCATCTTGAGCACTTGGAGCTGGTCGTATGCCTGCGCACTCGCGCTCGCGCCCGGCGTTGCCTGTTGCGAGCCCATGCGAGCACACCGCACGCCTTCTGCGACTTCTAACGCCTTGCTAAGCGTCAGCCCCGACATGTCCTTGTTGAAGAGCTTCTCCCGCTCTGGGCCAGGTGACATACCTAGCACAAATCGGTCTCGAAGCGTCTCGTTTAACATCGATGTACCAAATTCACAATGTATCGCTAAACCTCTTACACGCGCTGCCCATGCAGCCAGACTTTCGCTAGGTAGTTGCGTAGCACTGTGGAACTTGAAGCGTTCAGCGAACCCACACTTTTTGGTTTTAAAGTGTCCATCCAACAGTTCCACCACTGCTGTGTACGAGAGAGTTCCAACCGATGCTGGAAGTGCTAAATCACGCACTAGCTTATATGTTAAGTCCGATAAACTGCTTAACAAAATGGCGCGGCGTTTACTAGGTTTGTCATTGTCCACCTCGATATTGTTCGCGAAAAACCACTGCTCGAGTTTATCTTTGTACAAATTCCAATCTTGTACTTCATGATTGAAGATTGTCAGTGATCCGACCGCGATTTGAGCCATAATTGATAAAGGATGCACGCGTTTTTAAACGTTTGTTTGGCCTCGTCGCTATTGATATATCGGGAGATAAATGACACACACAAGCGATACGTAGTAGTGAATATAATCGACTGAAGTTTGGTGCGAGGGCCACAGCCGCCCGCTACTTAACCTAAACATATCACCCTGAAAGGGTAATTCAGGGGTATCAACTTATTGTTCCTCTATTTTAAACGCTAGCAAATGGCCCATTGGGCAGAACACACATGGATGAAAGATGGAGCTGAAAAGTCATGACATGGACACAGGAAAGCGAAGCATGGGCAGACCAGCCTACACGATGGTCTGACGATATCAAGGCTGCAGCAGGCTTAATCTGGACCAATATTTCCACAGACTGAGAAAAACATCAAGCGGTATATACGTTCAGCAATGGACAAATAAATTATGAAGATGAAGAATTTATAAAGATTTTTAAAAGGTTAAAAAATGCGCTCTGGACTGCCCCTGTATTCTCTAAAATATGCGCCGTAAAAGTAAACGTTTTTAAATTAAAAAAAATAATGTATCTTCCAGGACACAAGGGGAGGTCTTTGTCCAGCAGTGGGACACAAAACTAGCTACAGAAAAAAAAATGTATCTTCATTTCAATAAGGGCAATTTTCGATTTTTTTTGACGTTTAACAGATGAGAGAACTTTTTAGATTATAGAGGCGCATTTCATAATGCCCTAGCACGGAATAGGGCGGGCGTTAGAAAAAAAAGAGAATTTATTCAATTTCACCCACTGAGACCAGTGACTAAGGCATAATTTACGCTACACCTACACTCTCAATGCCTCTGCATATTTCAGACCTTACACTACGAGCTAAGCTAGTGCGCTGAGACCTCAGAAAGCTCAAGTTTAAAACGTGAAACTGTGTCATAGAGGTCCCGCCGTGACCCGGGGCGGACTGATTAATTCAACGTAATCTAATGCCACTGCTGAGAATGTATCACCTACAGCACGTCAACTTAGGGCCTAATTTTATTATATTCATGTTATATTTTGTATTTAGTAAACGGTTAAACTTACTTGAATTTTTATGTCGGTGTAGCAGACTACAGGGTGCACTCTAAGTCGATAGCGGAACTTTAAGTAGGCTGTCTAATGATCACTACAAACAACTTGTACCAGGTAAAAATATGGAGCGAAAAAAAATCTGCTGTTCGATACAAAAGGTCGACTCAGTACTGCGCCAAATGTATGACAGCAGTTTTTTTTTTTCGCTCCATATTTTTCGCCACCTAGTACAAGTTGTTTGTAGTGATCAGTAGACAGCCTACTTAAAGTTCCGCTATCGACTTACAGTGCACCCTGTAGTTAAAACGTTTACTAAATAGAACATGTTATATTAATTGCATATAATATCGTGACTATCGAGACAACTTAATAATAACTATAATGTACGTCAAAGCCACGTTGGTAGGGTATACCATCCTGCCAGCGGCGGCAACGAGGTTGATGCAGCTAGGAAAGCGGTGGAGGTGCCGCGGTTGAGCCGAAGGCGGTTGTCAGTTTTGACATATTTATTATATCGATGGTTTTGACGCATCGCGTCGCCGCAGCTCCCTCTTGTGTATGTAGTCATTCATACAAATTTAAACGGTACAGAAAAAAAATAAAACATCCGCCGCGCCAGTCTGCCCGTGACCACGGCCGCTGCAACGCAGCCGGAACGTCGGGATAATAAAGGTAAGTAATTTACTTACTAAACTAACCGTGAATCAACCAGTTTCGAACCAACATTAATACAGAAAAAACGCTTTCGGTCCCGCCACGCCTTCGGTTTCTGTGTGTAACGAGCTTGGCTCACTAGCTCTACAATTTTCTACAGTGGTTATTTTGTGAAGATGGATTCTTATGTCTAATCCTAAACTCAACGTAGAACTACTGAAAACTATTAGATCACTAGAACTAGTGAGAAAAAAAAGCCTCACTAGTTCCACGGATCAATTTTATTACGGTATGATGGAACTCTGGGAACAAAGATACTCACTGATTCCACTGTACGATCTTTTTTCTTCTTCTTGTTTCTTCAGCATTTATTTCTTCCACTTTAGGGCTAGTGGGAAAAAAATCCCACTAGTTCCAAAGTAAAGCTGTTCAGTAGAACTACTGAGACCGAAGGTTCTAGTTGAACTTCTGTAGTGAACATTCCGTGCCACTGCGCAACGTTGAATTATGTACCGGTGCTTTTGTGTCGGTTTAGCTAGCCGGGTTACTGGAAGTACTGGCACAAGTACTGGTGCAGTTCGCCATAAAGGCGAAGTGTTAAGTTGGCAGATCATAGATGGATAGACAACCAATACAGCTACAACCTGATAATAGCTGGAGAGGCTACCAATACAGCTGCTTCCTAGCGTGTGAATAATCGACATACTTTGTCGTACAAGCCTGAGAGCTTCTAGGCTGGTTGTAGAGACTACTTTGATCACGAAATAAAACGTTGTATTGTTTATAATAACGAAAATAATACAATTTTATTGCCGTGAATTAAAAATCGCTGAACAAAAATAGCTCAGTTTAGCCTACAAATGGAAAAAAACTGTGAAAAAAATGAATTTCCCGCCACGCTGCTATCGTCGAACCCTGAGCTTATCAGAGCTTAAAAATGCTGATCACAAAAAAAAACAAGAAAATATTCAGATATTCCAATTGAATTACCAATTTAGTTTAGTACAGCCCCTCTACCATGGACGCATTTTTCCTATACGGCCGCAATATTTGATTTAAAAAATTTTTTTACAAATTAAGACGCATTTTGTGTTTTTATTGAATAAAACAGCCTTACTTGAATAAAAATTACAAGGTATTTAAAATCAAAGCGAATGCAAAGAGAAATTAATTTTAAAACTTTTTCAATTTTATCGCAATAGCATCAAGGGTAACCCCCCAGTTCAGTGCAGTACACTTCAACTAGGAACACGACAGCACGTCGACCCTTACACGCTAGAACTTTACTCGGTTACGTCACGGGCTAGGTATTTTACAAGAAAAGTGTGCTGTCGTGTGTACTAAGTATTTGAAGGTATCTATTTTAGTATGGCGCCGGCTGTTTTTATTTTTATTTTCCAATGAGAAAAAGTTGCTTTTATTGTTAAGTTTAAAGACCTCTAAGTATGACGGGACCTTTTTTTAAGACGCTGTATATTGTATAAGTACTTACCGCCTTTGGTCAAGAAACCCTTTTAGTTTTTTCTAATGCACTAACCCGTGCTAGACGAAGAAGAAATTCGCATCGACAGTTACTTGACTCGGTAGCTCAATTGGTAGAGCGCCTGCACGGTAAGTGGTTGCTGGTTCAAGTCCTGTCCAGAGTGATTTTTTTCAACCTGTTATAAAAGTTCAAGAATCCCTTACCACACAAAAAGTCAAGATTACGGATTTTTTACTGATAGGAAAAAAAATATTTTGCGCAATCAGGTAAAAGGCAAAAACTATGTTCGTTTGGTAAGTCGGTGACATCCAATGGAAATTTATGTTAATTTTAAAGTGAAATATAGGATCCCATTGTACCTTTAGACTGGAGGGCGGCCAAACATTTGTTTACATAGCTAAAATGAACTTTATCGCTTACGGTCCGTTACTAAAAAACAGCGGCTTTTGAGATTTTTGTGAAATCAGTTTTTTTTTGTAAAATGAAGCACAGGTACCTACGCTAATTAGGCTCCAAACAGATGTAGCCTGAACAATCGTGCATGTCCCACTAGCTGGGCAAAGGCCTTCTCTCAGAGAGAGAGAGTTCGAGCTTAATCACAACGCGTGCTCAATATGCTCAGGTTTCCTCACGATGTTTTCCTTCACAGTTAGCGAGTGGTATTGCTTCTAAAAATTTAAAAATGTACGGAACTTTTGAAATATATAAAAAAATGTGTAAGTGGCCGCACCGGGAATCGAAACTGGGTCTCTCACTTCCAAGTCCATTGTTCTACCACTAGACCACCACCAAGCTTACAATCTCTGGTAAATTAAGTGATGTATTCATTAGTGCACTATCTATCACTATAAAGTTTACCCATACAAGAAAAGCAACGTTAAACATGTCTGCAACTTCTGACGACTTGCATTTTGCATAAATTAGATTCTAAACTAACTATCATAAGGTCTATAAACTACTCAAACACAACTGCACCGTAGTAATGAGAACTTGATACCAAACTAGTTTGCTACTCTGCTCAGGCACACGTATGTGAACTCCGAACAAATATGAAACTTCCTTTGCTTCATGCAAGATGTAGTAAAGGTCGTGAGTCGTGGCATATTCCTACGCATTGCCAATGCAAAAACTATTAGCTACCCAAAAAACATTGGCTACCTACCTCTATTAATTAGGCCGTTATGCACCACTTCTTAAATGCCACTTAAGTCGCCATTTAAATCGACTTTTGTATGAAGGTTTAAACCACATTTAAGAAAGTGGTGCAAGACGGCCTGAGTCTGTTACTAAAGATCTGTTAGTGACATAAAAAGTAATACGTTATCTAATATTTCGATAAAAAACTAAGTAAGGCCTTTGCATCCACGTATTGAGATGATTGATACAGTGGCCAGTGGCACCTTCACCCACACTAGATGGGTGAAGAGACCACTCAGCGCTGCAGTGCCTGGGACAGTGGTTTAGATGAATATTTCGATACAACGTATCCAAAACCGGAGAGCTTGAATGCAACAAATATGAGCGTGTAAGAAGCGAACGAGCTAGGTATCTGTTTATTTTCTGTAATTTAGTACATACTATAGCCAGCCCCGATGGTGCAGCGTATCGATTAAAGTATCATTCTGCTGTTGATATTTCGCTATATTTCACGTAAAGCAAGCAGTTGGCGGCCGTACCTATTAAAGAAACTGATAAAAACGTTTATAACGGTGCCGTGCCGATGCAATCAAATCGGCTGAAAACGCATTCGGGGCTCTAATAGTGCTACGATCTTAACGTTCCGGAACCAATGGTATATTCTGGTGGTCTCCAGATCCATAGACATTCGCAGGCAACGTGTATCAACCAGAGAAATTGGAGAATCAGAGTGTCACAGTTTGCAAAATGCAAGGTAATAAACGTCCTTGTTATTTATTATTTTGGTCGGAAATGAAACTGTGAACATGCTGCAAACTACAACTCTTTCGTGATATATGACCAGTTGCAATCCACTGGCTGCGGATAGGTATATGAATAATATATAACAAAGTGGCTGTATCCGTTTTTCGGCCAGTAAAAAACTATTTGTTTTTTACAAGCTTAGATGAAGTACACAAGACAACACATAGACGCTTACAGGCGTGCACTCCATTCGCTTTAGGTTACGGGCAACTTTGCAATTAAGTTGTCTCTTTCTGTCTCCTAGTTGTCTCTTTCTGTCTCCCTCTCAAAGTGGCTCCATTTCTCCTTAAAGAAGGCAGAATGGTGTCCACCCTAGTGCCCCGGGGTATAACGCAAAGGCGGTGTTTAAGCGAGGCTTAATTATAAGCGTACGAGCTTTGACGTGGGGCAATGAAAGCTGTTTGAAAGGCAACTTTACTGGGCTACATAAAAAATGCAATATAGGGGCAATTAATTGTGTAGAATGTGGGTTCCGCAGTTTTAAATTACTGAGCGAGCGATGGAGGATAATGCGCGAGATGTAGGTACCTACGTTTTGCGTTGAGGTAGGTACTCGTATGTGCTCTATTAACATCTGGGACTTGCAACAATATTATTTTAGTACACCTAGACGCACTGATGGCAGATGGACGAAATCGATTGCGGAATGGCGACCTCGAGAGGGGAAGACTGGCAGACCACCAGCCAGATGGTCCAATGATATAGCCCAAGTAGGCGGAAAACATTGATTACGTCTGGCTGCCAGACGTAATCACTGCCAGACTCTGGCACAGGATCGTGAGAGGTGGCGTAAGCATGAAGAGGCCTTTACTCAGCAGGCTTTAACAGGCTGATGATTCTGATGTCAGTAGCGTTGGCATCTTATGACGTCATCAAACAACGTACTCGTAACTGTATTTTTTATACGTTCTCGGTTAAGTTACTAGGCAAATCATTGCTGATCCGATGCTGACCCTGTGTAAATTATTTCCGCTATTATTGTACAGTCGGCCACAGTCTCAGATACCCCTTTTTGTTCGATTGGCGCCCTTATGCCGCGCGCGATAAGAGCTGCCATGGGGTATCTGAGATTGTGGCCGACCGTACCTATTTCCGTCAGAAATAAAAAGATGAAGCATAATATGACTTGCCACGAATTCAGTCAGTAATTTATTTCCGAACTTAATTACAAAAAGAGACCACAAAATGTTTTCCAATATTTTCAGTGAACCCTGAAACTCTCTGCGGCGTATAAAATTCCACAGCCTTTTAATTATGTTGTAAACGTATTTATATTACCCCAAATTGTGCAGCGAGTGGTTTTTACACAGAGAATTTATGACGGTATTCAATGTCTTAGGACTTACAAACTTAGGACGAACAGACGAAGAGCGAACTTACAATGATGTAACACACCACAAAAATATAAATTCCCACTTGCACATACTATAACCCTGATTCGTCTGAGTTTTGGCTGTTAGGTTACTTCAAGGCCTTAAAGACCTAGATTTAAAAAAAATACACTCGATGATTAGGTTTGCAGTGTGTGACACCTCACCCACACATTCGTATAGATATAAGTCGCATATCAGTGTATGTTGCACTCTTCTCCAAACAGTCCAATACAATACGTACGTCTTTCAATCACCGAACCTACTACAAGGACCCTTACACCACAGGTTTCTTCGAGCCCTATGAAGCTCCAGAGGGATAACAGAGCCCTTATATAGCCTGTAACGCAATGGTGCCAAAATGGGCTCCCGGTTGACGGTTTCAATTACGATTTATTAATGCTGTCGGTCCAGTGTCGGTCCTTTTAATGCTTTTGTAGTACAACAAAGAATAATTATTATGAGTCTAATTCTAGAGGATTAGTTCGCTGGTTGTAGGAGAACTACGAAAAAATCCCGGTTTTGTCCTTCTACCTGGGACGCCATTGATACGCCATTGTGTTACAGGCTAAGGGCCCAGGTCAATAAGTGAAGTCATACTTATATAATAGGTATACAGGGCAATTTTTAAATAGCTTTTTCCTGAATCAC